>JBAJFG010000264.1:0-315000 GCA_037903475.1 Ancylostoma caninum
CTATTTTCGAATTGCAATTATTCCCGCTTCAGGTCTGCTAGATCTGCCACAATGAAGTGCTCTATCAGCAAAATCGCCAAAAATTGGATGTTTCCGAAAAAGTGTGGAGTTTGTCCAGTTGTGCCGTAGATGCTTGTCTTCTGAATGTTTGACTTTACGGTCCATCGCGCATGCTTCCACTTCTACTAGTCCGTTCCTTTACGCGGCATCGATCGATATATCGATTACTTGGAGCAAATCAATGAACTAAAGGTTTCTCTGGGAATTCGCAATCTCATCTAGAAGATCTCGTCAAGGAGAATCCAGAGGTCACCAAGTCGCTTCATATTTTAGCTATCAAATAGTTATTGTAGCGGAAATACATGGCGTTTCAATGTATTCCACTCCTTCAGAAGGTTCACCATCAAGGCTGAGTGACCCTTTCGTTTTGCAGGGTGGCCAAAAATTACCCGTGCACCTACCTTAAATCGAATCTAATTCTCTACAAGGACACATTTCCGGCGGACAAAATTCAGATACTGTACAGCCCTTATAGAGGCAACAGAGTTGCTGTGGCTTTAATTGCCCTGCGACGGCTCATTAGGGTTAAAGACTTCTAAACAATCTTGCCGAATATTTACATTAGGCATTGAGAAGAGAGAGTACTAGTCCACAATGTTTTCGAGTACATCGAACTCCTTGGCCTACTATAGTAGAGCAAAACCTGCTTAGTTAGCATATAGAGTTTGGGCCCAAAAGATTTCGTTTTCTTGGAGCAGCTTCACAAAATAGAATGTTGGTTTAGTCTGCGAGAATCGTGTAATACATAGCGTTTTTTAGTTTCTGAACTAAAGTATCCCCGCTGATAGGGAAAATTCCGGAAACTTTTCGGCTAGGAGACTTTAAATTATCCTTGAAATCCAAGCTGACGATATTCAATTGTAAAGTTTTAGCATCACAGTATTGGTGCACGGATAATTTTCTGCTTTCCCGTGCTTGTTCGCTGTTCTTTCTTTCATCAGAGGAACTATAATATGTCATGTGGTCTTCGTCTCCCAGTCACATTCTACGCTTATTCATTCACATTGTTGTGCTCCGATTTAGGAATATTCGGAAACATTAAAATCTGATACTTTGAAATTATCGAAACGGTAACAAACTACTCATTTAGTCATATGCATAGACGCATCTCTTCCACTTTTTTCTGGAAGAGAAAAAAACTTTCCGAAAGTTTTCCTAGTCTGAGAAGATACCCGTATTAAACTCTTCAGAAAATCTTAGCCATTATCTTAATCGTTCCATGCTGGCAGCTTCCCCATATTCGTTCATGTACTTCCTCCCGATTGTCCAAAGTCAACCTCGTGACAGCAGAAATCCTTTGATGTTTGGCCACCTCGCTGTAGATATGCTGAATCTTCACGTTGACTTAATTTTTTCAGATCCATGCCTTACAAGAACGAGTAATGCGTAACGCGACAGAGATCGCCGATCGGCTGAACCTTTTCGGCTTGATATGGAGTTTAGGCCAGGTACAATAGTTTTCATCAAACGAATTTTTACTTTTTCAAAGCTCAATTTGAGTGTCTAACTGGACTTGAAGTCCTGTCATGGTAACATCCTCTCAAATCACAATCGATATTTCGGAACACTGACTGTTCTTTGAATTTTGCTTAATTATTCTTTCCTGTTGTGTCCAGTTTTGATAGTGCTTTGACATGAATTACTGATTGTGAGGTCTTAGTAATCTGTATATATAAAGTAGAATGTATGTGTATATGTATGTATGTATGTTCCTTATAGAAATCGCGGAGGGTGAACCGATCAGCACCAAACTTTGCACGCTTATTCCTCATGGGCCGGCAGAGGTTTTAGGCTACTTCGTGCCAGGCATTATCGATCGATTTATCGATTTTCTGATTTTTTTGCTATTTTCGCCCCGGGGGGGGGTGAGGACATGTTTGCTGGGGTACCCCAACACGCTAAACACGAATATGATAGCTATTTTGCGCAAAATATCGAATTATTGGTATGATTTTTCGCTATTTCCGTCCACGGGCCGGTGAAGACGTGTCCACTGGGATTTTCCACCGCTGTAAACGAATACGACAACTATTCTCCACGGAGATATCGATTCAGTAACTTCTTTTGCTCTTTCTCCGCTTTTGGAAAGGGACGGGGTAAGAATGTGTTCACTGGACCAATCGAAAATGCTCAACCCTAAGTACGAATATGGCAATTGCTTTCCATGAAAACTGAAATAACATTACTGACTTTTCGCTTACAAGTCGGTGGAAGAGGGTTACATGAGCCTGCTAATGTGTTTACCACCAAAATTAAAGGCATCCGCAATGAATTTGTCGGCACTAGCAAATGTCCTCATTGGTGTGAAATTGCTGGGGTAGTTAAACACCCGAGCGAAGCCGGGTATGCCGTCTAGTCCATGAATATTATCAAGACAATCTCTTGGGAATCGATAAAAGCAGTTGGCAGCAATGTTCGGCTGCAGTGAACAATGTATGGAAAAGGAGCTGCGAAGGATGATAATAAATGGGACGTGACGATCGATAGGCATCGTTTCTACTACAGCAATCGCTCACATCGCCAGATCATTTTGGGTACATCTTCGAGAGTACGAGCGATGAGCTCCATTTGGCAACGATCCATGGAGGCAATCGATACGTATCATTTCCACGATCCTTACCTCTTATATCACCGGTTCATTTTTATTCATTTTGAACCAGCGAAGTCTGGGAATACTCTAACTGCTGACCAGTGTAGTCGTCCACCAGGGTAAATATGCAGATAAAACTTTTACCAGTAACGTTACACAAGAATAACATGTGTGTAAAATCAGTGTTCTACCAGTACATGACAAACCCTTCTCAGACATGGTAATTAAATGATGTGTTCACATAATTTTCTCTATTTCTAATTACTTTTCATGCCTAGTTTCATTTACTGGGTTTCACAGCTAGTTTCATTTACTACTTAACTGTACTTATATATGGAGAGAAATTTTTAAAGTGTGGTGGCTGAATTCGCTGCAATAATCTCCTGAGTTTTTACGCATAAATTATTTCCATCCAACTTTTTGAAATATCCGTATTCTTCAGGCTACCAATTACCCTACAATGATGACATCAGAAGCAATGCCGTCAAATCCGCTTGACGAGCTGTGCATGTGAGTTTTTCTAATAGCCAGATCCGTGCTCATTTGTTGTGTTGGAGGCAGCATCCGTAGAATTCCTCAGCTCTGAATTGAAGTGCTCGCCCCGTAACGATGCGTCAGCTTACGCAGATGCGGTCACTTGTACAACGGCGCGTAGAATCTGCGTGACGGGACCCACGAAAAGTTCAGACGTGTGTGAAACAGCACCTCGATTTCGCGAATCTCTCTTTTCTGCTGGAAATTATTCCTAGTGGTCACGTTCGGCCACATTAAACAAGCCGAAATTGAGTCTATGAGAATACTGAATGCGAAAATCATCTGTGCATTGATCCCAACCGCTTTTTGTACTGGATACTCTCTCTGGATAAATGGCTCGGTAGCCGTCACTTCGGCAGTTTTCAAGATTTCGAACATTAGGTGTTCCTCGTATTACTCTCCTCTCTGCCCGCACTGTTTGCCTAGGCGATACCTACTGCAACGGCAGCGTATGACAAATGCTCCTCCAATTTTCTCCTCGAATATGTATGAAACGCGTTCCTCATTACCACCATTATGCATTTGTGTATTGTTGTGACGGTGTCACAGCAAATGCGTTTAGCTTGCCATAAAAGGGGTCTGGCAGTAGGACTGATTTCTTAAGAGTGTATATCTGTCTTATTTGGGCAACTCGTGATTCTTCAAAGTCAGAGTCAAAGTCTAAGAAAACCAGCGATGTGAGGGATTTTATCTAGAAAGAATATGCTACGAAGAAGGGTTGAAAAGTTTCCGGAATAACAATGAAGATGAAATAAATCCGGTTCAACTAACACTTTATTTTCAACATAATCTCCTCGAAGTTCAATGCACTCGGTCCAACGTTTCTCGAGCTTCTCGATTCCTTGCCGGAAGTGACTTTTCTCGACGTCCTCGAAGTAACCGTTCACAGCTTCAATCACCTCCTTGTTTGATCGGAATCTTCTTCCAGCCAGAAAGATATTTGGATTGGGGAATATGTGAACGTCTGGCGGTGCCAAATCAGGCGAACATGCCGGGTGGGAAGGATTTTGAACCGCAATTCTGCCAGTTTTTGTTGATCGACGGCGCTTGAGTGCGCTGGAGCGTTGTTGTGCAGGAACAGTACCTTTTCCTTGAGCATTCCTGTGCGCTTTTCTTCAACTGCGACCTTTAATTTCTCCGAAGTGATGTGTAGTATTGCCCCTTAACAGTTTTCCCTTCTTGAAGATAATCACTCAACAAAATTCCTTTAGCATCCCAAAAACCGACGCCATAACTCCGCCGAACCTGCATCACAAATTGCAAAAAAAAAAATCAATAAAATCAATGGATCAGTAACCACGCGATTCAAAGTGGCCTTCGGATTCTTGATCAGCGTGGTGGATTATCCTAGTATGCCCATCTCGATCAGGATTGGAGCTAAACTGAGGAGAATAAATTAAATTGATCGACAAATCGATGTCCGGATCGATACTATCCGATGAGTAGTGTCCTGGGCCCTCCCTCAATTCGGACGGTGTCCCATGCTTCCAAGGCCTCTTCTTCATCACCTTGTTTACATCCCTATCTTTTGAATTTGACGCCCATGCGGGGCGTCCATATTTTTGAAAAAAAAGTGTCGTGAGCGTTTCTATCTCAGACAATGGAACGGGCTGATCGCAGTACCAAAGTGTGCTCCGCGGGCTGACAGCGGTACCATGGGATGCTGGACGGGCTGACCGCGCACAAAAAACTGGCTGACCGCGGTCCTTAGCCAAACTCGGCCCATGGGACCCGCGCGATGTACGTTGCAACCTTTGCGAAGATAGTAACAGTGATAGGTGGGATGTATATGAAACGACCGTCTTTCTCTGACGATGGTGAGGAGATTATAAAGCGTCTCGCACCCATTTTTTGTCGAAGTAATGGAACCCTCCCCAATTTCCTGGGAGTGGAGGCCATTCTTCAGATATTTTTGGAGTGAAGCTCTCATCAAGAGAGTTCGGCTTTAATATTACGCAATAATATTATGCAATTTGTGAACAGCATCAAAAGAAAAAACTTTTAAACACATAATCTGAAGAATACGAATGAATCCTGGCGATATTGGCCTGTCTATTCTCAAAACTCTTTGTCCTGCGCAATTTCCAAAGATAAAAGGGGAGGTTTTTGTCTGATGTTAAATTTGATCGCTAAAATTTCATCCACACATCATCAGTAACTACTACTGCCGTTATCAGGACGCCACGACGTCATTTCGGTGGGCTGACCGCGGACCTTTCGCGGGCTGACCGCGCACCCATAATTGGCCGACCGCGCTCAGTTATTCGGAGTTGGCTACGGTCCGCCAAATATTGGTACCGCGATCATCCCGCCTCATTGTCTGAGATGTTCTATATATAGAGAGGATACCTGATATTGATTGAAAACAATCGTTCCTCTGTCCATAATCTTCCTACCAGTACCGACTACCGATTGAATGGACTATACATACATAGCAATATTCTAGATACTCCACAGCATCTTTCTCTCCTAGGAAATTCTTGAAACAGCTTCTTCCTTGAGGAAGAAAATTCGAATCTCCTTCAGTGTGAGTAAGTGCACCACCTACTGCGCTCCATTTAGAATATTTCGAGTGTTTGGAGGAGCAATTGGTGGCATAGCAACCGAATCGGTCTACCTAAGGATGTAGTATCGTCAGCAGCGCTCCCCTCTGAATAAGGAACAAGGTGAATGAATAATTTGCTTCAAATGTCTTGAAACGTGGAGATAATCCGTTTCGTTATGATTCAAATGTTGTGTTGGTGGAGAAGTAACGCTGCACCGAGATGAAATATCTGTGCTTCGAATTCCTCTTGGAGCATGCTACGAAGAGCCCTTTTCACGAGTCGAACGATATCAGGAGTGCGCAAAGCAGTGTTGGCAATGAGCCAAAACGAAGCGTCATGGGTAAAAATGGCTGAGTATCAGCGAGGGCGCGAAAATAAGATATTGGGCCCGAAAAGAACGATAAGTCTAGGCCCTCAAAGCTCTGAGTAGCACGTTTTCTTTCTTTCGATCAGCATCCTCACTCATACAAGAACGTCCGCGAAACCCAGCGATTACCTGTTGAGATCAGCAGACATGCTCAATCGACAAAAAGGCGGTATCCTGGCGTTCCCCACACCACTGGGCCACGGCGCACCCGTTCTCCGTAGGCGGAACCGTATCGTGGTATTCTCCACAACACTGAGCCACGGCGAGCCCTTGCTCCATTGGAGGACCCGTAAACTGGCGTCCTCCACATCAATGGTCCACGCCGGTCCCTTGCTCCATTGGAGGACCCGTAAACTGGCGTTCTCCACATCAATGGTCCACGCCGGTCCCTTGCTCCATTGGAGGACCCGTAAACTGGCGTTCTCCACATCAATGGTCTACGCCGGTCCCTTGCTCCATTGGAGGACCCGTAAACTGGCGTTCTCCACACCACTGCCCCACGGCAGACCTATTCTCCGCCGGCGGACCCGTATCCTGGCGTTTTCCCTCCTATTGGCCACGGCAGACCCATTTTCCAACAGTGAACCCTCATCCCTACGTTTTCCCCACGATTACGCCGTTGCAGGCCTATTCTCCATCCATGAACCCCTATATTGGCGTTTTGCCGACTATTGGCCGCGACGACCCGTTCTCCAAAACGCCAGTATACGGGTCCCTAGATGGAGAATGGGCCTGCCACGGCGCAATCGTGGGGAAAACGTAAGGATGCGGGTCCAATTATGGAAAATGGGTCTGCCGTGGCCAATAGGAGGGGGAACGCCAGGATACGGGTCCGCCGCCGGAGAACAGGCCTGCCGTGGTCCAGTGGTGCGGGGAACGCCAGGATACGGGTCCTCCAATGGAGCAAGAGCCCGCAGTGGACCAGTGGTGTGGAAAATGCCAGTTTCCGGGTCCTCCAATGGAGCAAGGGACCGCCATGGCGCAGTGGTGTGGGGAACGCGCTAGGATGTGGGTCCACTGATGGAGAAAGGGTCCGCCGTGCCCAGTGGTGTGGAGATGCCAGTTTACGGGCCCACCGATGAAGGAAGGATCCGCCGTGGTCCATTGGTGTGGGGAACGCCAGGATACGGGTCCAACGCCAGGATACGGGTCGCCAATATAGGATGGGTCCGCTGTGCTTCAGCAAAGTGGAGAATACCAGGATACGGTTCAGACGACGGTGGTTCGCTGTGGCTCAACAGTGAAGATGACGTCAGAATGCGGGTCTACCGATGGAAAAAAGACCGGCCGTGGCCTGATAGTGTGAAGAATAATAGGATACGAGTTCGCTTTGACCCAATAGTGTGGAGAAGGGCAGGATACAGCTCCGTCGATGGGAGACTTGTCTGTTTGCGCTGTAGTGAGGAAAACGCACGAATACGCCCTACGATGGAGAACGGACTTCTCATACTCATAGTCAACTCATAGGAAAGATTTCATTTGAGCCCATTTAATGATTGGTTTTGCTTCTTTGTCAATTGTCTGGGTATTTGGCAAGTGCGAAGCTTTTGCACATGCCCCAAGTGGCTGCTCCAACCCATTTTCTAGCGTTCCGAAGGGGGGCTAGTCTACTAAACAAAACGCCGTAAGGGGGGTAGAGCGGCTAGTCTTGTATAATTTTGTTTTCATCATTCCGATTATTTGGCCCTGGAGGATATGTGGTGGCTTTTTTGCAGTGATTTTTCTTCAATAGGGACCAAACCCCTGTAAACGAAAGAATATGTAGAACATGCAGCAGAGAGAGCATAGTATATAGTGTCCCTGCTGTTTCTACTCAACTCTTTACTGTTTCCAACATTACGCATTGATAATGGACGAATATGAATAGCATTATGAGCTAATATTTTATTTTCGTAGATGAGCAGCGTTTGAGATGATTTCGCAATTATTACAGTGTTAAGATATCTGCATTTTAATATGTAATGATTTCGAAACCCTTGCTTTCCCTGAAAACTGTGCAACACGACCGCAGCTCGAACAGTGGAAATCCTAGCAGTAATTGTTCCCAGCTGCTGTCATTCTCCTCTTGATTGGTGCTGAAGCTTTCGTTCCTTCAGCAGCAACTGCTGAGGGATGGCAGCAATTGAGGGGAAGATGCGAGTAAGAGGAAACTATTGCTGCTAGGATTCCTACTCGATCCATCACGCCGTTCGGGCTGCGTTTGTGCTGCACAGTAATCAGAATAAGCAAAGAAGCATCTGTGTGTAATGTAGAACAGTTCTTCATTACAAGTATCACTGTTCAAATTCAACCTCAGTGTCCTTTGGTTTCTCTTCCAACTGCATCGCTGTTTACTCCTTTTGCGATAATTTCTGTATTGTCTTGCTTATTTATTTGCTTGTGATTTCACTTAGAATGATGGTACATGTTTATCCATTCAGGTTTCGATACGCGTCGGTCGATATGATGGGTGGCGACGTAATGCATGCGTATCTTCCAGAAACATTTCACGGAGCGAGATGTGAGTCCGATGCGAGTGAGGGAAAATTGAGTTATTGAGATAAAAAGTGAAATGCGTGTGCGGAGTGAAATGAAGTCAAACAATCTTATTCAATCAGACAGTGGGAAATCGAGTACAGCCGTTTGTACTAAGCTATTAGCAGCGAGGCATACTGCTGCACTAATTTAGAGATATGGTTCCGTTAAAAATTTGAGAGATGCAAAAACATGATAACCATCAGATATCTAACCCAACAGGCTGGCGCGCAACGATTTCCTGAGATCCCATCCGATCTACGACTGCGCGATTTTCTGTGTCTCATGTACGGGACTATTGCGTTTTAAACTATGCGGCTGCCGCAGGTTGCCACGTCGTTATAATGTGAACAATGATGTTCAAACAGATAATCACCGAGAACTAGATTGGAGTCAATTTTCAAGGGATCTTCTGTGTCGCCGGATTAGCGTATTTTGCCTGCATAGGGGGCGTGAGGAGTTTTCAAAATAAGTTGCGACTGTTGAAAAGAGATTAAACACGTGCCGATGTCCACCAAGGATGAAAACTGCTCCGAAGTCCATTGGTGACCCATTTGGCGAGGTTTGTTTGGCAACGTAGGGAACAGGTTTGCAAGTGAGCTAGGCAAACGAACTCCACCAAATGTCTCGCCAAACATGATTTCCCGCCAAATGGGTCGCCATACAAACCTTGCCAAACAGTTCGCCATACAAACCTTGCCAAGTAGGTCGCCATGCAAAAATTGCGCTTTAACATTTAACGTGAGATTTCGCTACGTGCTCCTATTTCTTCCCATTGCCAGGAGAGGCCTCCAAAATCACCACAGTGTTCAAGATTCACATTTAATGGTCAGATCCAGGAAGTAGTTTGGGTGAAGTATCTCGTCAAGCTGTTGAACCGATGACATCCGTCGACTCCGTGCCTGGAGGCACGAAATACGCCGTGGTGTTCAGCCGGCTGCGCACAGTCGTGCGTGTTGCGGCGAGGACCACGGAGATATCCTCATGCAAAAATCAGGCTGTGATTTTGCCTAGCGAACACTTCGGAATGACACCGGCACTCTCCTAATATACGACTCCCTTTGAAATAAGTACCTCAAACTTGAGGTAATTGAACCGACTCATCGACTGCAAACCCGATTCGTCGTATGTGCCTGTTCAGGAAAATGAGTCGTCAACATATTCTCTCGTACTTTGTCTTGCCGAACAGACTCTAGACTCATTCTCCCGGATAATATTGCCAAGCAAGATTTTTACCCGTAAAATGTCTTGCCAAACACATTCTCTGGCCAAATAGGTCGCCATTGAACTTCAGAGTGTAGCTATATAGTAAATGTTGTGCTGTTTGGAAACTGTGGACTTCTTTTGCACACTGAACAAGAATTCACTTGCATAGTATGAGTCACTTCTTCTTGTTGGGAGAATCCATATTTCGTGGATGTCCATAATATTAGGAACAGAAGAAAGCGATGGCCATAATATTATGAACAAAAGCGGCACTGCTTACCGAGGAGTCGCGCGGTCGTCAATGGGTTTCTGAAATTGTGAGGTTTCATGACATACTTCGATAACTGTGCAGCACGAACGCAGCCCGAACGGCGTAATGGTTCAAGTAGAAACTCTGGCAGCAACGGTTGTCACTTGCTGCCATCCTCCCCTCGATTGCTGCTCAAGCTGTCAGCCCTTTAGCAGCAATTTCTGAGGGACGGCAGCAATGAAGGGGAGGATGGCAGTACCTGGGAACAGTTGCTGCTTGGATTTCTGCTCGAGCCATAACACCATTCGGGCAGCGTTCGTGCTGCACAGATATCAAAGTAAGTGATGAATATTTTCAAGGCCCTTCAAGACCGTAAAGTATAGGATAGGGGTGCATGATGGAATTCATTTGCAATAATTTGTCGTGAAATCAAGACTAAAGTAGAATGGAATGGTTTCCTTTCAGTAGACACGGCCTTGGCCGAGCTCACCCTCATCAAGGATATGAGGAGCGAGGGCACCCTCGCTAAGACACTTTTTCTTTAAAATAAGTTGAATCCAAACATAAATAGATGATTGATGAAGTGGAAAGAAGCTTGTGGATGGTAGTTCTTCTTCTTTATTCACGCGACGCTTCTGGATTTTAATCCGTGTTAGCAAGTGTTAGCGTATTGCAGCGAGTGATGTCACCAATGGCCGCAGGCTGGGTGTGTGCCGCTTAGAATGAACTTGACTATATTTGGGTCGGTGGTGATTATCCATTTATAGATATCAGTTGCAGGGCCTCGGTCATCTCCTCCTTACTGTTGATGGCTGGATTCCTTCTTCTTATTTCAAGAGCTTCACATATCTTTCTTTCTACGGGGTCGCGAATGTTTTTTTGCAACACCACTACTTCCAGCTTAGGAGGACATTCCATGGTGTGCCGTAGTGTCCGGTGTCGTGAAAAGGCGTTTCGAGGATACGAAGGAGGATGCATCAGAGCTCTCCGATGTTCATCAATCCTCTCAAATAGTGGTCGGCTGGTTTCTCCAACGTATGTTTCCAAACATACTGTGCATTTCACTTCATGAACTGTGTTTTTTAAAGGCAGCACGAGTCGAAATTCTCGACTCGGACCTGAGCTGCGAACACTAAAGTAGGCGTCGCGCACATCACGAATCTGCAAGGAACACAGTAACGACTTACCTGCAGAAAACGGCGAACTGCCGTCGCGTGCACGCCCGGTCGGCCAGTGCTTCGGGGGGTCCGACGCGGCAGCTTACGCATTTGAACTCATGCGGGCTGCTACCGATTCCCTTTCTCCGTGCTGGGACCAATTTGCGCACCCAGGGCGCCGCCGGGATACTCGTCCGCGCATGGAAGGCAGCAACGCGTTTACCCGGGTTTCTCAGGTGTTTCACGCGATTTCACCACCGGATATGAGCAATACACCCCCAAAAACCCCAAAATCCGGCGAAATCACAAACACGATGGTTTCGACGGGTGCTGCCTTTAAGCCGCAGATTTGCTTCTCCACGCAGATATTACAATGTTTCCTTGCACATGTGTTTTCGTACTGTCTTGATGAAGTCAGCAAATCTTTTAAACTCCGTGGTGGACGAAAAACGAGTTGTGCTGGAATTTTCGATTTCTTCACGGCACAGCTGATGCGATTTGCCAAGTATTCGTTGACATAACATGGCATAACAAGGACTGCACCATGTAGCGAATGATACGGTTTCCAACAGTATGACGGTTCGTAGCGGTATCCGTTCTCTCGCAAGATGTCTTCTGCTCTTTGTTTGATTGGTGCCCAGTCATGCGTTGTCGTCTCTTGCGCTATTCTCATGAAGTTGTTGACAGTGTTCATTTTCATGTAGGAAGGGTGACAATTTCGGGAGTGAATGAGCACATTTGTAGACGCGGTTTTATTGTACCAGACACTTTCAACGTTCCTATTTCTGATCCGTATTTTTGTGTTTAGGAAAGGTAGGAAACTGTTTTCTCCGGGTTCCTCCACAATGAAATGTATGTTGTTATTTGCGCTGTTCAGATTCTCCAATGTTTTTCTCAACGAGCATCGCGATCGTGCAACGATGAAGATATCGTCAATGTACCTTTCATAGTACATGACTCCTCTCTTTAGAGCTCGTTTTACAATGCCATCTAAGAAGATAATGGCAAGTAATGGAGCTATTCTACTTCCCATTGTGAGTCCGCAAATTTGTCGGTAAACGATGTTGTCAAAACTGAAGATGTTCTGCTTGAGTAAGACCATCAGAAGCTTTCTTTGTCAAATTTGAAGATGTTCTGCTTGAGTAAGACCATCAGAAGCTTTCTTATTTCTGACAACGTCAGACCGTACTCTGAACTTTCTGCCTGCGGTGGATCCGCGGTACGCCCGAGGTGGATTCGCGGTTCGCCACCGCGGGCATGTGTGGGTCCACCGCGGGTTTACTTGCGGGCATGTGCGGACCCACCGCGGGTATGTGCGGATCCCCCGCGGGAAGCGTGCAAATGAAATACATGCCTTTCCCACCTTATGAAACGCACGATATCAGTAAAATGGTACTAACAGAACCATAGCATATAAATGAACTATAGCTTCACTCTATTTACTTCACTTTGTTACATAACTATTTCGTGGACTCCTCAAAGCTCTTCAATGGTAAGGAACCGATATGTAAGAGTGAGTATGTAAGCTATATGCATACTGAAAAAGACACTTTCAAAAACCACAAACAATGCAGCACCATTATTTTTCCCCGATTCTCAAATTGAGTTACATTTCTAAGCGCAGTCTTCAGCAATTTCGGTTTCGACGACTGCGAAGGGGTAGGAAGCGGCAGAGGTCGCGGCGTGGGTCGCAGCTGATCAGAAGTTGGATCGTGGAAGGATGAAAGCTAAATAGTAAGACTTCAAAGAGAAAGAAAACAATTTGAAGGCAACCGATACCATTACCGAAGGTTGCGATGGCTCCTGTAGCGATGAATAATGATGCGTGGACCGCACGGGGGGTGGTGGGAATACTTCAGAAGAAGCCCTCTGCGCGCCAGTTCCACTGAACGATCGCCGATTGTTGATATATTGGAATCGCATCTGACACCGGAACGACATCACTGCGACGCGATCTACGCTGACAGAGGAGACGGGATTTTTCCAGTTGATGGTCGACCTGGAACAAACGGAGAGGTTTTTGGGGATAAGGAAACAATGGAGTGATCCTTCACTTACCTCTTCGTCAGTAGTAAAATGAGAGGACAGAGACACTGGATATCGCGAAATCGAGGGCGATCACTGGGAGACCAAATCCCGCTAAAACAGAACAAGGCATGAACGAAAGAAGAAAACGAAAGCAGAAGCTGCAAAAATTGAACAATGAGGTTGCAATGTTTGCAAAGAGCACATCAAGAGCTACAAAATGAGCTACAAACAAACAGTTAAAAACAGTGAAGTTGAATTCGGTATTATAAATGTTGGTGCAGTACGCTCCTCCTTTTGAAGGAGTTCAAATTTTCTTGCGAGTTTGTTTCGTTTTGTTCTTCGAAGGTTTCTGACAATCCGCCAATGTTCTGAAGTTAACATCTGCATTGCTTCGAAATTCTTTGACGAAAGGCTTGTCTTAGATGTCGCAGTTGGTAGGTGAACAATGAACGTTGGTGTTTCTGCCCAAACAATAATCCCAGTGGGCCTCTGATCTGCTGGCACTGGAACTCGATCTCTTCGCCAATTCCGAGCGGTACAAACTCAACCACACAAGGACAACATGACACCAAGAGAACGACGTGGCGTAAATGAAGCGTTACGTTTGAAAAAACCTCTACGTTTCAGTATTGGAGATAAAAATGGTGCATTTGTAGTGATCGATAAGGAAATGGACAAACAATTGGCAACACTTCCTCTAAGCGACGCCTCCACATATGGCCGCTCAAACTCGAATGAATTCCAAGTTGCATTCGAAGAACTGACCCAAGTAACGCAAGAAGTTCTATCGCCAAAATTGGAGAAGCAAACCTTGATGAGATTGAAGACGAACCACCCATCCATGCCAACGTTTTATCAGTTAGTGAAAACGCATAAGCTACCTCCTCAATTTGATATCAAATCTTTATCAGTGGAGGGAATAAAAACAAGACCCATAATATCATCATGTGATGGACCTGCAGACAAACTAAGCTGGCTGCTGTCAAAGATTCTATCGTTTTCGCGGACTCGCAATGGGAAGTATTGGGTTGTTCGGAAAGTAATTGGGATTTTTAGGGGTTTCAGAAAAAAAGTTTATTTTCTCACAATGAAAAAACATTAGTCAATGATATATTTTCCGTTTTGTTCGATTGTCTTTCGCCATCTTTCTGGCAATTTCATAATTCCCCTCTCATAGAACTTCTGGTCTTTTTCGGCAAAAAACTGGGCTAGATGAGATTTGATATCCTGATCATCGCTAAATGTTTTCCCATTCAAATAGTTCTGCAACGATCTAAACAGATGGTAATCGGATGGCGCGAGATCAGGGCTATATGGTGGATGCAACATCAATTCCCAACCACGCTCCAATAATTTTTGCCGAGACGCCAAAGATGTATGAGGTCTCGCATTGTCTTGGTGGAAAACTACTCCTTTGCGATTCGCTAATTCTGGCCGGTTTTTTTTAATTGCCTCATCTAATTTCATCAGTTGCTGACAGTAGAGGTCCGAGTTGACATTCTGGTTTCTTGGGAGCACCTCAAAATATATTACACCTTTGTAGTCCCACCAAACTGATAGCATAACCTTCTTTTGATGGAGATGAGCTTTGGACATAGTTTGAGCAGGTTCATCCGGTTTTGACCATGATCGTTTGCGAGTAGCATTATTGTAGACAATCCATTTTTCATCACCAGTTACTATTCGCTTCAAAAATGGGTCGTCTTCATTGCGTTTCAAGTGCAAATCACAGATACTAACTCGCTGCGTCAAGTGAATTTCCTTCAACTCATGTGGCACCCAAACATCTAGCTTTTTTACTAGTCCAAGTTTTTTGACATGCTCGTGAACTGTTCCAATGGATGCGTTGGTCTTCTCAGCAAGCTCTCGTACGGTTACATGACGGTTGGCTTCGATTAATGCCATCAACTGATCATCATCAACGCCTACTGGCCGACCAGAACGTTGTTCATCTTGAAGTGAAAAATTGCCGGAACGGAATTTTGCGAACCAATTGTCACATGTGCTCTGTGATAAGGCATTAACACCGTATGTTTTACATATATCGTGGAAAGCATCAGCAGCTCTTTTGCCACTATGGAAGTAAAAAAGCAAAATGTGCCGAAAATGCTCCTTCTGACACTCCATGTTCAAATTGATCATAAAAATGCAAATGGAAATGAAATCTGCGCACTTTCTCCAAACAGAAACACAAATACGTCCTCCTAATATATATCGAATGAAAACAAATAATAACAGCAAAAACCTTCCAAAGCTAGCGTTTGAAAAAATTGTTTTCGAAAAGCCCAATTACTTTCCGAACAACCCAATAGAATAGCTCGATTACTTGCAATTATCTTCTTAGATGGCATTGAAAAACGAGCTCTAAAGAGAGGAGTCATATACTATAAAAGGTACATTGACGATATCTTCATCGTTGCACGATCGCGATGCTCGTTGAGAAAAACATTGGAGAATCTGAACAGCGCAAATAACAACATACATTTCACTGTGGAGGAACCCGGAGAAAACAGTTTCCTACCTTTCCTAAACACAAAAATACGGATCAGAAGTGGGAACGTTGAAAGTGTCTGGTACAATAAAACCGCGTCTACAAATGTGCTCATTCACTCCCGAAGTTGTCACCTTTACTACATGAAAATGAACACTGTCAACAACTTCATGAGAATAGCGCAAGAGACGACAACGCATGACTGGGCACCAATCAAACAAAGAGCAGAAGACATCTTGCGAGAGAACGGATACCGCTACAAACCGTCATACTGTTGGAAACCGTATCATTCGCTAAATGGCGCAGTCCTTGTTATGCCACATGTCAACAAATACTTGGCTGGCAAATCGCATCAACTGTGCCGTGAAGAAATCGAAGATTCCAGCACAACTCGTTTTTCGTCCACCACGGAGTTTAAAAGATTTGCTGACTTCATCAAGACAGTATGAAAACACATGTGCAAGAAAACATTGTAATATCTGCGTGGAGAAGCAAATCTGCGGCTTAAAAAACACAGTTTTGCATCCTCCTTCGTATCCTCGAAACGCCTTTACACGACACCGGACACTACGGCACACCATGGAATGTCCTCCTAAGCTGGAAGTATTAGTGTTGCATAGAAACATTAGTGACCCCGTGGAAAGAAAGATACGTGAAGCTCTTGGAATAAGAAGAAGGAATCCAGTCATCAACAGTAAGGAGGAAATGATCGAGGCTCTGCAACTGATATCTATAAATGGATAATCACCACCGACCAAAACATAGTCAAGCTCATTCTAAGCGTCACACATCCAGCCTGCGACCATTGGTGACATCACTCGCTGCAATACGCTAACACTGTATGTTTGACACTGTACATTGATGTGATAGTGAACATGTATTCAGTGCTCGTTATGTCGTAGAAATTCAGTGCCTGATGATGGGATTAAAATCCCGAAACGTCGCGTGAATACGGAAGAAGAACTACCATCCACAAGCTTCTTTCTACTTCATCAATCATCTATTTACCATGAAGCTAAGAGACAGCATCATTTACAAACCAAGCATAAATGTTCAACTTTATAGACGCTGCCAGCTGTGAGAAGGAGATTTAATTGCATGGAAAGAGGCATGTGAACCCTTTGTAAGTAAATATTTGTACGTTGTATTATTCTGTATTATGTAGTACTAGCGCCCCTTCGGCACGCTAGAAAGTGGGGTGGGACAGCCACTTAAGGTATGTGCAAAAGCTCCACACATGCGAAATGCTTAGAAAATTAGCAAATAAGCAACATTATCAATCGTTAGCTGAGCTCAAATACAAAATCCGCACTATAAATTGCTTATATTCTACGGGTCTGGCCGCCTCTCCAACGTCGGGGTTATAGTCTTCTCGCGATCCTAGCCTTGCTTGCAAATTCTTAATCACGCACTTACATGTAAAGCTAATTTCCGATGCAATGATACTACCTACTCTTTTTGGTCACATCTCTTACATGCCTATGGACCCGTTATGAACAGCCGCTCCCAACTCTGCACAGGAGTATCTTTCACATGCCTTTAGACCTTGTGAACACTACGGTGTAACTAATGCCGTGCGAATAATCACCTGAACGATTCAAGCTTTACGTTACTGAATAATCCAGCTGATGAGCTTCTGCTTCAATATACAGGGATTAAGAAGAGGTGAACGACTGAGACGCGAATGAGCGCGTAACGTGCCCGTACTCCACCGGCAGACGTGCATCTTGGCTTTTTCCCACTAATGGGCCCCATGCGAACCCATTCTCCACCCAAGCACCCGTATCCTGGCGCTTTCCCCACTATAGGACCAGGGTAGACCTAATCTCCATTCGTGGACCAATCCCCACCGTGGACTCGTTCCCTGTCATTTCCCCACTAATGGGCCCCTGCGCACCCAATTTCCATCGATAGACCCATATCCTGCCGTTTTCCCACTGTTGGGCCACGGCGGAGCCTTTTTCGATCGGTGCACACCTATCCTGATGTTTTTCTGAACTACGGGGCCCTTGCACATCTGTCCGTCATCAGTGCATCCGCATTCTATGTAAATCTCGAGAGTAACGAAAAAAGTCTGGAAATATTTAGGAAGTTTGATCAATTACACAACTGGTTTGAGAAAATGTCACAACAGCTTATGATGACGCAACCGCGTTCTTCGTTCGTTTACCCTGTGCGCTTTGATTTTACTGCCCTTCTCAAAAACAGACGCATCCTCAGGATGCATAACCCCTATGAGACTTCAATGAGAAGTGCGCAAAGAGCATATCCCAAGTGAGGAAACCGAGTGAATCCTATCGCTACGGCCTCCACAGCTCGCTATCGCCCCTACGGTGTGCACATATCCTTTCGCAATAATTATCGTCCAAAGTTTCAAAATCCAGTGGCACAATGACAAAACTCCAGCAGAGGGGCGACTCTGCTCCGTACATTGCTGCTATGCAACGTCAAATCGTTGTAAACACTGCCTCGCCCGGAGCGCTCGAGACCGCTAGACGGTGGCCCCACTGCGAAATCCTTAGTGCACCAGACTTCCACTACATCTATGCACCTATGACGAAACATCGGCCGAATGCCCCGCCAGCTTCGCATCCTTGCGAGCACAGTCTCTAACTGAGCCCCATGATGAAAGCATGCGATCACGTGCTTATCCCTCACCGCCTGCGCTCTAGAGAATTTTGTTGCACATGATTCATATAAGAGGATTTTGAAATTTATATATATATATATCATTTTGTATACTATACAGGGGTGGGCGCGTGTGGCCCAGTGGTAAGAGGCTCGCTGCGCACGCACACGATCGATGGTTCGATCCCGCCCGAGGCCAACCAAGCCTTCCATCCCTCCGGGGTCGGTAAATTGGTACCAGAGGAGTCTGGGAGGATGAAGCACTGACTTGGTACATCGGGTGCCCCCCGCAAGTCATTGTACAGGGCACATACGCATTCAACGCCTCTACGATGCTCAGATGAAGTCGAATGCGTGGCGCATCCCTCGTGACGGGATTGATTAACGCCGACCATTTTATCCTTTACTATACAGGGGTGGGCACTGTCGATGGTTTAATCTCACCCAAGACCAACCAAGCCCTCCGTCGCTACCGAGTCGGTAAATTGGTAACAGAGGAGTCTGGGATGATGAGGCGCTAGCTCGGTATGTCGGATGCCCCCCGCACGTCATTTATATGTATGGGGCACATACGCATTCAATGTCTCGACGATGTTCAAATGAAGTCGAATGTATGGGGCATCCCACAAGTTTATTTATTAACGCTAAGCACCTTACCCTTTACGCTTAATATATAGAAAGAGCAAAAAGTCTTTGAACTCACTACTTCCAGGTCTTTAGCAACGAAATGTCGTCATAATCAAATGGTTGTGCCTCCAACAATAATATGGTTGTCATATTTCGTTTTCTACTCTATAATGCCGTTGAAAAAAGTTTTTTTTTTAAGCATATGGGTCGAACTAGTTTTCAACTACCGATTTTATTCCGTTTTTGTTGCTCAGTCTTTGAAATTTCCAAATTTTCATTTTTTTTCAACATCTTTCAAATTTCCGAATAAGTCCTGAGTTCCAGGACCGGACTATGGGGTGAGAGGCCCAACTGTCCGAATACGCGTTCTTGTGCGCCAGCAACCGCAACCGTTGTTCCAAAGACCGATGCGTTGTCCCAAAGCACGAGAATCTTGACTAGTTTAGGTTAGGGAGAAAGCGTCGTAGTTTTTGAGTGCGTCGTACTTCAGCCTACTCGCCTGCATCAAAACTTTTTAGAAAACGTTTTAAGTCAAGGCTGCAAACTTTTTGTACGCCTGTACTCCTGCATGTTTTTGTGTATACTATATATGTTATGTGAATTTAATTGTTTTGTGTGTTTATGTTGTGTATATGTATATATTGTATATAACCTTGTACATATATATTTTAGTGCATATATGGTATATACATTGTATATATTATATATTGTATATATTATACATATATGTATACCATGTATATATCGTACATTGTATATATCATGTTCATCTCATCGTAATTTTCATCTATGATATCGTACTTTTAAATTCAGATATGCCTTTCCATAGCGAGAAAAATGATAGAAAGAGGGCGAATGTCCAAAAGGAAGGTAAACATATGCTTAGGGTAATTCAAAATTTATCGTTTGTACGCCCTGAGGACAAGCGCTCGCGCAAGAAGCGGGCCTGAGCGGCAGGGATGGAGGCAAGAGGTATATAGAGAAGAGGAAGGTGAGGACGTTTACACTGGAGAAAATATAACTAAGAAATCGTATATACATACATGGAGCTGATGTGTTAGTGATTGCGGGAGATAATTGAATTGTAATCTGCGTATTAGTGAAGGAACTCTTTTTAGGAGAAAGAGACACCGGGCTGCAGCAGGAGAGGCCAACACCAATGACCGAGCGTGTAAGTGTTGTTGAAAGCTGTAAAGTAACAGTGCTAATTACAGTTAATGACATAATGTAATTGCTGTCGACAAGATCGACTCTTTTATATTATTTCTTCCTTCAGTATTTTAGACTAGCGCCCCTATGGGACGCTAGAAAGTGTGGATGTGGCAGCCACTTGCTGCTCATGTGAGAAACATTGGGGTGCGAACATAGATTTGCGCGCATTTATCAGCTGCACTTTCTTTCTTGTATTCATAAATTTTAACTACGGTACTCCATACCGTAAGTAACCTCTTTTATCGAGTACTCAGTCACTTACCTGGAAACATCCATCTATGTATCAAGGAATAGAGTTCAGAAAAGGCGCATCCGGTTGAAAAGAGAGCATTTTTGACAACAGCTTGATATTTTATTTGTAGCTCAAAGCGGTCAGACCTGCTCAAGGAATCAGTGCTTCCTACAAATAACGTGGATGCTAGGAAAACCAGTAAAGAAATGTTTCCCAAATTCCAAAAAAAATTGCTTGATTGCAAATATTTCAAAAAGAAGTGAATGTTAGTTTCCGACAGACTGAAAGGAAGTGGTTGTATTGCGCACTACCAAGTGTGTTTGGTATTTGTTGAATACTGCTTGATATTGACTGAAAGTGACCGCGTCTCGCTTCACCAATAACCACTATCAATTGGACGGACTATACCTCACACTCCTGTCAACCTACCTTACGTTTACGAATAGCATTGCTGGCTTATTAAGATTTCCGCTACACTCCACGATGCGTAAAAACACACTGGGCCATATACACGAAACATCCTGGAAGTCTTCCAAGAAGGCACTTGGAAATTCAGCGCGCGTTGAGTACACGCTTCGGAAAACTATCCTAACCTTAATTCAGCTCACTGATCTTTGGAATATCTGATCCAGTATGGCACTCTCTTCGACGGCCATGGAAATCGAAGAAATCAAGAACATACTGGCTTCGTCTTAACTCGGGTAAATTTTTTCGTGTGCAGCGGTCCCTCGCCTTTGCGCCCTACTTATCTCACTGAAGCGGTTCCCCTGTACCCTAAGGCTCTAATTCTTAAAGATAATCTCCATAAAAAATCCTCCATCTCATCCATGGATGGTTGCAATAGTGTCTTCTTACTAATGAGCGCTGTTGCTCTCTTACTACAGCAAAGTTCCAGCACAGCATTAAGCGTGACTGTGCCCATTGCACCACATTAGATCAACAGAGAGTCGTCTTCCCACATGGTTGCCCCAGTTCCCTCTCCACCGCTCTTCACTCCGACGTTAGTGGCCCTACATCTTGATGTTCTTCAAAATCACTCCTAATAAAATCTGTTGTGCAGTCTTCATGATGCTGGGTGCCACCTCCAACTTGACATCCTCGTAAACCCGATGGGTGCAAGCATTCTGTTCTATAAGTTTCCATGTGTTCTTTTCATAAAAACTGGGCATTTTTGATGGATAATGGGGATCTTCAACGTTGTGCCACACAAGCTGTTACTTCAGCACATTTATTTGGAAATAGAATAAACGAAGATATCAAATAACAACCTGTGTAGCACAACATCGAAGATCATTTCGATCTGTGTTTCCACGATCGCTCCCCCTTCAGTTGACATGACCAGACATACCCCGCAGCGTTTCGATATTACCCTTCCTGGCACTCTTCTCCAACTCCAGTGCTCTGGCTTCTTTAAATTGTGAAAGCTGATGGGGCCCATCCCAAACCCATTCACACCTCCAATTCGATGGAATCCATGGCGTTCTCTTACCAGACAGCTCTCTTAAAGGCAGAGGGCCACCTCGTTCTGCCTGTTGGATTCACCAACATATCCTAGACCTTCTTATCATGTTGATCCCTGGGATGTACATCAACAGGCACAGAAGCGACGAAATCCCCATTTTTGAAAGGCTCGAACTGGACAAAAATTTGGAGCCCGGAGGCGGACCGCTCCAAGCTGTGCTGGCTGCCTGCCACGGCTGCCGCGTCGGTCAACGAGTCTTGGCGTGTCCAATCGATAAGATCAACGGCTTTACATGTCAACTCGGGTTGACAAACTGTTACAGACCCCGTCCTGGAAGACGAGTTTATAGACCATTCCGAGACAATTTATGTATACCGTTGGAACCATCGCGCCGAGTAGATGCAGAATCTGCTGTTAGCTGAACTACGAAAATGAGGTGGACCCCTGCCTTTAAGATTCGTTACCACAGAACGTTCATATCATTGATGAATCCTCTCTATGGAATCTTTTCTAAATCAGAATACAGAGTCTCCACAGGAATGGACAGCAAGAAATCGCTAACACCTCACTGCATCTGCTCCTTGGCTATTACCCAGTACTGGACACGAAGAAATCCTTCAGATTAACAGCGGCAAATCTCCGTTTCCTTGCTCTGGTTTTGGCTCTTCTACAGCTGTGGACTCTGCGAACGCCCTTCCGCTTCAGTGTATCGGCTCCTTGACTAAGTTCCTCAGCCAAGTTCACCATGAGTTTTTCACCTCTGCCGGCCCCTCCTTAACATATTCATGCAACACGGAATCACCACGACTCTCTCAACTTGAAGGATCCACTCTTTCATGTATCGATACTAATACTCAAGGGGGGGGGCTATCTCGCTACTTGTCGTTTCCATGCTGGGCGGGTTCCCCATGACTCCCACACTTCAGAGGATCCGTCTCTCGACGACTTCCTGTAACGCGAGTTCCCTCCGACAATCGTTTCTCAGAGGATCCACTACTTGTCGTCTCCACGCAGCGGGGGTTCCCTACAACTCCTACACACAAGGATCCTCTCCTTGACAACTTCCTGTAATAGGCCTCCACATGACTCCCACACTTCAGAGGATCCGTCTCTTGACGACTTCTGTAAAGTGGGTTCCCTATAAGTCCCACACCTTGGAAAACTCGCTCCTTGACGACTTTGTGTGACGCAGGTTTCCTACGACAATCCTTTTCCAGAGAATCCGCTAATTCTCGTTTCCATGCAGCATGGGTTCCCTATGACTCCCACACCTCAGAGGATGCGCCTCAAGACGACATCATGCAGCGCGGGTTCCCTGCAAGTCCCACACCTTGGAGAACCCGCTCCTTGACAACTTTGTATGACGCAGATTCCCTACGAAAATCGTTTCTCACAGGATCCACTACCTGCCATCTCCACATGTAAGGCAGGTGCCCTATGACTCCCACACCTCAGAGGATCCGCCTCAAGATGACATCCTGCAGCGCGGGTTCCCTATAAGTTCCACAACCTGGGGGATCCGCTGCTTGACGACTTCGTGTAATGCAGGCTCCCTACGACTATCCTATCTCAAAAGATCCATCAGATGTCGCTACAACTCCCGCACTTCAGAAGATCTGTCCCGTGACGACTTCGTGTGACGCGGGTTCCCTATATGTCCTATGTTCCTTGCGACTATCCTATTTCAGAGGATCCGCTACTTGTCGTTTCCATGCAGCGCGGGTGCTCTACGATTCTCACACCTAACGATCCGCTCCTTGAAGAATACCTGTAACGCGGGTACCCTAAGACTCCCACACTTCAGAGGATCCGCCTCTTGACGACTTCCTGTAACGCGGGTTCCCAATAAGTCCAACACCTTGGAGGATGCGCTCCTTGACCATTTCGTGTAAAGGGGGTTACCTATGACTCCCACACTTCACAGGATCCGTCTCTTGACGATTTCGTGTAAAGCAGGTTCCTTGCGACTATCATATCTCAGAGGATCCGCTACTTGTCGTTTCCATGCAGCGCGGGTTCTCCATGACTCCCACACTTCAAACGTTCCGTACCTTGACGGTTTCCTGAAGCAGGCCTCCACATGACTCCCTCACTTCAGAGGATTCGCTCCTTGACGATTTCGTGTAAACAGGGGCTCCTTACGACTCCCACACTTCAGAGGATCCGCCTCTTGACGACTTCCTGCAACGCGTGTTTCCTACAAGTCCCACACCTTGCTGAACCCGCTCCTTGACGACTTTGTATGACGCAGATTCCCTAGGACAATCCTTTCTCAGAGGATCCACTACTTGCCATTTCCATGCAGCGCGGGTGCCCCATGACGACCACACCTCAAAGGATCCCCCTCTTGACGACTTCCTGTAACGCAGGTTCCCTACGATAATCCTTTCCCAGAGAATCCGCTAATAGTCGTTTCCATGCAGCGCAGGTTCCCCATGACGCCCACATCTCAGAGGATCCGCCTCAAGACGACATCCTACAGCGCGGTTTCCTCACAAGTCCCACACCTTGGAAAACCCGCTCCTTGACGACTTCGTGTGATGCAGGCTCCCTACGACTAGCCTATCTCAAAAGATCCACCAGTTGTCGCTACAACTCCCACACTTCAAAAGATCTGTCCCGTGACGACTTCGTGTGACGCGGGTTCCCTATATGTCCTACGCCTTGGAGGATGCGCTCCTTGACGGATTCGTGTAAAGGGGGTTACCCATGACTCCCACACATCTGAGGATCCACCTCTTGACGACTTCCTGTAACGCGGGTTCCCTACGACAATCCTTTTCGAGAGAATCTGCTAATAGTCGTTTCCATGCAGCACGGGTTCCCCATGACGCCCACATCTCAGAGGATCCGCCCCTCAACGACTTCCTGCAACGCCAGTTCCCCATGACTCCCACACCTCAGAGGGTCCGCCTCAAGACGACATCCTGCAGCGCGGGTTCCCTACAAGTCCCACACCTTGGGGAACCCGCTCCTTGACCACTTCCTGTAACGCGGGTTCCCTACGACAAGGCCTTTCTCAGACAATACCACTACTTGTCGTCTTCATGCAGCGGGGGTTCCCCATGACGCCCACATCTCAGAGGATCCGCCCCTTAACGACTTCCTGCAACGCGAGTTCCCCATGACTCCCACACTTCAGAGGATCCGCCTCTTGATGACTTCCTGTAACGTGGATTCCCTACAAGTCCCACACCTTGCTGAACCCGCTCCTTGACGACTTTGTATGACGCAGATTCCCTAGGACAATCCTTTCTCAGAGGATCCACTACTTGCCATTTCCATGCAGCGCGGGTGCCCCATGACGACCACACCTCAAAGGATCCCCCTCTTGACGACTTCCTGTAACGCAGGTTCCCTACGATAATCCTTTCCCAGAGAATCCGCTAATAGTCGTTTCCATGCAGCGCAGGTTCCCCATGACGCCCACATCTCAGAGGATCCGCCTCAAGACGACATCCTACAGCGCGGTTTCCTCACAAGTTCCACACCTTGGAAAACCCGCTCCTTGACGACTTCGTGTGATGCAGGCTCCCTACGACTATCCTATCTCAAAAGATCCACCAGTTGTCGCTACAACTCCCACACTTCAAAAGATCTGTCCCGTGACGACTTCGTGTGACGCGGGTTCCCTATATGTCCTACGCCTTGGAGGATGCGCTCCTTGACGGATTCGTGTAAAGGGGGTTACCCATGACTCCCACACATCTGAGGATCCACCTCTTGACGACTTCCTGTAACGCGGGTTCCCTACGACAATCCTTTTCGAGAGAATCTGCTAATAGTCGTTTCCATGCAGCACGGGTTCCCCATGACGCCCACATCTCAGAGGATCCGCCCCTCAACGACTTCCTGCAACGCCAGTTCCCCATGACTCCCACACCTCAGAGGGTCCGCCTCAAGACGACATCCTGCAGCGCGGGTTCCCTACAAGTCCCACACCTTGGGGAACCCGCTCCTTGACCACTTCCTGTAACGCGGGTTCCCTACGACAAGGCCTTTCTCAGACAATACCACTACTTGTCGTCTTCATGCAGCGGGGGTTCCCCATGACGCCCACATCTCAGAGGATCCGCCCCTTAACGACTTCCTGCAACGCGAGTTCCCCATGACTCCCACACTTCAGAGGATCCGCCTCTTGATGACTTCCTGTAACGTGGATTCCCTACAAGTCCCACACCTTGCTGAACCCGCTCCTTGACGACTTTGTATGACGCAGGTTCCCTAGGACAATCCTTTCTCAGAGGATCAGTACTTGCCATTCCCATGCAGCGCGGGTGCCCCATGACGCCCACACCTCAAAGGATCCCCTTCTTGACGACTTCCTGTAACGCGGGTTCCCTACGACAATCCTTTTCGAGAGAATCCGCTAATAGTCGTTTCCATGCAGCGCGGGTTCCCCGTGACGCCCACACCTCAGAGGATCCGCCCCTTAACGTCTTCCTGCAGCGCGGGTTCCTTATAAGTCCAACACGCTGGAAGATGCGCTCCTTGACGATTTCGTGTAAAGGAGGTTCTTTGCGACTATCCTATCACAGAGGATCCGCTACTTGTCGTTTCCATGCAGCACGGGTTCCCCATGGCGCCCATATCTCAGAGGGTCCGCCTCAAGACGACATCCTGCAGCGCGGGTTCCCTACAAGTCCCACACCTTGGGGAACCCACTCCTTGACCAATTCCTGTAACGCGGGTTCCCTACGACAATCCTTTTCGAGAGAATCCGCTAATAGTCGTTTCCATGCAGCGCGGGTTCCCCGTGACGCCCACACCTCAGAGGATCCGCCCCTTAACGTCTTTCTGCAGCGCGGGTTCCTTATAAGTCCAACACCCTGGAAGATGCGCTCCTTGACGATTTCGTGTAAAGGAGGTTCTTTGCGACTATCTTATCACAGAGGATCCGCTACTTGTCGTTTCCATGCAGCACGGGTTCCCCATGGCGCCCACATCTCAGAGGATCCGCCCCTCAACGACTTCCTGCAACGCGAGTTCCCCATGACTCCCACACCTCAGAGGGTCCGCCTCAAGACGACATCCTGCAGCGCGGGTTCCCTACAAGTCCCACACCTTGGGGAACCCACTCCTTGACCAATTCCTGTAACGCGGGTTCCCTACGACAAGGCCTTTCTCAGACAATACCACTACTTGTCGTCTTCATGCAGCGGGGGTTCCCCATGACGCCCACATCTCAGAGGATCCGCCCCTTAACGACTTCCTGCAACGCGAGCTCCCCATGACTCCCACACTTCAGAGGATCCGCCTCTTGACGACTTCCTGCAACGCGGGTTCCCTACAAGTCCCACACCTTGGAAAACCCGCTCCTTGACGACTTCGTGTGATGCAGGCTCCCTACGACTATCCTATCTCAAAAGATCCACCAGTTGTCGCTACAACTCCCACACTTCAGAAGATCTGTCCCGTGACGACTTCGTGTGACGCGAGTTCCCTATATGTCCTACGCCTTGGAGGATGCGCTCTTTGACGATTTCGTGTAAAGCAGGTTCTTTGCGACTATCCTATCACAGAGGATCCGCTAGTTGTTGTTTCCATGCAGCGCGGGGGCCCAATTACTCCTACACCCAAGAACCCGCCTCTTGACGAATTCCTGTAACAGGCCTCCACACGACTCCCACACTTCAGAGGATCCGCCTCTTAACGACTTCCTATAACGCGGGTTCCCTACGACAATCCCCTCCCAGAGAATCCGCTAATAGTCGTTTCCATGCAACGCGAGTTCCCCATGACTCCCACACTTCAGAGGATCCGTACCTTGACGACTTCCTATAGCCGGCATCCACACTAGTCCCTCACTTCAGAGGATCCACCCCTTAACGACTCCCTGTAACACAGGTTCTTTTAAGTTCCACACCTTGGAGAACCCCCTCCTAGATGATTTTGTGTAAAGCGGGTTCTTTACAACTATCCTTTCTCAGAGAATTCGCTAATTGTCGTTTCCATTCAGCGCGGGTGCGCTATAACTCCCACACCAATGAACCCGCCCCTTGACGACTTCCTGTAGCGGGCCTCCACACGAATCCCTCACTTCAGAGAATCCGCCCCTTGACGACTTCGTTAAAGGCGGGTTTCCTACGATTCTCTTGAATGAGAAGATCCGCTCCTCGTCGTCTCGAGAGATGGCAGGTTCCCAGTTATTAGGTTGGTGCAAAAATAATGCGCGTTTTTCGCTGCTTCATCTTCGGTGCAGAAAACTTCCGGTGTTTCTTATCATCTGTATGAGAAGTTGCACATGGTTTTGTAGCAAATTTCATGGCCTTTTCAAATATCTCATCCATTTTGAGAGAAGTTCATGTTTTTGGTGAGTTTTTAGTTGTGGAACCAAAGGCGCCAAAACAAGTTTTCTGCCAAAGTCACTTCAGCGAGGTGATACTCGATGGCATCGCAGCAGGAATCGCTCAGAATACCACCATAGTTTTGGCGAAGGGAGTGTGAGCGAATGCATTCCGCCGGGCTGCTCCTGGATTTTTCGGCTTGGTGTACCTTGCTTCGAAATTAAGGAATGTCGCACAGGTCTTCCCGGGGTTTGCGACCCCCAACTGATGACAATTATCAAACAACACCCATCCAAAACAACATATTTGGTTTCGCGGAACATTGCCGGTGACTGTTGTCAGACCATCCCTCTCTTCAGTAGAAATGGGAGGATGAAAAAGCTCGACGAGTTGATGTCGCGCAAACTGAATGAGTACCAGATTGATCCTCGTTGAGAGGTGTGCTTCGCACCTTTGTAGTGAAAAAATTGCGACGAAACAGTCAGTCGCTTGGTAATTAAATATGAAGTACAAACCCTCTTCCACAAAATGAGGTGCCTTGCTCAACAGTTGGACGAGTAACATGCACCGAAACACTCCCAGAAACCGAAGCAACATCAAAATAAGGTCACGGCGACTTTGTGGTGAACTGCTGCCAAAATTGCTCACCGCAGCTCTTTCTTTCTTCCTAATTTGGTAAGTGGTTTCAAGACGTAAACGAATTAAATTAGGAACTTCACGGTGTGACCCCAGCGTTGCTCAATAAAATGGATTCTTCATTCCCACAGTGTACCGTCCAGGCACACCCTGCACGACAGATTCTTCACAGGTTCGAGCAACTGAGCTAGGAAGCTCGAACTCCTACATCATAATCGTCAAGCTTCTCGCTCACCGACTACTGCTTCCCCGAGAACCTGGACGACTTCTTCCGGGAGAATTTTCTCGAAGACTGAAGTGATACCAAAACTGCCCTCCGGAAGTTTGTCGATTCTAGAAGGTCCTGTCAGAACTGCAAGGTAGTTGAGAACATCTATCTTATTGCTAAAGATTTGCGGATTACAATAGTTCTAAGCCTATTGAAAAAGATCGATTTCGAAAGGAGTTATGAGGTTCGGAATCAAAGGCATGAAAACGCGCATTATTTTTGCACCAACCTAATACTTTCTCAACTCATTCGAGCCCCTCCTCAACCGATTTCTGCAATTTGGGTTCTTGTTTACCTTCGCACTCAATGATAAGGTCAGTCGACAATTGTCGACTTACCTTATCTTTGAGAAAAATGTTGCAAAATAATACCAGCGCTGCCCTCAAACCAAAATAGCATTCATAAATTCGTAGATCACCTCCAATACTTTTTGGCATTTTCCGATACAATCAATGACAATAAACTTCAGAGCAAGACGTCTTAAACCATGGTTTTTTATTTCAGTGGTGTAACGATAGGAACAGCCCGGAGAGCATTCTAAACCCGCTGAATCCCATACATCCCTAGTTCCAACACATGTATCTCTGATTTCGTACCATATAAACACCAAACAATCTTCGTTCATGACCTCGACTACACCCACGCATCCAAATGCTGGGCAAGCCAATCCATGGAAAGACAGCCGCGGCGAAGTCCCATCCATCCTGAGCGTCTCGTCCCTTCAACAAAACAACTAATGCGGTCTCATGCGACTCCACTGCGGTTTCGTGCTTCACAGGAAGAAAACTACACGATTCTCACAAACGATCCCATTATATAGAGGACGTCAACCACGATCAGTATCCCCGCGAAATGGCGAGCCGCACCACCCACGCGGCGCGGCGGGCTAGCTGGATGGTGCGGCCGGTGGATGTTGCTAGGATTTTCTGCTTGTCTTTAGTTTCTGCGACAATTTCATTGATTTGTGATGCCGTGCATACACTTGCACTCTTGGGATATTTCTGGGTTAGGTTGAATTTTCACTGCTTCAATAAAAAAGTTCTACCTCGGTAACTTCAATACAGAACACACGATGCAATGTCTTCACACGATTGACGTAAAAATCATCGTGGATAAGAGAAAGCTAGTCATCAACCACAGTGAAGACCGCAAATTACGCGATACAACAGCTTTCTAATAAGCAATGGCAAAAAGCCTCTTCGTAGGAAACACAATGGCAAAAAGCATCTTCGTAGGAAACAAACTGCAAGACGATATCTTCCTCAAACTCAGATAGAACTGAATCGGTGCCACTCCGTCTCAAACATTTACCAAGAAGGCTCACAATTGAGTGAAATTGTCGCGGAAACTGAAGAAAAGCTGAAAATCCCAGCCACAGCACCCAGCCAGCCCGCCGCGCCGTGTGAGTGGTGCGACGCGCCATTCCGCTGGAATACTGATCATATTTGACGTCCTGTATATATACATCGCTATGTGCACATCTTAAAGCTCTTTGCATGATAAAACCGGTATCAATTGTTTTGATATATGTCCTGCAACCATGTACCCGTTCAGTCAGAGCCTGGATGCATTATTGAGATTACCCAGGGAACGCGTTCATGTCCTCGTGAGCGATGGATAAATTTGTGGATGTTGGCACGTTCATCCTGGGTGATCTCAATGGTGTATGCGACCCAGGAAAGGATAGGGACGATGGCTTCTACTGTTGGAAAGGCAGGTGTTCACACGGCGGACAAAACTCCGCCCATCAGTGGTAAGATTTTTTTTTACAATTTTCATCGCAGCGCGATCAATGTTGTGCGGGAAGACAGCCTTTTCAAGCCCACTTCCTTGTTGCCATAACGAGTCGCGCGGCAAAGAACAGCTGGCAGTGCGAGCTGGCGAGCGCGCCGAATCGAGAAACGTAGGAGTACCCCAACCCTCCCCCTTCACTTGCGGCAGCGAGCTCGCAGTTCGCTGTTGCATCCTATGCTTAACCATGGAGCGCTGCCTATGGTTCAGCTACCCAGACCTCATCAACATCTAAATAAATGTGTACAAATCTTCAAAAAATTTATTGAACATTCATAATGGCAGCAGATTTTCCGAATTGCGAAAAATTGAACTAACCTCGATCAGAAAGTTGCTTATTAAGAATTCTGGAATAAAACCAGTGACCTAACTCACGTGCAGCAACATACACAGCCATCATGATAGGGGTTTTGTCGACTTTGAACGCTAAATTGATAATAGTGAGTACGGAAACATCCCTACAACAACATTTGCAGTCGGGTAGTTTAGAGAATGCGTCTGCGACTTTGTGTGCGATTACGGCTGCGGGATGGTGTTGATGGACGATCAGCTAGACTGATCAGCTCACAGCTATTTGAACTAACTAGACCAACTCCGATAACTGTACTGCACGAACGCAGCCCCAGCGTAATGGTTCGAGTGGAAGTCCTAGCAGCAACGGTTCCCAGTTGCTGCCATCCTCCCCTCAATTGCTGCCATACCTCAGCAATTGCTGCTAAAGGGACGAAAGATTGAGCAGCAATCGAGGGGAGGATGGCAGCAACTGGGAACCGTTGCCGTTAGGGAATCTACTCGAATCATTACCCGTTCTGCTGCGTTAGTGCTGCACATTTATCAGAGAATATAATAGAACGGTTCAGAACGACAACAGAAAATGGAGAAACATTTTATGACCACAAATTGTACCGAATAACACCAAACCAAACTGAAGACAGCTGAATGGCAGGCGGGTCCAACCGTTAGAATTTAGCCACTACAGGCACACGCCGCTGAGCTCGCGATTTCATCGATGGAGTGCATAGGCTCTACATATCTCTTCAAAAATAACTTGTAAAATTAGTTAATAATCGAAAAAAAACTAAAGGCAAAGTCACAGACACACTCTGTAAGCTACCCGATGACGAAATAGTGGGGGTGAGGGGGGGGGGAGGATTTCGCCGTGTTACCACTTATTTAATAGAGTTGGATTTGATTTGTTCTCCGATTTCACGCAATGGAGACTTGCCAGATGACGAAGAAAGGTTAGCCCAAAGATTCGGCTCAGATTTTCGATGCCGCCATATTCAATGATTCAGCACACGACTTCGAAGCAGAACAACGGAGGCTATAGCATTTGACTACGGCAGGAAAAAGCATAGCCTCCTATTCCGGATGACGATAACGATGAGAGGACTAAATAAAGTCCACAAAGGATCAGCGTTGACAAGGGCAGAGAACGATACTGTCCCAAAGGCTGCTTGGATGAGGAAACCAAGCCCCACATCTCAAGAGCTACAGTGGGCCCATAAACAGGCATAAGGGCCTGAGAGCTGCGTAGCATTTCTTACCCCAACAGCCGACTCATTAAGGGTGCGAGCTAAGTGTGAAGCGTTTCTGGCAGGAGCTGGCATCAAATCACCGGATCCGACTGAACTTTTTCGTAGTAAACTCACCCGCTTCCCGTTGCAGCATGTGATCATCGCGGTGCCACGAACAGCAACAACATCATGAGCCAAACTTCTCGAAAAGAAGGAAATATTGTGTGAAATACGTAGATTATACTGATCAGGACAAGGCCAAATAGAAGAAACCATGACGTTTTACAGTGACATTCACCGTCATATAACTCGCTCGATGGTTTTTTGAGTTTAATTTTAATTCTATGAGGTCGAGATTCGTTATCAGATACCATTATAAAACGTCCAAAACTTGACAGTAAGTGCATTTTTGCATGGTGATTGTCAAAATTCAACTATTTATCTGTGTGTCGAAGTATTTACTTTCTGCAATTGCGAGTGCGTTAATAAACAAGAATGTGAATCGTTGCATCTGAGCACAGCAAGATGAATAATATCTTTTTTTAAATCATCATAAATTATTCTGACCTAAAATGGATGTGGGAAGCGATAACAGGAAATTCCTTCCGTTATCAAAGATTAAGCAAGGGGTTTCAATCTTGGAAATTTTCTTAGTTTGAAAATCTACAATATAAAAAGATTTCGCCGTATTTCTGTCATTGGAAAACTCTTGCTTGGAGTTGTTAGTCGCGCCGTAATGATCGCAGGCGGTAGAGCGGCATGGGGCGGCGATTGCTCTGAGAGCAATTAGTGGGATCCGGCGGGTGTGCTACCAGCTCCTGCCAGAGGCACTTCACGCTTAGCTCGCTGGAGTCTTGGAGTGGAAGTTTTTTACCTTCTCATCTTTCTCATAACCCATTTTCAAGGAAAACCGCAGGCCTAGTTGAAAAAAAGCAGTTCTTTCGCTTCAGGAATTACATGACCATTGAAGCTTCTTGGAGATTTGGTGGATTGTTAAGCAAAAACTGTTAAAAGAACCCGCACTTTTCGAAAGTATGATCCGAGTACAATTGCTCCAAAGCAAGGGCCTTCTGTAAAACAGTTTCGAAAAGTGCAGGACAAAATATGGTTTCTGATGGAGAAATAAACCAGCAAACATTTTACAATAACTTATGTCCCCTCTACATACTTGCAAGTATTCACAAGTCCTTAGCTAAAGCAATGTTCCTTACTAGAAGACTGCAGCAGCAACTCCGTTCTGATACAGGGTCATTCAATCACTTTTGTATCACGAAATATCGCCCGTCTGGTCCGCCGCGCCACGCGGCAGACGAGAGTGGACGCTGTGGATGTCGGATGCTGGTGATATTGATGTTTTGCTTATGTTTATTGTCATGCAGCCCGAGCATTTTGAAATGAAAATAAAGACACAAAGAAAACGGTGGAAAGCATAAGCAAAATATTGCTATCGGCAACGCCGGTGCCGCCCCACGTAGATGGTGCGAAGCAAGAGATCGCATGGGTGATGCAAAAATGATTAAGCGGAAGAATATCAATCTTACGAAACTAATGTTGAACTTCGAAAAAAGTATAAAAACCTACCGGTATTGTATCACTTTGTCTTAGTGCTCAGCAACCAGCAACTAAGTCGACGGCACCGTCGCATCTCCGCGCATGTCCGTGATTACCACCCTGAAACCAGAAAATCTAAAAATGTTGCTCCCCGTATATAAAACTGTGCTTCCACACATACCAATAAGACGATGAAAAATACGATTGTTATGTGGTAGATGGGAGAAGGGAGGAAGTGCGCAGCAGGAACAGTCTGATTTGAACATGAAATGGACCGCACAGCCCTCATCTCATCACCACGTGACCTTAATAAGCGCAAACATGGTTCAGTTCTACATGAACACCTTTAAAACCAATCTACAGTGAGCGTCGATGGCAGTGCGTTTTTCGCGGGCTGAGGAAGCAGGCTGCGCGACCGCGCCGCTCGCGAAGGAATCATATCAAGAGAACTCTGATTTGCCACTACGGCGCCAATTCCAACAATAGCGACGCGGCCACCCTGTGTGCTTTCCGGGCCCGCACTATCGACGCCCACTTTAATGGGGACGTCAATCACGACTGCAATTTCCACGGCCTGTACCCCCGCACCACTCACGCGGCGTGGCGGGTCGCTGTGAAAGTCGGGTGTTGCGTTGGCCGCGCAGCGTAGATGGTGCGGCGCTCCACGCAGCGAAGAGGTGCACTCGAGATGGCGCTTCCTGTATGTCTGGTTGTTCAACTTCTCGGAAAAATTTAAATCGTTAGCATAAGCGAAAAAAATCGTTCAAAACAAGTTTTTTTTGTTTGTTAAGATTTCTTTCGAACTGTTTCATGTGTCTGTCCGGAAAACTTCGCAAAACTGCTCATCACTTCATTACATATGCGAGAATTAAAAAAGCAAAAATGAAAAAATGCCCACATGCCTCTCTGGGAAATCCCTTATCCTGTGATGACATAAAGGACAACTGACGCGTCTTCGTGCCCAGAAGTTACGGGAGCACCTAGATACTTTGAAGCCTTTGTGAAGACAGCACTACAAATGCAAACATTACGACAAACCCTTAGGTCTTCCCTGTTGGTGGAACCAAAGTGATTATAGTCTGTCCGAAACGACAAGTCCGCCCACGCACGCGGGGATCGAGAGGTGGCCAAGCTGGCCAGCACTCCACATCATCATCTCTAATCTGCGTATCACGTTTCATCGTTATCTTCACAATGATTTGGCAATGACGTAGACGACGTGGCACCTAACAGCATACGTCTCAGCCGCACCGCCTCTCGATCACCGCGTGCGTGGGCGGACTCGTCGTTTCGGACAGACTATTCATGAGATGACTGTATGCCCCAGAGGCGAATCGTCTTGTCTTAGGACCAGGAGATGAACAGTGGACCACAAATCCATGTGAACAAATACAGGACTGGACCTAAAACAAAACGTATGAACATTTTGTGACTATCAAATATTTAATTAAGCATTTATTTCCAGGATGTAAAGAATATATGCACTGAAAACCGGCTTTGATGGCGGCCCATTACTCGGAAATCATCTTTTACACATATACTATCTATGCCAAGGATAGACATTGTAATTTACTCCCTCCGTCACTGTCACCAAACGAAATGCGATGTGGCTCACTATAGATTCGAAACTCTATAACTTCGTCAGTCCGTTTTCCTGAGAGCTTAATTAGTGTCAAACGTGGCGATTATGAAAAGTTAACATCCATGAAATCCTCTACAATGTTTTCCTCTGTCGGCGAAAATACGAGGGCCCACTCAGTACATAAAGCCTAATCACCCATCGCTACTCCGATCTCAGTTCGTAAAACGCGATCCCCATACAATTGTTCTGCGTACAATTTCTTACCCCTGCAAAACGACTCGCCCTGTTTGTTCCCGCATAGCTCTTGATAATTTATCATTGCACTCCATGCGCTGCTCCGGCCACAGTTTTGTGTTCAAACACCACATTTTTCCAAAATGAAAGGGGACCAATAGCAAAAATCATTTCTTACCGCTGTGCAGCGCAGTAACTGTACAAGTTGACCCGTGTGACAATCAGTCAGTGACATGGAGCTGACAGTTGCAGGCAACGTGCAGTAGATCTGTGTCACCACTTACTAATATAGAGTGGTCCTGGAAGAAAACTCTCAGGTTTTTTGAAGCTTTCATCACTTGTACTCATTTCAAACCTTCTCAAGAACAATGAATGGATTTCAATGCAACTCTTCACAATGTCTCGAAGGAATACCACATCTCTTATGGTACCACCATGCAAGCTAAATTCCATTTCAGCTCCTGAAAATAGAATAGAGCGCCTCTACTACGTCATAGGAGAGAATTATGTTGCGATGTAACGCTAAACCCCTTGAGAATTGAAACCCACCCGCAAAAAAAAAACAACAATAACAGCGAGAACAACAACATCAACAACAAAAAACACAGTGAAAAATGAGAATCAACGACAAAAAAACGACAACAAAACGATTACAAAGTAAAAACGATAGCATAACAACAATAACAACAACACAGTATGATGAAACAGTTCAAAACAAGCAACAAACTACAACAAACAACAACATAACGATGTTAAAACTAAAAACAGACAATTATAGTTCATTCATCCGGTAGTAAGGATTGGTGGAAGTATCATTTGATACGCGGTATTTCCAATCAAAATCAATGATAAATGAATGAATGATGAAGCACACCCACACCGCTTCTCTTCAATCCTTTCACTCTGTGAAAATGCCCTATTCTTCACTCGTTTTCGAATGCACCACAGCACCCTATTGACTTCCACCACATAATTGCGCGCTCCAGCGCCACGCGCGATGTAACCGGGCAACACGACGCCCAGAGGCGGGAAATGTTCGCTTTTTTAAACGCGAATTAATGGGTTCTTTATATATAGATAGATAGATGTAGAGTGTAGTTTATCAAGTATTTTTCCTATTGACAATTATTCTGTCAAGCGGATCAATAGTTAAGGAATGTTGCAGGCAAGTTATCTTCTGCATTCATCAGAAGCCGCGCGTCGACCCTATAAAAACATCACGTTCCTCGCCTCCCCATAAAACAGGACCGAACGCTGCGTCAAGTATCGTCTTCAAGTGGTTCGACTTCCGTTTCATGTTTTTTGATCGATTATTTTTCACTCTGATCAGCAAGCTGTTTTCTCCTTTTTTATGCTCAAGTAGTAATTCATTTGTTGCAAGTAAAAATCTTTTCCTCTGAAAGTCAAGTATTTCCTGGTAGAGAATTTTCTTCCTCATCCTAGCTTCAGTGCCTTAAATTGATTTTGTAGTGCAAGTTACCTTTCTTATACGACCATCAAGTGTTCATTCACTTAGTACAAGTAGAAAATTCCCACTTTGGAAAGCTAGAAAGAATTATAAAAAAGCAAGTTTCGGTTTCTCGTATTTAATTAATTGATTGATTGAGATTTCACTTCTGCATGGGATTTCACTTCTGTACGTGCAAGTTGCCTTTCTCTAGATCGTAGTCGAGTAGTCATCTGTTTTGATGCAAGTGAAAATTCCTTCCTTCTGAATGGCAAGTAGATGTTTCGAAAGAAAATAGTCTATCACTCAATCAAGTAGTTAGCTTTGAAGAGTTTGTCTGATCTGTATTTGTTTTGATTTTGATTTGTCGTATATTCCGTTATTTCAACAATTTCCTGATTTTATTGTATCAGCTTTAATTACCCAAGTTTGAGGTAAAACCATCGTTGTATCTGGTGTTGGTTGTGACAAGTATATCCGCCTGGCTGGTATTACATTTGGGTACCATTTGGCGAGCAAGTATATCAAGTGTCACTCCCAGCGCTTTAATTGCAGATTTTCATAGCGTGGGAACAGCAAAGGTTCGCGGCTATCAACATCGGCCGAGGTCACTGAAAATTTTCGTTCTGAGGGACAGTGTGTCCGGCTTCACTCGAGGCTTCTATTTATTTCTGCCACCTCTTCAACGTTGATGACGACAACTGCTGAACCGAATGAATCTTTTCAAAATGCTCATAATTTTGGTTATCAGCTCTAGTGATCGTTCTTATCTCACATTTGCCAAAAGGTAGATAAAGATGTAACAATTCAAACATTTTCTTGTTTGGAAACATGGCTTGGTAGTTCTTGCGTTCTTTGTTCCTGTGCCCTTAAGGTTTTTTTTTGAATGGAATACTTTATTGGACCTTACGTTTCGGCCTTATCGCCGTCCTCAGAGGTCTGACAAAGAGGTTGATCTAAAAGATCTTGCATCTATCGCACAAAGCACCTCTCCATCCTGTGCTAGCATCTCGGTGTTTTTCCTAGCAAATAACGCGGAAGCTATCAAATGAGCTCACAGAGTGTCCCACCGCGAGTGCTGCTAGATCACATTACTATAGTGCCAAGTAATTGAGCCAATGAGTGTCACCATGCATAGACTTGGACGATGATGGAGATATATTAGATCTACACAGGCGATACAAGGCAGTTTATGGCTCACAGAGTGGCACGATGGGCATAAAGTCGTTTGTAATCGATAAGCATTCATTTTTGCTATTCATTGAAGATCTCAGGATGAGATCCAGAACTAATCCAATGTCTTCCTGGCTAATGTTTCCGCGTTGTAGGCCAGAACCGTGCATTTCACGCCGAATTCTTCTCCAAGATGTATTGATTTTTGTGTCTCTCCAACGGTGTTGCTAAGCTCCCACGCCGTTCACCTGCCAGATGTTCTTTAATCGTCATTCGCAGAGTTATTTCAGTCCAATTCAAAGGCAGCATCCACGGAAATTTTCGCTTCTTAGATCTTGATTCAATCGTGATCCAATCCATTGTGGGGTCAATTTTGCTATGGGAGTAGCAGTCATAACTTCTCCCATCACGAGTAATAACAGGTAATACCTGGATCAGCAGGATCAAAAGGCAGTAAATTTTACGAGTTATCATGTTTCCACCGCGCTCCAAAATCATCCTTGGAGCGCAAAAAATAGCAACTGTCAGCTGATTGGTTAACGATTTCGAGTGGCAGTCTTTCACACTGACTCTGCATCTCGCCTTTCTTGACCTAGAAAAGGCATTTGACCGCGTGCCTCACGAAGTCATCTAGTACGCTCTTCGGCAGCATGGCGTTCTTGAAGAACTTATCTAATGGGTGCGGATTCTTTACACCAGTCCAAGAAGTCACGTGCAGGCGGCTGCCGGCACGTCTACGGATTTCCCCATTTCCGTTGGTGTGCACCAAGCCTCTGCTCTGTCCCCGCTCCTCTTCATTGTGGTGATGGATGTTGTAACACGGGATCTGCAGAAACTCACGCCATGGACTTTGTTGTACGCAGACGACGTCATGCTCGCGGCTGAAGACAGGCAAGAACTCGAGCGGCTGACACAGGCTTGGAGTGACCAACTTACACGCTTCGGCCTACGTCTTAACGTCAGGAAGACAGAGTATTTAACAACCAGCTTGGATCAGCCCGGTACAATAAGCGTAGACGGCGCACAATTACCGAGAACGGAAGTGTTCAAGTACCTTGGGTCAGGAATTTCATCTGACGGTAGCCTTTATCATGAAGTTGTAGCCCGAGTTAATTCCGCATGGGGAAAGTGGCGCCCGTTGACCGGTGTTCTGTGTGACAAGAAGATCCCGGACCGACTGAAATCGAAGATCTATCGTACCGTCAGCCGTCCCGTTGCTCTCTATGGCGCCGAATGTTGGCCTGCAACCAAGGAAGTAGAACGTGCTCAGCGCTATGGAGATGAAGATGCTGCGCTGGATGGCTGGAGTAACGCGGCTCGATCGAATCTGCAACGAGGACATCAGAAGTCGGTTTGGCGTTGCGGCGATATCTGATAAACTTCGCGAATCTTGTCTGCGATGGTATGGCCATGTTCTGCGTGCCGAGGAAGGAAACGTCCGCAAAGTCGGCTTTGATCTCGAAGTCTCCGGCAATCGGCCAAAAGGTCGACCAAAGCAACGCTGGCTTGACACACTCCACGCCGATCTTAAGCTAGCGGGAATCCACCCGGACCAAGCGCGCGATAGGGCCAAATGGCGTCAACAGACCTCTAAAGCGGACCCCGCTACTAAACGGGACAAACGCTGAAGAAGAAGAAGAAAAGTCTTTCACACTGACCTTTTCCTTACTCATTTCGACAAGGTTTACATTTCTACGCAATGGCTTCCTCTAATAATTTCTTTTACACTTGATATTAATTTCTATACGTATTCCCTTTTTCTCACTCAGGACATCCACATTCTCAAATATTGCGTGTATCTAAATCATTCAGTTTTTAAAATTACCATATGATTTTGTTCTTTTCCCTAGTTGTGTTTATGGTGAACATCTCATTTCTTCCTCTCTGGGCTCTTTCTTTTCTAAGAAAACTGCTTTACTAGCTAAATATCCGATGGCGCAAGAAAATAGATGGCAATGGTGTCAGCGTTATCGACTTTTTTGTTCGATCCCATACGTGCTACTCGACCGCGATGCTCTAACCTACCAACACGGAAGAATTCGAAGGCCGTTTTTGTGTGAATTTTGGCGGGATTGGACACTTCATCCATGCTCCTCATGGTCAAAAGCCTAGCATTCCGCTACAAGCTCAGAGACGGAATTTTTCATGGGTGCTGCCTCTAAGTCCCACTGCATGTCAGGAACTCAAGCTGATTAATCATTCCCGTTTCTGCGCAGTCGCCTCTTCTACCGTAAGAACATAGCATGCAACTTCCAATTTTGCAAAGTTTCTCATAGAGTCTGTTCCCAACAAGCTAACTTCTGATGTTATTACTGGGAATGTTTATCAATCTTACTTCATCGTGATGTTGTGCTTGAACAATGCAGCGTCATGCAGCGGCACTTATCTTGTCAGAGGTGAATGGAAGGCAGCGCGGTGCTTCGTTCTGCTCCGTCATATCACCGTTCACAATGTATGACTTGCTATGATGCGTAGACACTGTACACCCGTTAGCGCTATCAATATACGATGCGAGCTTTCGTGACTTCTTTCTTTCGTCGTCCCCAATACACAGTTCAACCGCGTTTTTGAACATGTTCCGTGTCATTGCGCGCTTCATAGACATCCGATTTGCTGAGCAGGCGTGTATCAAGGTATTCTCTTTGCGACAACATCTAACGTGACCATTAGCTAAGCCTGGGTGTTAAGGAAGGTAAATGAGCCGTCGATTTTCTCAAGTGAGTGTTATGTACTGCAAGTGTTGGTTCAGCATACGGAAGCATTCGTGCATTTCTTACCGTCCTGATGCAATTACAACGCAGTCATCGATGGACCTGCAGTACATAATTGGAAGACGGGCTAGTACCGGTGCCTCGGTTCTGCTCACAAACCAGCCGGCCAGTACTGATGCCAGTCGCTGACCCATCGCTAAGCCTCTTACTTAGGCAAAATAATTGCCTGACCACTCAAAGATATTAAGCTGAGACATTCGTTGATGAGAGTTAGCAAGCGCGTTCTGCTCACCACGGAAGAATAATGGCGGGGTCCGACAACTCGTAATGAAGCGTATACTGACAAATGCAGTTTTCGATGCTGATCTCCAATCCGTTTCCTTATCTGCTGCGGAACTCTCTGTGAAGAGTTACGTGAAATGATTTCAGCTTGTTCAAAGCGGCCAAAATTTCGCTTCATGACAATATTCTGCCGAAAGATTGTTGCAACTTATCTGGACCCTAGAGAGTTTTAAGAGCATTACCAATTATGAGTAATTGACAAGGTTGAGATGGTTTCCGTACACATTTTCAGCGGAATATAACTCGAAAATTGGATAAGACCGGCCGAGACTAGCCGAAATTATGCCACTTAACTCTTCTTGGAGAGCTCCGCAGCAAATAACGTTAACGGATCTGAGATCAGCATGAAAAACTGCATATGACAGAATACATTTCGTTACCTGTTGTCGACCCCTCCCCCCGTATTTCTTCTCTGGTCAGCGATAGGTTTCCAGATGGGAATCATACAAGTTGAGCATCTCGGACAAGGCCCGGAGAGCTCCACTATTCCGCACTTTAGTGTATAGTGGAGCAACGTCAAAGCACACTACAGTGCAATTGCCATCTAATCTTGCATTGGGCAGCTGTTTGAGGAGATGGTTCGTGTTTGAGAACTGAGAAGGCACTTTAGGTAATATTAGGCTCACGGTTTTATTAAGGAAGCACGACATGAGGTCGGCTGGTGCTCCTATGCAGCTTATTATTGGTCTGATTTTACAAGTGTTCGCTGACATTGAATAGAGGTCGTTGGGGGTTGATCTCATTCGTTTTAATAAAGCTGTGGAACACTGGACAGGAGGGCGCGTCAATTCTGAGTCGGCTCAGAAACCCTCCGTCGAGACCGGCAGACTTTCCAGTGCTCAAACAGAAGTTGTTCGAAAGTCTGCACTGATTGTGGAAGTTCTTTAATGTCACTCAGGAATACAACATGGTGTCTTGCAGGTGGAGTTCAGAAATTTGTCAATCTAGTTATTGGAAATTCTTTTTCCTCACTTTTATTGGACTTTTTGGCAATTCACTGTTTCATGTAAAGAGAAGAACTACAGAACACCGCTTCTATAGCAAATTGTTCAAATTACTCAATTACGATAAGATTTACAATAACTTCTTTTTATAATCACGATATATAATAATAATATAATAATACACACGATATATAATTTCTTTTTAAATAGAAATGAGGCGGCGGTACAAGCGAGGAATCACATTGTTGGTGCCGAACGTGGTGACTTCGGGCTTGGAACGCGATAGTTCTGTTTGAAAACAGTTTGTGTCAAAGTTATACAATATAAAGAAAGAATAATTCGATACTCATCACATCCTAAAATATCGACCAAATAGCTCAATCCCAAGTTGAGTATTGTGATTCAGCGGGTAGTCTTCCGACGTGTGTACAGTCTTTATTTCAAAAAGAAGCAGCCGCATTTCTACATGGAAATTACAGGAAACAGATATCATGCTGAGGTGCCACACGTGGTCTTCGATCTGTAAAACGCAAGACATCTTAAGTTCAATTAATCAGTCAAGCTCTAGGTATGTTATTCGAAATGAAAGCTGTTGATTGCAGGGGACGGAACGCCGCCCATAAAAGATCGTCGGACGAGGCCGCCAGTATCAGAGAGCGCGGAAGGAGGTGCTCCTCACACCCTCGACCCGCACGCCATCAGTAGACAATAGTGCTCGCCTGTAGCTATTACCCATTCTTTCATGAACTATATTACTCCTTTTCTGTCCGGACATGTCACCTACATAATTGAACAGTTAGTCTCGTCCGCTATAGCTCTGGAGGTAAATAGATTAAATCATCTTCCTGAAACTGCTAGTATTGACTTTTCGCAATTGCTGGCTGTAACCTTCGTACTACTGCAGATTTTGCAGCACTCGGATCGTCATCTTCCTGCATTTCGTTATCCACTTTCTTTTGAACTTGTGCTTTTTTTCTTGCAGCTTTAACCATACGACTTCACTCTTCTCATGTGGTTGTTTATGCTTCCTTTTGTGTTTCACACAGTTAGCACATAAACCACCGAAACTTGAAGCTTCATGCTCCCATACTACACGTGTGTTCAAGTGTGGCAGCAAGAACAGCTGTAGGACATACTGCCTCAAATTAGTTTAGCTGAACCCAGATTAGTGCGAACCACTACTTTTAGTTGAAGAATGCGCTTGTCAGACACTCCGACCAGCTAGTCCATAACGGCGATATGCACTACCGTTGGGACCGTCCGACAATCGCCAGCAGGGACAAATGGAAGAGCAATATTTTCAGGATTTTGCCAATAGCTCCTCAACTCCTAATACATCATTAAAACAATTCAGCAGCCAAACTTCGCTGGTAATGTCACGAATTGAACTCATCGCTAACAGTATTTAAGAATCATAAATCCGATAAATTTGCTTCGAAAACAAGTGGAGAGGATATTTCCCATGCACTATTCCGTTGTCTTTCTAATCACTCTTGGGACATTCCTGATTGCAATGGAACGCAATGATCCAGACAGGATCCTATCTCGTATCGTGTCCATGACACCTCTGACGATTTTTTTCCACGCGATAGAGACAATGCGGCACATCCGAAGAGTGTGAGGGAAAAACGAAACCTATCCATGAAAAGCCATACAGAAACGTACTCTGGTTATTACTGTCATGAATGGGATCTGCTTCATCCTTTCTGTATATCTGCCTCACTTGACCAGTGGTTCTTGTTATCGAAACAGGTTTTGGTGAATAAGGCGGCAGACATACGTCCTTGGCCACCTGAATGATGACTCATGCAGGGGTTTGCTCATTACGAAGGATAACCGGAATAAACTCATTTTCAACGCCTTTGTCGCTTAATTTTCGGTTCCAGCGGATGTGATAGTGCATTCGGTTCATCGCCAACTCTATACGCTTTTCCTTCACTTCCTTTTCATTGCATCTATCCAGAACATATCTGTTCACAACCATGCTTGGAGACGCGCTATGCCTCGCTTCCCAGTTATGCTCCTCCCAAAAATAGTTTCCAGCGGATGTGATAGTGCATTCGGTTCATCGCCAACTCTATACGCTTTTCCTTCACTTCCTTTTCATTGCATCTATCCAGAACATATCTGTTCACAACTATGCTTGGAGACGCGCTATGCCTCGCTTCCCAGTTAAGCTCCTCCCAAAAATAGTTTCCGCGGCAGCTATTTGTGTTGAACAAATACTTCTGCTTACTCCTGCTTACCCCAGCATATAATTCCTGATTTCCATAGTACGTAAAGAAAGGGAAAGGACCCTAAACGTTGGACAAACTGTTACTAAAACATGCCTGACACATGAGAGAGAGTTACTGAAAGCTGCTATTCGCAGGATCTGCTTAGAATAATCGTAATTTTTAGGATTTTCCCCTGAGTCTTCTGGGATTTGTCGGCGCAACAGATTTAATCAAAATGGGAAGCAGTTGAATCAACAAATTTCTGCTTATGACATAAAAGACCTAGCGTTGCCGTGATCGTGGAGTAGTTGCGTTATTGTGAAGAGTCTATCGAACGGCTTCTTTGATCATTCTTGGTGTTAAGTCTTGTTCTTGAGTTGATGGCCCTATGCCTCTGAGCATAAAACAGTACTTGTCCGGAAGAAGAATGATTGTCCGAAAAGAAGAATGATTGAAGATTAACTTCGAGTTGACTGTTTGTATTCTAGAAGCGCATTTTCTGCGATTGCGACAATCGCAGTCCAGTCGTCTGCTGGGCAGAATTCCAATCTTCGCATTGATCCATTCTTTAGATAAATCACACGTCCGTGTCTTTCGAAAACGGAAACGAAAAGTTCTGGAAACTTGTGGCCCACTCTAATGTGCTTCGTTCGCTAAAAGTTCAGTAACTGATGTCGTGTTAGTTAGAAGAAAGTTACATTAAAGACAACACTCACGATGAAAAACGTCGTTGATGAAATTCTGAAATTCTTTTCATGAAATTCTACTCTGGAGGCTACTCTTGTGCCGCTAGTAGAGAAAAAACCATCCAAAAAGACAAGGTTTGCGAGAAGCACTATAGTGGAGTCGTTTTGACAGTGCGTTGTCCGCAGCAGCGGCCCTGCTGGCATTGGGGCACGCAGTGCGGTTGGTCAAACAGTTGACCCACGATGGATCCGGCTTCTTTGACGGGTTTTATCATCTGTTCCCTTCTCCATTTTTCCTAAGAGCTGAGAAAGAACAGTATAAGGAGAAACAAGCTACAAAACTCTTCAAAGATACTAGATGAATCATAGGTCAACTTTTTGACCGACCGCGCTGCGTGCTCCAATACCAGGGAGCCGCTGTCGCGGAAAACGCACTGTCAAAACGACTCCACTATATGTATGTTGTATATTGCCAATAAATGCCCATGTGGACGAGATTCATCGTCTGAGAGTGCGGAAAGGATCACCCCTATAGGGAAATACTGATCGATCCTGTGTCAGCTGAGAAGCACAGCCACACATGATCAGAGGCCAGGGTTGAGCATGGCGCGCGCATTTGTACATGCGTACGAGTTTTATTACTCGAGTAACTGCACGTTTCGGAGTGATTACTTTAGTAGTTACAGTGCCGTAGATCCGCCTCGTCCTCAAGGCGCACCGCCTGAGATCACACGTGGCGTCCTGCTGGCGATCGATACTCAGCCGGTTGGCTGCGAGAGCGCTGCCAGCCACGTGTGATCTCAGGCGGTGCGCCTTGAGGACGAGGCGGATCACTGTACACTCCAATTGATGGCACAGATGCGAGAAAACTTCTTTTAATGTAGTTGCTGCCTTTAAGAACGGCGATATACAATCAAATGAACCAGCTGTGACTGATATATAGGTATGTAGGAGGTGCAGGACCCCTGTTGGGTAAAGGTATCGTAAACTCATGGATCTGTAACCCCTCTTCAACCCCAGACAAACTTTCGGAACTTCCGCGGGTGACCCGACGGAAGTTCCGAATAAGCTCCGCGGAAGTTCCGAAGTGGCTCCGCGGAAGTTCCGAAATCGAACAAGAGTGACGTAATTCACGCATTATGGAGCCAACCATAACTCGACTAATAAGGTAAAATCGACCAACACGGAGTGATGAACACCTCCACGCGTGACGATACCAAAAATCGTAGGACCATGAGTCCCACCTTAGGTCGTTTCATCACGTACCCCTAGGTACTGCACTAGCGTCTTTACTTTCTGAATATGAGCTTCAAGCAGCTCTGCCCTCTGACTGTGCGACGTATCTGCGTCAGGTTTCAAAATTAATAATAACATGGAAAAATTCCTCTTTGGTGAAAACCTGTCAAATTTTTGTATTTATGGGAATAATCCCATGGGTACATTTTTCTGACAAGAGCTTTATCGGAAATTCGACATTACAGATGTCATTATTGGTGCATGCCGAAGTGAATTTCGAGGGAAAAATAGCGTAAAAATTTTCGTATTCTACCACGGCTTCTTATTTGCCTAGCCGAAGTCAGTCAAGAACATTCCACTTAAAAAATTGGACGAAAACATGGCATTTGATATTTTAGTTTCTTGGGTCATTCCATCCCTCTCGAAGCTCCGCGGAAGTTCCGGAACTACTTTTTTCTCTGCGTCTCCATCCGGAACTTCCGCGGAACTTGCGCGGAACTTCCGAAAAAATCGACGAGTGACGTCATATTTCAGCGGAAGTTCCGAAAATCGGGCTCCAATAGTAAATCAGGCTCCGCGGAAGTTCCGAAAATCTGCAAGCTCCGCGGAACTTCCGAAAGTTTGTCTGGGATTGAGTGAACAATTGAGGGCCGAATGGAAAGTCTCAAGCGACCACTGCTTAATTTACCTCTAAAGTTTTTTTTTTCTCGAAACCAAACAAGTGCTCGAATGCGTCGAGAACGACTTTTGCCTGGAAGCGAGCTTCTGCCTTTCGTAATGTGGGCGACAGCAAAGTGTAGTCATTGCTTGTTTTGCCGCATGCCAGCGTGAGTGCGTCGCGACGGTGTAGGCCAACATCGCTGGCAGTGCCTTCGGATCTGTGTGAAATGTCTCATTCTAAGTAGTGAGAAAAAATAATCACACGTACACGCTAAGGGAAACATATTGCCTTATTTTTGAAGTCATTCTTTTCTTGGCAGCAGGCGTCCAGATATCACGTGTGAACAAATCCTGAGTGATTATGAATTGTTTCGAAATTTTCCGAACGAAACCCCGACTGTTCACCATTTACCCATCTAGGAGCAAAAACACGGGCGTTTCCATAGTAGGTGACAGTGAGCTGTGTGCTCGGACTGTGATGTAACATGAAATAAAGAATCCACAATGAAAAAAAAACACTTCCGTAAAAGAATAAAAACAGAGTTATGAGCAGGGTCAAGCATGACGATAGAGGAAAAACCGACAATCAATACGACCCCCCCCCTACTATTCGTCCAACCACCACCTTTTCATGACCCCCCCCCCCCCACCCGCTGCTCCCGCATGTTTTTTTTTCTACACACTGAGCAGTTCCAAGGAAGAAGACACAAAAAAAACCTATGAAAAGCCCAAAATTGGAACTAAAACAACCTTGCAGTCGATATGCATGGTTTCTTATCTGATCGAACCAGACAGCCAGCAAGAACGGTCACGTCATTACGTGTCAAAACAGGACGGCTAGGCAGCGCATGCGAGAAATCGCTTTCAGCGCTGGCATTTGCGCGCCCACGGGTTCGATTCCCGGCGCCTCCAATAAATTTTTGCACGGGTCGGAACCGCTTCAGAAATTAGTGTGGAGTAGAGAGGATGGAATGATTTGAAAATGGAGTGAGGGAAGCGAGATCGATCGATTACACCTGCGAGAATTCGACTGCATGACCAGTTTCTGGAAAACTAGGGTGATTTAGACCTCGCACTCTGAGTCGAAATCAGCAGATGCTTTTAACTTATCCATAGAGGACGATCACCTCTATCTTTCTTCAGAGTTTCAATTTTCTAGAGCTTCATATGTTTTTGAGAGCTCGGTGGGAAAGCGAGCGAACTTCGTGAAGCTAGATTCTGTACTCGAATGCGAGATTTCCTCGTCTAAAACTGTAAAAAGAAAAGTTTTAGTGATATCTGCAAATTGATTCTCAGTGATTTCCAAATAGATTTACTTCATTTTCACCATCTGTTGAAATTGCGAGGTTTTCACTTCTTCAACTCCCATGAAGAAAGTTTGCGTTTTACCGAAACTTAACACCCTTCCAGTAATAAAGCTCCAAGCAATCATTCTTCATTTCCATTATCGCGCCTCAATGTTTGCTCCTGCTTGAGTGAATTAGATGGGAAATTTCCGCTCGGAGACCCGAAAATTTGAAAAATTTCCCATCGAGCTCCCAAAAACATATGAAGCTAGAGAAAATTGAAACCCTAGCAAAAGAGCAAAAGATGGAGCTGATCGCCCTCTATGGACACGTTGGAAGACATTTGTTGAGTTTGAGTCAGAGAACTTCAGCACGAGGTCTAAGCACCTTACTTTTTCACGTTCTGATGGGTCCTGCAGGATCATTTTCGCATGTGCAATCGATCGAGCTGCTCACACCTCATTTTTTTTCTAGCATTTCCACACTCTCTACTTCACCCTTGATTCTGAAGTGATTCCGACCCGTGCAAGAATCTATTCACCGGGGATCGAACCTGTGGGTGCGCTGAAGCCGATTTCTCTCACACGCTGCCAACCAGTCGTGTTCTAACACGTAAAGACTCTGGAGCTAACGTGGTGTGGCGATCGATAGGCATCGTTTCCACTATCGCTATCATTCACATCACCAGTTCATTTTGAGCACATCTTCGAGATACGGGCTATGAGCTCCATTTGGCAGCGATCCATGACGATATAACGTGACAATTGATACGTATCATTTTTATTTATTTTGAACTGGTGAAGTCAGAGGATACTCTTGCTGGCAAGGGTGGACCGTCACTTGTCATAATGTCATAAAACAATCATGAATTCACATTCAATGGTCAAGCCACCCTCTGATTGCCTCACCTCTCCAATACGACCCTCCCCCCTTTCCAGCCCCCTTCCATACGACCCCCTTATGATTCCTATCGAATGCTTGACCCTGGTTATGAGCGAAAAACAGAAACAAGCGAAGACGAATTGGAGCCAATCACCGGACGAGGAAAATACTAGGACTTCAAGAAGCGGTATATCATTATTTTTCTTCCGAATTTGCACGGGAAGAAGACATGCGCGTCGTTCACCAGAGGCCGTCGCAAGCAGCTTAGCCCACTTCAGGCGCTCCACTGAAAAAAGGACGAACTAGTTTTGACGCAAGAAATGCAGATACAGAACTTTCGTTACGTTCACATAAACGAGCAATGGATTGGAGATTTCAAATCTTTTCTAGTTTCCTGTGCTTCTATCTTCAATGCTTGCCAGATTTCACATGGGCGAATTATCCCTGATCATCTTCTTATCTTCGTTTTCAACTCGGCCATGGTTTCGATCTGAGCTTGGCCTACAGGTTCTGGCTTTCGCTTCCCACCTTACGCAACTACCTTTTTCTGACTATATTGGATTATTTCGGTTGTTCACTGAATTCTACATATATATTCCTGTACCCGAGCTGTCGTGTATTCCTGTGATATCATTCCGCTTCACTTTCGCCTTTTAGAACAGATCCTTTTCATTTCATTTCGCTATATTCTTTAAAGTTCGATTTGGTGACGTAATTGGCATAAATTTATGCTGAATTTATTTGTTTTGCCATTACTACCATTGCTTTACTTTTCATCTTTTCTGGAAAAATTCGCTAATGTTTATTAATTCTTGCTATTCCAGGGGCGCGTGTGGCGCAGTGGTAAGAGGCTCGCTGCGCACGCACACGATCGATGGTTCGATCCCGCCCGAGGCCAACCAAGCCTTCCATCCCTCCGGGGTCGGTAAATTGGTACCAGAGGAGTCTGGGAGGATGAAGCACTGACTTGGTACATCGGGTGCCCCCCGCAAGTCATTGTACAGGGCACATACGCATTCAACGCCTCTACGATGCTCAGATGAAGTCGAATGCGTGGCGCATCCCTCGTGACGGGATTGATTAACGCCGACCACTTTATCCTTTATCCTTGCTATTCCTATCCATGCCCGTGAAAAGTCTTGGGCATTCACAGCCATATCAATTTTGTCAAACGATTTTCGTCAAGTAAGAGTTTTTCCCGGGAAAATTCAATATTTTATAAAATTATCGTAGTGCAATCGAACCACCAATATTCATGTAGAAGATTACAACATAGCCATTCAGCCCCAGTTTTCGAAAGAGATCTGCTTTTGTACTGCTCAAATGAAAACCCAGAGCACATGTTTTGCTCTTTGATATCGTCGAGACTAGTGAACGCACTTGCAAGTAGCTTTGCAGCGATAACAGGTAGGCCTGTGTGAGATTGACGTCAGTGATCAGCCAATCTTCTTTCATTTTCCTCACAAGAGCCTCCATAAGGAAATATTCTCCTAATATGCAAATTCATATGGAGAAATGCCTGTCCCAAAAACGCCTAGAAATATGTGTTCGTCCAATGGATGCAATTCAGAACGCACGCGATCAAATCCTCTTCCACTACCCCTCAAGGTTTGAGCACTATCTTTAACGTTAGCTAGATATTTTATACGTACGACCTCAACTACTGTAGTTTTCTTTCATGAGTTATGATATCGTAGATTCTAGCGTTCTTTACTTGAAATGGTACTATATTGGTTTTGGCGTTTTAATTCCGACATTTCCCAAACTGTATTTCAAATAGCCAGGACAAAGTTAGCGTGTTGATGGATCAGCCCAACACCTCAATGAAAGTCGACGTGAGCTTCTCAAATCCTCATTGGAGGGAAGGCATGAGATGGGCGTGGGAGAGGTGGTAGCTGTCCCACTGCGCCATCTTATTCACTGAGTGGGTGTGCATCGCACTTCTCCCAACTCTGCCACTAGTCAACCTAATAGAAAGTAATGTGGACGAACAATAACCCTACAATAAATACTATATAGGTCCATCTACTTCTGATCCAACCGATTCTTTTCACGCGGGTGGTTGAAGGAACCGCTTCCATAGTGTTTTCTATCGCTAAAATGGTAGCTGGCACTGACCCATTGATTCGACCGTCGACAAACCGCTGAGCCCTACGCGGAAAACTCCGAAGGCTGAGAGTCAAGGAATGGGGACACCTCTGTTTTGAGGGCGTTGAGAGCGCGGACGTTTTATAGCGCACGTGGTGATTTGAATCTCCGAACGAAATGGAGTCGGGCGACTCGAGTTCTGACGAGCATGACAGAGGCGGAACCCCGCTTAGCCGCGATCCGTTAATTTTTTGTGGATCTGCGTGGTGGCTTGCGTTCTCGCGTTGTATTATGTGTGCAGGGCGGTGATAGAGGCTTACACTATGGCTGAAACTTCTGTGATGGAAGGAGCTATTGGAGGGGAGACGGCCCTTCTGGACCGCTGTAATTAAGGGCCATATTATAGCAGCGCTGTGATTGGCTGGAAGATCCCGCGATTGGCTGCCCGCTAATGAGGTGCCAAGAGGTCATCTTGTCGCTTCGCGACGTTTACGACAATCATCTAAGATGATGGACGAGTTTCACAACTAGTCATACCTTCCAATTTACTTACCAGTTTCTTTCGAGCTATAAGAGAGCTTTAATAAGTTATCGTTTTCCACACACATTGTGAATGAACAAATTCTTGTAAGCTTCGACCTCTATGTTTTCTATTTCTACTCCTAGAAAGTCAGGATTTCCTCGCGTGCCTTTATTGTGAGGGTGGGATAGACAGAGAAAAGAGGTAGTTCATACTCCCGATAACTAGAATTTAGAGCTTTTCGCGTAGTCACCGAATTACTAGATTTCCCACTCTTTTCGAGCTGTTCATATTTGAAGCACCTCGACTTTTTGGATTTTGCAACTAGTCGATAACTTCAAACATTTTGTTCACATCTTTACTCGATTTGACTCGGTGTAGTCAGATGTGTAGTGTGAACATGGTGAGCAAGTGAGGTTTCCGCTAAAAAAGGGAAACCAACTCTAGAAGATGTTGAAAAATTAGTAATAGGTCAATAGCAAAAAGAAGCTCATTTTTACGTATGTACGTATGTATGTCTTAGTATTTCGTTTTAGGATGAATTATATGAATCAAATTGTATGAATCATGTTTCGAATCGATACCGGTTTCTCTTGTAAGGTCACATATACCTGTGTGTAAATAATCCCCTGCGGCCCTGCCTGGGGATATAGGAAGTCATAGGTCACGGCATAACACGTGAAACCATGGCCTAATAGTTAATAAATTAGCTGCCTTCATTTAGTGGATGTAGTTGAACTATGTTGAAATGGTACTTTGAAAGGCTATTATGAGAGGATAACACAGTTCTAATTGAATTCCGAATACTGTGAACATTTCATTTCAAAAGGTAAAGCTCGGTGACAATTACATAGGGTTTGTCAAAAGTTTTGCGGAAGAGAAATCAAATTAGAAGCGAATGAGGAAACTGCATAATATGAAGCATCCTCGAACGCTCCAAATTATATAATTCTACAGGAAGGTTAAGGTAATTTTGCTTTCTGTTTTACAACTAGTTCGTTTTTCATACTATTCTCGATCACAATCGCAAAAATACTGCTCATTCGGACGAAAACTGTAAAACGAAAACGATAACTCGTCCGCATTTTGCCGCGTGCCCAGCCCATTGCGGGGTGCCACACGTAATGAGGGCGTGGTCGCCCTAGCTCATTAATTACGGGACGATTACGGTGGGACCAGAAGGGCCTACACCCCTATTGGAGTAGTCCCTACCAAACATGCCAAACGAATGGAAGTAAAATTTCTATATAGAATCTAATTTTTGTAGCCTTTTAACTTCAGGAAGGAATGGTTTTGTAAGCACAGGTGTCATAGAACCACTAGCAACGACAATTTTTCGACAATTTTTTGAAGCAAACGGAGTTGCACCGTTTTGGGCGAACTATATTATATATTACCATGATCAGAGAGTGAATACGATCTGCTAAGTTTCATATTAGCGCGAAAATTTTGTCCATCAACACGTTCCCAACTTAGCTGAAGCGTTCTCAGATCGCAAGATAAACAAATCCGCTCTTTTTCAATTACGTAACCCCATGCATACAACGTGTAAATCCAGTGGATCCTATGGATATGACTCACCATCATTGTACTGCGACTGCCTAGGCAAGCAACTACTCGCTTCAGTGTCGTTGTATGTGAGCAACATGTTTTTTTTAGTGCTCGCTCCGCTTGTCAACGCAAAAAGAAAGGTTAATGTGTGAGCATGACGACCCTTAACAATGAGGTGCACGCAACTTGTGAGGCAGTTGTCCATTTTCTAAATCTCTCAAAACCTCTCAAGAGCTCTCAAAATCCTCTTTCATGAGCTGCATTTCCTCCTCCCCAAAAAAGAAATGGAAAAACTGAGTTGGGGTAATGCGAGTTTTTCCAACTTTTCCGTTTTTCTTTGACGGTTTCCACCAGTGTCCAAGCCTGGCGCATTCCGCGGCGACATTTTGAACTGCAGCATCCTTCCATCCTTGTCGCGTGGGGTCATTTACGGTTCGGTTGCTCTTACAAGCTCATATCCCCGCTCATATATCGAAGCGGATGGATCAGCGTGGCTCTGGGGAATATTTGGTCGCACTCTCCCACACCACACAGGTAATGTTGCTGGTCTCAGGGTCGCGCCAAGGTGCTGCACAGCTCAAAATAAGAGGTTCGAAAAAAAATTCCTCCATTAATTTGGGGCATGGCTGGGGCAGCAGTGGCAGTAACACATATACTTTATCGTACAGGTCATACACATCGAATTCTCGAAGAAAACGAATTCTTGAAAAATTTCGGACGAAGCTTTTCGGTCAACCTAAAACTTGTCCGTGGAAGCCCCATCTCTATTGCTTTTGGAGTATCCTCTTCCGATGCTGTACGCCTGTGCAAGTCTTTTTTCCTGTTTGAACCAGTTTCCAAACTTCTCGATTTCGATGGCCTTTATCGTTTCTCTATTTCCTTCTACATATTTAAATTCGGAAAATTTTACCCTGCTGCTTTTAAAAGAACAAACAAAAAAAAAACCTCACAAGGCTAGATCAGACAAGTGTAGGCTACAACGATCATGTTGTTCTTGTTCACAAACTATACCCAGTTGAGCAGCGTTATCATGATCCAGCATTCTTTTGTTTGTTTCGCATAACTTATCAGTTTCTATCGTGAATTCTGGCACATTGAAAAATTCAGATAACAGCCAAATCGACGGTTTGGCTTGACAAAGCAAAATCCAAGTGAACAAATCTCATTAGGATGTAGCAAAACTCGTTAGATGAGAGTCTGAGAGTGGAATCATACACAGCAAATGGGACATTTTTTGAGAAAATATGAGGTTGGTGCATAATTAATGCGGCTTTTTTTTCGGGACCTCTTTCCTCGTTGGAAATTAACACTTCTTAAATGGTTTTTTTCACGCAAATGATCCTCTTCTCCCATTTAGTAGAGATGATATCGAAAACCGTATCTAAATCCGCTATTGCATGCTCTACCACTCCGGGAAACGTTGGAGTCCAGCACAGTGATTTCGCAATTTCAACGAAATTTTGGCCGAAGAACATTCAACAGAGCCAAGTAAAAAATGTTCAATTAGTCAAAATAGTGGGGTCCAATTCTTACAGATGAAGGGAGAAGAACTGGACGATCAAATTTCAGCGAACAGGAACTTTTGACAATTATGGAGGAGAAGGAAATTCGATTGACGAGATTCATCAAAAATGGAACGTCGGTGTCGCTCCGCTGCAGAAAATCGGTAAAAACTCGATCAACTTCAGCTGCATTTCGAATATCCTAACTCCCATCATTCGAATGCGTCACTCGAACATCCGATATTCGTTCGTCTTGTTTGCTGACCTGATTTTGAATCGAACGAAGGTTCCGCCACGCGTATACATAGTGGCCCCATGACTTTCTTTTGAGGCTAACGGCATGCAACGCTCTTTAATCCTTTAGGCCCTCAGTGAAGAGTCTGCATAGATTTATTAGGTGTTAGCATGAGTCTGCCATTCTTTTGATTAATGCTCATTATCTTCCGGAAGCGCTCTTCTTTCTCTGCAATTTTGTCAACATGAGGTTTCTCAAGAATGTTGATTTGCTCAATTTTCACGCCTAGAAAGAAAAGTGCCGACCTAGGAAAAACGCAATTTAGTCTCAGTGTTCAATGTTGAACAGAAAGCATCTGATGCTGGGCGAACGCACAAGCTCAGTGAAATAAAAACGTGAAAAACGTCATGAACTGAGCTAGTAGAGTGCGATTCGATTTTTTAGCTGAATTAATCGAATTCAGACACACTTTTAAGAAGCATGCTGTCTACCTAACCTATGCTATTTCTTTCAAGGAATTTCAACGCCTTCGTAGAGAAATTAGAGTGCTCGTATTGGTTATCGTCTCCGTGACAATATATGTCTTCCTTGAATTTATGAAACCGATGAAGAGCGATCGTTTCACAGTTTGTCTTCCTTACATACCATAGGTCGTTTGAGGAGTTTTGGTGATCTTTCGAGTTGTAGCTGAATGCTGGGAGATGCAAGTGTCGATAGTGTTAGTTCGAAAAGGTCGGTTTTCGGAAAATCCGAACATTCAAAAAAACTTTTTTCGAAAATATGCAAGTATACCGGATACTGCATCGTTTGTCACTCACATCGGTCAATGCTGAAGAGAAAGTAATGTGTCCGTCACCTTTTTCAGCCTACAGACACTCTACTTCAAGCTGGGTAACATGGACGAACTCTCCAATCCCAGTGACCGCATGCACCATTGGAATTACCTAAGGTAAACGTGCTGAAGCTCGTGCCAACATCAGGTGGAGTTGCATGAATTTGACACGTTTAGCCAGGGTTATCTCAATGATGCATGCGGCCGCAGCCTTCCGCCCCCTCCCCCTCTCACCCCTCCGTCATCTCAAAAAGTGTGATATCATGTAGCTTTGAAGAGGCGAGAAATCACCTTTCAGATCGCGGAACTATAACTGGATCACAAGTTCTGAGAACAGGGAACTGTAAGGATATCACTTCTGTTCATATATACTTTACCGAGCCACGTTACCTTAGGGCTACCAAAATCTGAAAAAAAGAAAACCATCCCTGTTGATACTTATTCTTCCAATAACCATCACCTTCTAGCTAATTCATTCTTATCCTAGAAAATCTCTCATGTTCTGTCATGGACAGATAATATATTTTACGATGGATACTTGTAAACCGCCAGGTCACGTCCATAATAGCACTTGTGTAGATACCACTGGCGGTTATTGCTCTGAAGTATGTACCTGTGTTACAGATATGAGCATCTAGGGAACTCCGCCCACATCTTTGGACCTGGATGCTGATATCTGGGATCGTCTTGCTCTACTGTCGTCAGTGGCTGTAGTCCGAGTCAGGGAACCCTTCGTGGTGTGAACTGACGAGGATATCAACTGTACCCAATAAACAGTTATAAGCAGTCGTATTAGCTCCAAAACCCATAGGTCCTCCCCAAATTGGTGACCGACCATTGGTGTATCACTTTCTCAGTGTTCCAAGAACCCAGAAAGTTGATCAAGAAGACCCGCGTGGCAGGAAGATTCTCCACGGTCACTTCGACGACGTCAAGTTGACTACCTGGTCTACCCAGTAGCTCGGCTCAGCTTTTGCGCCATCAGTGAGGCACATCAATTAACTATCAGCCTAGCTGACAGCTTCCCTCCGCTGCACGTACTACAGTACTCTGACTTGGTGCTTCTTCATAAGGATCCAATTTTCGCTCAGCTCAGCTACCCCACTGCTGACAGCGAACCCTTGTGGACTATCTGGTTTATCCTATATTTCAAATCAACGAAAAAATTTGACTACTTGGTCTGTCCAGTAGCTCAACACAACTTTTTTGCCATCCACAAGGCACATCGGCCAGCTGCCACCTTAGCTGACGGCTGAATTTCGCTGCGCATGCTAAGTACCAGGCGAAGACTTGGTGCTCCTCCAAAGGACCCAATTTTTTTGCTCTGCTCACCTGCACACTGCTGACAAGCAACCCCTTCTAGCCTATCTGGTTTATCCATTAGTCCAAGATCTGAAATCAAGGGAATAGCTATTTGGTGAACAAAACAAGCTTTTGCGTCACCCACAAGGCACAACACCTAGCTGTCACTTCACCTGGCAGCTATAACTCAGCTGCGTGTACTATAGTGCCCAGCATTGTCTCTGCCGCTTTTTGAGCCAGAGCCAGCCGTTCTCAGCCGCCTCAAGTGCTTACAGCGGACACTGCTGACTATCTGACCTGCCCAGTAGTCCAGCTCTTTGTGCCATCCACAAGGCATAAGGATCAGGTGTCACTTCAACTCACAGCTACAACTCAGCTGCGCGTACTGCAGTACCCAGCACCGTCTCTGCCACTCCTTGAGCCAGAGCCAGCCGTTCTCAGCCGCTTCAAATGCTGATAGTGGACATTGCTGACTATCTGATCCATCCAATTGTCCAGCTCCAGTGTCATCCACACGACACTAGCTGTCACCACAGGTAACATCCCGAACTGCTGGGGATACATCAGTACCCAGCAAACTCTTTGCTGCCAAAGATCATCCCAGTGCAATCACAGCCAAGTGAATTTCTCATTCATAGGAGAGAAGATAGCAGCAACCATCAACATACACTGTACGATGACGATGAGTCAGTCACATAGAGAAGAATGGCTGAGCTTGTTGGATTCAGAACACGAATCTCATTGGCATTCAGATCGATAAATGCACTTCGGGCTCCCCAACTCAAAGAAAGTCAGTGTTAGCTTCGCCGCGCTTCGCGGATGACAGTGATTTTTTGCGAATTCGCTCCGTTATTTTTTTTCAGTGAATCATCTCTGCTCATTATTCCCCCTGAACCCCTGAAGTAGTCTAAGGCAACTCGAATTTCTCGTGCGGACAGGTCTCAGACCCCCTTCTCTGTTGTGCTTGGAAAGAATTGGGACCTGTCTTGATAAGTTATCAGTCTTCATCGATCTTCAGCTTAGATTCTGCGCGAGGGATGCCACATGATAAAATGGCATGATGTTTCCAAGAAGGTGATTGGTAAGAGGTCACGAAGATTTGTTTAATTTCAGCCTTAGCTCTTAAATTCTGCTTGTTGACCGGCTACTGACAGACACCCGGCTACAGAAAGACAATTTCGCAATAGTTTTCTATCGCCTGTGCAGGGGAGCAAGCGGTTTCGCAATAGCTTCACCGTCTACTGTGGAGAGGGGATTAACAGAACCATCACTGCATTAGTTCCGCTCTAAACTCTCAGTGGAGCAGAGCAGCAAAACTTCATAACAAACTCGGAGCTGCGGGAGTACCCGACGTTGAAGAAATCCTTGAAGTGGATCTACTTCCGAGAATACGCGTTGTCTTGAACATCGCTCTTGAACTTTATTGTTCACGTGGATAGAATACTTCTCCACATAACTTCTCTTCTTTTTCTTCTGCTTGTCCTGTAACTTCGTTTCTATAACTCTGGCATTCCCTTATTATTCACATGTTACGAATGTGGCTGGATTTCTCCAACATTGTGTCTTCAATGCCTTTTCAATTCTATCTTCCATTTTTAGAAATTTTTCGACTACATCAAACCTACTTGAGTCTACAATGAGAGTATCGAGGCATCTGGTCTGTATTCTTTCTTTATTCAGCGTGCGAGCCATCGGTAGCATGAAACAGGTGGGAAAATTTCTATTAAAAATTCTTACTTTTCTTCAAACAAGCTCAGGCTGCAAATCAATCCTACCAAATACCAACGTCTTCATAAAATGCATTTGGGAAATAGCGACCTCATGCCTATTGCACGGACCTTGTACAGTGGCGGCCACATATTTAGCTGCCAATTTTTGAGGGTGCGTTGCACTAAGCGACAACGTGGGGCGTGTCTCGGAAGAGATCTGCAAAACTCTGTCATCTCTGTGTTCTGAGGGTGGCGGTAAGCGCTCGCTCGGATGGTTCTCGCACCTCTATCCCACCTTCAATTGCTTGTACATTAGAGCTGTCTAGGTTGACGTCAGGAATGTTGAGGTCAAACGCTCTTATATCGATCATCTCCTTTGCGTGGTTTTTCACCAAAAAAGAGAGGAAATACTCGTCAGTGAACTGGATTCAGTATTCACTAATATGGGGGATAATCATCTTCCCACAAAATTATTTGCTTTTTCTCTTTTCTCGAACCCGTGAGGACATAGTTCCACTATGCGAGCAGCGTTTCTACCGATGTTAGCCTAATACAGGATGGGTAACAAAACGCGTCTTGCTACTGAAAGAGCATGTTCTGCCTTGAAGTCTGATACACTGGGAAGGTAGTTTCCGAGCGCTTCTGTGGGACAGTGCTCAAGCGCTTGGCATTAGGTAGATTCAGAGTGGAGGAACATTAATTTCTAGGACCTACTGACTGATTCACGTGGACACGGCAGTGGTTGGGCACGGCAGTGGTTTTAGAGTGTGCCGATAGAAGCGGCACGAGCTTTTAACATTGTTTACTGTACATATCTAATAGTTCTTTGGCCAGACAAGGGCCATCATTCCTGACCTCACAGATAAGTTTATGGGCCGCGCCCAGTTGCTGTACATAACCACGCCCATTGTTATATCATATTCTACCACTGCACCACCGAGTGCAGATCGAGCGATGATAAAGCTAAGAAAAGTGTTCTTGTGTTCAAAACACAGCAAAGGAGCCATCCATCCTCCCGAAATCGCAGGCACCACCCTTCCGCCTTACAAAGTCACCACATTTTCTGGTACATCAGCCAAATCAAGCCGATCAAGTGCCTTGCTTCAAAGCAACTGCACGAAAAGTTAGCCAAGCCTAACCTTGGGACTCAGTAGTCCCAAACACTTGCTCCAAAGCAGCACACCAGTAGAAACAGTCTACTGAAGGCTTCCAAAACAACCGAGTTTTGGTATCACACGGTTCAGAAACAGACCGTTCCAGTCAAATTTCTAGGTAAAAATAAAAATGGCCCTTCATTTCCACAAGAATGCAGTATCAGCTAGCTCGGCCACACTCGCCACTTTATTGAAGAAATATGAATCTTATGGAGAGAAGATTGAATATCCAGAGGATGATGAGGAACGGCACGATAAGTGTTCCTCAAATATGGTACTACTAGTGTCATGCCTATCTCAAATCAAAACAGACATAGACTCACTCCAGTCGAAAATCGACAAAATGGAGCTGCAATATGCAAATGCAAAATCCAAAACAGAGCAAAAGGAACTTCTTCAGGAAATCGGAGACTTCGAAAACGAAAATAAATATTCAGAAACCCCCCGAGAAGCAGAAGCCTTCCAATACGTTGTCGAAGCGAATATAGCTGATACGAAAATAAAGCTACGCAAAGTACAGCTTAAACTGAAACCTCCAGTACAGAGCGACATCAGTGAAGAAAACACGAGTACTCCAGGAGAATCAAGCAGAACGATAAATCCAGCTCGTGAAATCGGAGAAATTCCTGAGAAAAACAGGAGAAATCGATCGGCAAAACTACCGATCATGAAACCTCCTAAATTTTACGGCAACCAAGAAGAGTTCCCAGAATACTGGGCATTGTATGAATCACTGATACATAACTGTAACGAGCTCACAGCGAATGAAAAATTGTGCTGCTCAAAGAAAGCTTAAAAGGGCCAGCTGAAACGGTCATAAGGGGCATTAAACCGATACCTTCAAATTACGAGTGGATGACCGAGACATTCAAGAAGCGATCTAGCAACCAACCAACAAATAGATCAAAAATTGTACAGAAACTGTTCGATCTGCCGCACGTGGGCAAGAAAGCCGATAGTTGCCAGAGATGCTACGACTCAATAACCACGCTAGTACATTAAATGGTATCCGCAGGCTACGACATCCGTCGCACTACGTCAAGAGGGTACTACCAGGAGTTTAGACTGCGTGTTCTGCAACAGATCCAACCACATTTCCGTGACATGCAGGACCATTCCTGATCAAGGTGGGCGGAAGGAATTTTTAAAGCAAAAATGGCTGTGTTGGAAATGTTTTGCACAAGATCACTCAAGTGACCTGTGCCGCAGGCCAAATTGCAGCCATTGCGGAAGAACTTACCATTCTTTGCTCTGCACGGCAGCCGCCACTCCAATATCCGTTCCTGTTGACGCGAACCAACCGCACCCGTAAAGGTGGAATAGAAATGAAGCGAACCAACCACATATCAAACCGACCCATTCCTGGTCCACAAGGCAGACAACACGTTACAACAAGTAGCAGTAACAGACCAGCTCACTCTCAGTTTAACACTGGTCAACGCTTCTCATCGGGCATGAAACAACCCGTCAACCACAACCAGCTTGTGGGAAATGAACACACCACTATATTCAGCTTCCCACTACAAGAGCAGCTGATTCTTATGACGGCTGAAGGAAACATTTTCAACTACACCAGCCAACAGTACGAGCGTGTACTGTTCTTCTTTAATACTGGTGCGCAGAAAACAGTGATAGAAGAGAATCTCGCAACTAATTCCGGGCTTCCAAGGATAACTACTGGAACTTGTGTCATGTCCGGTATAGGCGGACACACCGAGAAATTCGAAAGCCACTCGGTGCGCATGAACATCACTACCGTTTTCGGTGTAGAAAACCAATCATTACTGGTGGTTTTCCAGCGGTAAAACTCAGTAAAGAAGACCAAGAATATCTTCTAATGAAGGAATTATGCATAGCCAATTCTAAAGTTCACGGTGAACTTCTCATTCCACACATTTTAGTTGGTATAGACCGCTACTATACGATGTAGTAGTAGCAAATACGACCGCTCTTCGGGCACCTGGTCTGCATGTTGCCAAGACCGTATTCGGGCCAACAATATATGGCCGCGGAATTATTGATAGCAACCAGAATAACTTGTCAATCACTCACAACTACACTTCCATTGAACAACCAACAGAAGTGGCAATACTGGAGAGAATGTTCGAGCTTGAAGGCTTGGGTATCTCCACAAATGAACTCCAAAAGGACGATCCAGTGCAAAAGTACTTCGAACAGTACAAAAAATCGATATCACTCGAGGATGGAAATGTCACGGCTCCATTCCCACTGAAGGACAGCATAGTTGACCTCGAAGATAATTACTCTGTATCAATCAAGAGACTTTCTGCCTTACAACAGCAATTGAGTGACAACAAGGAGCAATGCGCCTGGTACTCAAAAATCCTAACAGACTATGAGAACGGCGGCATTATAGAGCTGTTGCACTTCCCAGAGACATGGGCCGTTGGCACATATTATATGCCTCATTCAGGTGTTTGGAGACCCCATAAGAAGGTACTACTCAGAATTGTCTTTGATGCCTCGTCTAAGAGAAGAGGACAATTATAATTGAACGATGCCATCTATAAAGGCGAATCCTTTGAAAATAAAATACAGGATATACTTGTTCAAGTCGAACCAGCAACATTATAATGCTGTGCGACATAGAGGCAGCGTTCACACAAATTCGCTTGCCTCAAGAAAACAAGGATTTGTGTCGATTTTTGTGGCTGAAAAATTATAACCTGCCACCCACTAAGAACAATTTCATCGAGTATCGATTTACGAGACTTGCACTTGGCATAACTGCTTCGCCCAGCAAACTAAATATGTGCATTGCAGCCTATTTGAGTGCGGTGAATACAGACCTAGCGCATGAAATCGCCGAAAACATTTATGTTGACACCATATTTCTTAAAGTTGATACTTCTGAAGAAGCGTTGCAAAAGTACAGGAATTCCAAGGCACTTTTTGCCCAAATTGGAATGAACTTACCTGAATATGTATCCAATTCTGATTTGGTAAACAGGCAGATTCCTGAACAGGACAGAGTACCAACCGGTATAATGAAATGTCTTGGTATGGAGTATGATACCGTTACAGACCGCTCCACTGTTAAGACACACTTTCCATTGAAGGCCGAGCTTAAGAAACGTGATATTGTCAGCCAGCTTAACTCTATATACGATCCACTGGGAACCGCCGGTCCACTACTGATAGAGTTGAAATCAATGATGCGTGATATCCTTCTTGCCTATTCCGACTGGAATGACCGCCTCACTCCAGACGTGTGTCACAAATGGAATAAGAAATGCAGTGAAGTAAACAATGCTCTGATAACTGTTTCTAGATCTCTGTTAGGTCCAATAGCCTACAGTCAGACAGCTACCCGTTTGTGGGTGTTCGCTGATGCCCAATTGCGGCCTGTGCTTGCATTCAAGCACAAGAGTCGAACGAAGTATCCCAGCTGGTTACTGGAAAGACTCGGCTGGCACCACAGAAGAACCTACAAACTATTCCAAGGCTGGAATTGCTTGGAATATTGATCGCCATGAGATTGGGTGCCACAACGATAGCGGCTGTCAATATCATAGTCAAGGAAGTACATCTAGTGACAGACAGTGAAGTAACACTGTGCTGGATAAAATCCACGCGAAAACTACTATGGTAAAGAGCACGCCACCAGTGTTAGAGACAGCCTTCGATCTGTCTAGGCTGTCACGGCTGTCAACTGCATTGCGCGCGGTTGCGTGCGTTGGAAAGTTACTCCACCGTATAGTCTCAAAGATTAATGAGAAACGAGGTTTTCCGACACAACTGAACTACGTGTCTAATTTCAGCTTGGAGTTTGAAATAAATGCTGATGATATACAACTATATCCTTATATACAACGTAGGCCTTATTTCCACTGTGCTCACACTGATTGCGCTTATAAGCATCTTTCCGCAATTGCTTAGCCTTAATTTTCCGTCTAAAGTTGCTGAATCCACGTTGATTCCACGGATTTGTTCACTTTGTTTCTTCGTGGCGGGCATATCAATCAGAGCACAAACTTCACCGACCGTAGGTTGCGAACGCAGAAAGCAGAATGTAGGATCGTGAATACTGCTCCCTCACAGCCGTTGCAAGCAGAACTGAGACCATGCTTGAAGCCAACCAGGGATTAGAGTACACCCTAACTGCTCCAAACTTGACTTTTCAGTTAGCAGTGGTACGAAAAGCCAATCGTGAAGAAATTGTTTGAGGATGATGATGAAATGAATGCTGATGAAGCGGCGGAAATCATCCTTTACGCCGATATACACAGGAGTATCGATCTAGATGAACTTAGCAAAAAGTTCAAAAATATGCGCATTGTGCGCGACAAAGATGGTGTAATTATATATATCTGAGAGTTACAACATGCTCCTATTTCTTTGGAGGCCAAGTCACCAATCTTATTGCCAAACAAAAAAGAATTAACGAGGCTGGTAATTACGGACAAAAACATTACGTAATTTCCATTGTGGTAAAGACTAAACTTCATCTTTGACACGGCAAAGATTCTGGATACCACGTGCATCCGGCTCATTCAAGTACTACTTGAAGAACTGCGCGGTCTGTAAGCGCTGGCAGGGACCTCCATTTGGTTCACCAAATATGCCTCCGTTACCGTCAGATAGAGTGGTGAAAACAAAACCATTCAGCAATGTTGGTTGTGACTTCATCGGTCCGTTGAATTCCAAAACTGGAGAAAATATGTACATTTGTCTGTACACTTGTTTGGTCACACGCACTGTGCACTTAGAGGCAGTTGAAAACATGACAGCCGGTGCATTTCTCAACAGCTTCATCCGCTTTGTATCCAAGAGAGGCGTTCCACTCTTGATTCGCTTTGACTGTGGAGCTAACTTTCGTCTTGGATCAAAAATAATCGAGGAGATTTCCAAGCCCGATGAATCCACTGCTGGATCAGTAATGAGTTACAATACTGATAACGGCATTAGATGGGTTTTCAATCCACCGGCAACTCCATGGATGGGTGGAGTTTGGAAACGACTGGTGGGTTCCGCAAAATGCTGTGTGCGTAAATCGGTCGGTAGAAAGAAATTGACATTCACCGAGCTGGGTACAGTGGTTGCCGCTATTGAAGCGGTTATCAATACGCGTCCACTAACGAAATTGAGCTCCACTGATTTGTCGGAAACCGATTGAGACCGATCCATTTCATCGAACGACATGTTAAGTTTTCACTTCAAGACGCAGCAGAGCTGGGTGGATCGGATGATCCTTCGTACGAACCAAATTTCGTACAGACCAGAAAACAGGCCATAGAAGCCATCACCACTTCGGAAAGAATTGCTTCGAAGTTTTGGGAAAAGTGGAGTACAGAATATCTTACTACTCTGGGAGGATCCCAGAAACTACATTTGAAACAGTTCAGACACGTTGCAAGGACTGCTCCTGAAAAGGGAGAAATCGTTCTCATAGAGCAAGACCCTCTACCTCGTGAATATTGGTCATACGGAAAAATAGTTGAGCTCATAAGAACGGCCAAGTTTCTTACACCCGGTGGTATAACATTGCTTCGTCCGATAAATAAGCTTTATCCACTTGAAATCCGTTCAACTCCAAAGGAGAAGTCGGAGAAATCCACTTGCTGAGCAGATATCAACTCGCCCTGTGTTATCGCGGTCTTCAAAAACGAAGGCCTATGATATTATAAAAGACTTCGAGAACAGCCTGGAAGACACTCATATATCAGCTGTGTCTGTTGTCGAGCGGTCTAACAAAGATTTGCCCAACCAGAAGTTGCTTGAGAGGTGCCCACAGCGCACAGAACTAACTAAAGTATCCCGTTGATCCATGCAAAATATCCTCTTAGTTGCATTAATAGTCGTGGGTTTTGTAGCTCCGCCACTGCCAAGTATGCCAAATGCTACAGAGGTGTTCAAATCACAGAGATAAATGGCACATACGAACTCTGTTTCGATGAAGAATGTCGGGAATTTATCGGCAATGAAACAATGCGTACATATGAGTTGCTGCCTTCATCATCGTCTTATAATGAAACCAGAGTAACAGTTAGATATGGCGCAGGTGATAATCCTACTGAGTTCACCACGATATGCTTGAATCCGGATGTCTGCACTGTATCAAGTTCCATACTCAGCACATCATTGCTAGGGAACCCACATTGTTGGCCGGTGTGCTCCCATTATCGCAGCCATAATATTGTATCTGGCTACCATAATGATATTTATATCTCTGTTTCTGTTGATAAAGATAATCACGATGGCCAGCAAGGGCTCTGCACGAACAGTGCAAAACATTTGTATTATCACTGGACAACATGTTAACGTCCAACTTCATTACTTGAGACCAACTCCGTTGAGCGGTGGAATGCTTATCACTCTGTGTGTTATTATCCTAGTAGGATAATACCGTGACAGCGTGCCAACACGCCACGCTACCATTATAGTGTGCAGCCAGGGTAGAACCTGTAGCTATGAGTTCAGTCATGAACTACTGTTCAATCGAATCCAAATTGAACACTGTGTCGAAATACGACATCGGAAAAAGGCGGTGGGTCTGCTCAAGACGAATATAGCCCACCAACCTGGTGTGCTCGAAAGTGTCAAAATTTTTCACAAAAAGCACTGAGATCAGGGTATTCTCCAGGGTGAGATGCCACCAAGCAGAATCTTGCTTCAACAACGTGTACGACAAAAATCGTCCCAACGACACAATTCCTGAACTGTCAAGAGGGAGTAAATACCCAGGTTATTCGGGATGTCAATACACTTGTGGTGGACTAAGTTGCGGATGTTTCCTACCTGTCCCATCCTGCACTTTCTACCGAGTGGCTCAAGTGCCAATATCTGACGCTATTTACGAAGTAGTCGAGTGCAGTGAATGGATTCCTTCCATACATATCGAAGTTGAAAGCACTCTTTATCAAGAAACCCAAAAGGCGGATGTTCTTCTTCAACCGTATGTAACATATCGGTTTCACAATTTCAATATTACGGCTACATCCGTACAGAAACCAGCCTTGGCTATATTGAATAACAGGTTTGCATTATCTCAGAATGAGTCGCTTATTCTTCCCAACCGATTCACAGTACCTGTCGAATGCGCAATGCAGAATGAAACGTTGGACAATTTCCGAAACTGCATCAACAAGGTTGTCTGTGATTGCAACACAGGCTGGACAAAGCATCATTGTCATTGTCCATCTAACTTGCTCAGCGCAGTCGCAAATGACAACATGAATCGTTTGCCACTAGTCATTCCACACCTAGAAAAATACGCGCGAGAAACTGTGGATTTGTCGCCCTCACAGAGGACGTCGAGACTATAATTACAGTTCAGTCGCAATTACTCATCAATAGTGCAGAACTCGTGTACGATGAAAAATGTGACATAACACTAAGCAATCTATCTGGCTGTTACAACTGTTTACACGGTGCAACTGTGAAAGCCGTATGCAAATCCGTAGAATTCACCAAGATTACCATTCTTTGTGATCATGACGTAAACGTTTCGGTGGAATGCGGACCGACAAGTCCAAAAACCAATGTGCACCTAAGGTTCGACTCCGCAGTTATACAGCAAAAGTGTTACACGGTGTGCGGAAATGAAAAATGGACTTTCCCATTAAATGGTACCTTGTTTTACCATCGTATGAAACCCAACTCCGTGTTCAAATTCAACGAAGACAAATGTAAAGGTACAAGTCTTCTGAATCTCGTGTCTGAAGTCCACATGCCTGACTTAAATCCACTTTTGAAGGTGGTTCGCCAGCATTGGAAAGCTTTTATGGCTGCTGGAATCGCAGCAGTAGCAGCAGCTGGCCTTACGTACCTCTTTGGCCCACTCATTTTGATCACGATTATTAAATTGCTTGTTAGTGCAATTGCGTACTCAGTAACCACTGTGGGTGCAGTGGTAGGATTTGTAATACAGTGCATCAGGCAATCACTGTAAAATCAGCCAAGAGAATACCATTCAATATGAAAAGAATCTGCCGTTCCCTCATTTGAGGAGTACAGTAGTAGTCGCGTTTCGGCACGACTTCGTACTTCACGTCCATAACAACCTACGTCTACATTCGTCTCCACCTGCCGCTCGACCCGCTCAATGATCTCCGCAACTCGATCTGAACTCTTCAATGCCGACAAGAATCCAACTTCAACCAGCACCCATCAATCGCCCAACAACTACCACGAATGAAGAAGATAAGCCAAGTCAATGCCACGTCATTATGTTCTATATTGTCATCATCACTTTTTCATGTTTAATCCTGATCCATGGTCACTACATTCAATATCATGTTGTTGTTTTCCTTTCCCGCCCCGGAGTGTGCCGGTAAAAGCGGCACGAGCTTTTAAAATTGTTAACTGTACATATCTAATAGTTCTTTGGCCAGACAAGGGCCATCATTCCTGACCTCACAGATAAGTTTATGGGCCGCGCCCAGTTGCTGTACATAACCACGCCCATTGTTGTATCATATTCTACCACTGCACCACCGAGTGCAGGTCAAGCGATAATAAGGCTAAGAAAAGTGTTCTTGTGTTTAAAACACAGCAAGGGAGCCACCCATCCTTCCGAAATCACAGGCGCCACCCTTCCGCCTTACAAAGTCACCACATAGAGAAGGGCAATAAACAAGCAATGATAGAGAAAGGTTACATTAAACAAAAATAAAAGCAAAGGTAGAAGTGATTGTTAGAGAAGATCTCCATTTCTTCATTTCGTACCTGACAGTATAACAGAACAGTGCAGAACATTGCTCTTTCAGAAGCAAAACGCGTATTGTTACCCATCCTGTATTGTTAGTATACGTAGCGCCGTGGAAGGTACCGATGCAAAAAGAGAACGTTTATTAGGAAGTACAACCAGTGAATAAAATAGTTTTATTGTTGTCAAAATAAAAGCGAGGGAGATCATGGGCGTCAGGAAGCTGATCGAGGTGGGTGGCAACGGGCACCTCTCCAGTTGGGTAGGCTCAGGTTGGAGGTCGACTGGCATCAACGGGCTCGGCGTCTGACGGCCGCACCGGGCTCGAGCCTTCGGGCTTCTCCTCGTTGACCCGTCTCATCGCCACGCCCTGAAAAGTATCGTCTTCAGCGGAAAGAAAATCATGCCTCTAACTCTCACGTTAAGCCTTTCTCTGTAGCCTCCCTCTCGTCTTTTCACGCTCTACTAGCTCCTTTACAGGTTAACATCGGTAGAATCCTCAAATCTTAGCATCATTAACCGAATTTTTTCGCATTCCGGACTTTCGGGATAATGCATATTGCATACAGAGAGTGTAGTGCTTTGATACTCCGCTAAACCCATACGTAAAGTGACTTTTTGAAAATTACCTGAAACATGGATGACTGAACCGAAATTGAGGTTGCCAATCAATCCATCGGTCGCTTTCATTTCCTGGTTTGGATGAGAGGTCCTGCATATGATCGCTATATAGCCCAGAATTGACGCAATTAGAATACTATTTGTTCCCATCGATGAGACATTTCGTGGAAATGAAAAAGCTTCAAAACATTAAGGAAGCCAAAATTTGCGTGGGCCGCTATTCCGACACACTTCGAACCGAAGAGAGCATCTGGTTCTTGAATGAGGGATGGAGAAGGACCATCGAACGAGGAAAAGAGTACCTCTTTGACTAGGCTACTGATTTTTTAAACTACTATAGAGGTCTGGTTCATCGAAACGGTCATTTATATTTTCTAAACCTTTCATAAAATCAAAATTTGGATTTAATTTTGAAATTTCTGCGTAGAGATAAAGTAATGAAATATGGCACAGCCATCCGCATAATAGCTAAATTTAATGCTGACTTATTCTTCCCTCCCTCTCACATGAATGAGTTATTTCCACTACTTTTTGATAACACTACTAGCGCCCCTTCGGCACGCTAGAAAGTGGGGTGGGACAGCCACTTAAGGTATGTGCAAAAGCTCCACACGTGCGAAATGCTTAGAAAATTAGCAAATAAGCAAAACTAATCATTAACTGAGCTCAAATACAAAATCCTCGTTATGAATTGCGTATGTTTTACGGGTCCCTCCAGCGTCGGACTTTGAGTCTTCTCGCGATCCTAACTTTGCTTGCAAATTCTTAATCACGCACCTACATGTGAGGCTAATTTTCAATGTATTGATACTACCTACTTCTTTGTCACATTTCTTACATGAGCTGCCACTCCTAACTCTATACAGGAGTAACTTTCTCATGGCTTCAGTACTTGTGAACAATACAGTGTGACAGATGCCGTGCAAGTAATCACCTGAAATGATTCGAGCTTCAAGTTGCTGAGGTAGTCCAACTGATGAGCTTCTGCAGGGAGGAAGAAGAAGTGGTCGACTGAGACAGGAATGAGCGAGTAGCATGCCCCTACTCCACCGGCAGACGTGCATCTTGATGTTTCCCCACTATTGGGCCACAGCGGACCCATTCTCCCTCCGTGACCCCGTATGCTGGCGTTCTCCCCACTCTTGGGCCAGGGAAGACCCATTCTCCATTCATGGATCTGTATCCTGGCGTTCCTCCCACTATTGGGCCTGGGCAGACCCAATCCATCGGTGGGACCCGTGTCCCAGCGCTTTCTCCAATATTAGGTCCCTTGAGGACCCATTCTCCATCGATGGACCCATATCCTGGCGTTTTCCCACTATTGGGCCACGGAGGGCAATCCCCAGCCGTGAACTCGTTCCCTGGCATTTCCCCACTAATGGTCTCCTGTGGGCCCACTCTTCATCTGCAATTCTTGAAATTGCTGAAAAAAATAAAAAAAAACAATTTCAGTTAACAAACCTATAAATTTTATAAATGAACTTATGATTATAAACTCCAAAGAAATTAGAATAAAAATAAAACGATGTCACTTAAAAAACCATATAAACAATCTAATAAATAAAAAAATACCAAATTTTCCGCAAAGCACCAGAAAAATTTATAAAAAACGGTAAAAGGTCCTGCCGTTTTCTCCACTATTGGGCCATCCTTCCTCGATCGGTGGACACCCATCATGATGTTTTTCTGAACTACGGAGCCCCGTCACATCTGTCCGTCATCAGTGCACCCGCACTGTTTGTAAATCTCGAGAGTAACGGAAGAAAGTTAGAAAATATTTAGAAAGTTTGATCAATTGCACAACTGGCTCCAGAAAATGTCACAACAGCTTAAAGTGACGTGTTCTTCGTTCGTTCATCCTGTGTATTTGATTGTACTGCCCTTCTTGAAAACGGACGGATCTTCAAGCTGCATAATCCCCACAGGACCTTAATAATGAGAGGTGCGCAAAGAGCACATAAGGAAACCGCGTGAATCCTATCGCTACGGCCTCCACTCATCCTTTCAAAGTGGCTCACGACCAGCGTTCCAAGATTGAGTGCAGTTACTGACAAAGCTCCATCAGAGGGGCTACTTTGCTCCGTGCATTGCTGCTATGCATCGTCAAGTCGTTGTAAACATTGTCTCGCCCGGAGCGCTCGAGAACGCTAGGCGCTGGTCCCACCGCGAAATCCCGAATGCACCCGACTTCCACCACGTCTATGCAGCTATGACGAAACGGCCGAATGTCCCGTCAGCTGCGCATCCTCGCGAGCCACAGGTCTATACATGAGCGTCACGGCTAAAGCATGCGATCACGTGCTATTCCCCCTACGCCTGCGCTCTAGAAAATTTTGTTGCACTACCATGATTTATATGAGAGGATTTTGGCAAGGTAGCCATAGAACTAATAGGAATACGCTGACTTTGCTCTTCTCACTGTGACCCGGTCAATGGTTGCAACACCTGGGGACGTATCACATTCCCAGGGCCAGGTTGGTATGAATCAACGCTGAAGCTGGCATTATGCCAGCAACGCCTGCGTCTTTGCTGCTGCCATCGAGGTATCTCTACGGGAACGCCCCCCCCCCCCCTTGTCGCCTTGTGCTTGCCGTCCAATTTTTGGTAATCAACTGATGAAAATACGTATTTCAGGCTTGGACTGAGCTATCAGGACAGTGCTTGGGAATGTGATAGGGCATAACATTCTCTCTCTAATCTATACTCTACTTTTCAAGGAAACGTTTCTGAACAGATGTGCACTCTTTCTTGTATTTAGAGCTGAGAATGTAGTGCTTTTGAAGATATTTTCGTTTCTCTCTTATTCGATTTCATCGAATCAAGGGAAAATGTGGTTTCATGCTTGATATTAGTGCGCGTTTTGCTATACTAGTTTTGGGGCGCAGTTTTCCCCCTCAGTGAAGAACACGTTTTGTCATTATAGCTAAAAAGTTGGGAAAAAAGAGATTCATGGTGATAGCAAAGAGAAGACATGCATTTCCGCTGTGGATTTTTTTATGATTTGGGCTACCAGCAGGCATTCAAGTACTCACGGGGAAATTCTAGAGCTTGCTTTATTCTTGAGATTCAATAAAATGAAATTTTGGACAAATTTGAGGTTCGTTCCTGTCCCTGGCTCCAACTGGTATGGGAACCACTAGCAGAAGAATGTTAAGCAGAAAAGTGCTCAAAACAAATCACTACTTCACTTCTCTCTATAAATATTAGGTCGTCAAGTATGAAATGTCCGATCTTATGAGCGGTCAATTTGACAGTCTCTATCTTCGAAGATTTACTAGATATCTTCTCCTCTTTATTTTCATTGTGGAGGCACATCCTCTTCCTTTCAAAATTACTTCCTGGGTTTTTGATCAGTTTTCGAATTTTTGTTCGAAAGCATTTTTCGTAGAACTACTCAAAAACGAAAAATCGTGTCGTTTTGGAACATAGGTTCTATTTTCCAGCTATTAGAGCTGAGAAGGCTGGAAACATCAGAGCAGTGTCAAAGGACATTTGGCTAGTAAATGCACTAAACAGCGTTTGCTTGGGAAGTTCCGCTCAGGTGACATGAAGCTCCAAAGTGAGCCTTATGATGAACCTGGATATCGATGAGCTGGAAGCCGGAGCCGAAGCGAATAGGAGTCAAACTAGGTCAGCGTAAGCAGCAAGGTGTGACCTTTATAATCCAATAATATTCAGGTACTCAAGCAATATGACCATTAAGAGTGGTTCGGTAATCGAATTTTTCCCAGTTTGACCCTCAAAAATGGGTGCCAATTTTTGACCATTTTTCACAAATCCACGCTGTTTAAGCCAGAGTGGCATGGGTGAGGACCGACCTGCCACTCTACTGTGCAAACCTTGCTCTATTTGACCACAACTCCTTTCAGGGTTTAGCTCACTTCTTGCTGGAGAAAATGTTCAATTTTCAACATGATATTGGAAATGCTCTTTGCCACTTGATTGCTACTAGCTTTCCACGTTTCCAAGTTGTTGGCTCAGACAAGCTGCAGTTAAAATGACAAGGCTGTGGGGATAGTATAGGAGCATACTCGGATATCCTATACTGCATCTTGCTTTGGAAACAAAACTCGAAATCTTCTCATCCAAAATCGGACATTTCATACTTGACGACCTAATAGATACAAAACTTCTGTACCTAGTTTGAGAAAACTGGCGAAGTTGAAATTTAATTTTCCATTCCGGCTCCAACTAAATCTGTGCCAGTGGTAAGTAAGAGGAAGGAAGCTTCCATAGAGCCTCAACACATACTCGAATTGGTTTTGATCGCTCCCTTGAGCTGAGATATGCAAAAAATTCTATGGCCGAAAATCGTGGGTGCGCGCGCCCCCCCCCCCCCCCGAGAATGGGTCGCCAAATTTTCGAAATTACTTTACAATACAAATAAAAATCTTGTGTTAGTTTATTTTTAATTGTTTATTTTTATTATTATTTTTAATATATTTTTTATTTATTGTTTATTATTATAATTAATATTATTATTAATTTTATTTTCCGTCTGGGTCCCCAAAACGGCGGAGACCCCACTTTTCTTCCCACGCCCCCCCCTCCCGCCCACTTTCTGCGTCCGCCACTGGTGGCCGCCACTGCAAGAGATCTGCAAGAGAGGCCTTTCCTACCTTATCTGATGTCTTGGAGAACTGCCTTTACAATACGCGATTTTCGCAGATGAAGCTCTGTCTCACATTGGAAAAAAGATCATCGTCCTAAGGTGCCTAACGTTTGCGGCCCTCCAAGGTAACATAACCAAATTCTGCCTTCTCTCGTGCTGATGCGCTTCGTTGTGAACATGCTGCTCCTAGTGCTTGTAGTGTTCCGTCTGGACTTCCTCACTAGCAGGTGAATTAACCACCTTCTGCAAAGATCACGGCTCTGTGTGCACCTAACTCTTCTACCTCGCATTTTTGCAACGAGTTCGTTTCTCGTGAATTTTCTCGAAAATTAGAACTGCGACATCCGTGTGGCATGTACAGGGGGGGCCATAAGTTATTGTACAACGTTTGCTCATTTATTTCTCCACCAGCAACACATGGATTATCCTGCTCTTTTCGCTGCCGAATAGAGCAGGGATCAAAGTATCTTACAGTTAAAACCCGGTTTCCCGGGAGAGTTTTGCTTTGGAGCAGTTGGACTTAGAACAGGTTTTTGAAAAAAGCGGGTTGATGTGGAAATTTTTTACGAAAAATCCACCAAATCTCTAAAGTGGGGTGTACTGCTTAGATGCATCTTAAAGAGCAAAGAATGCTCTTTCTAAAAATATCAAACTGTTTTTGTGGCTGTTTTGCTCGGAAATTGCGGGCAGAGTTAGTGCATTTTGCGGCACCGAAAGTCTGCAATGAATGTTTCCGATAAACTTTTTTCGTTATCTTGGAAGTATCCAGGAGGTTTTTGTGATCAAAAGATAGAGCAAATCCAGCTCTATTAAACAGTGCCTAGTGCGGCAAAAAATATTTTACTACTGCGGAGAAATGGGCCAGCAAACGTTGTACAATAACTTATGGCCCCCCCTGTATACGGAAAAAGCCCTTCAACAGCAGAGCATCGTACTGCAAATTGGACGGTGCAGTTATATTGCTGCAAAAATTGGCGTTCAAGAAAAAAGATTGTACGGTGATACTTCATGGCTCGTTCTTGGTTCTTTTCAAATTTGGACTTGTTATGACGTGTAATGTTGATGTGAGGTTACGAAACGAGGTGGTAAAACAGAAAAAGGGATAGCTATTTCAGATATGAAATTTAGGGCGAAGAGCTTTTTTGCAATGGGGATGGAATTTACGACGAAGTTTGACACAGTATTTAAGCCGCCCTCTGTATATACCTACAATTAAGCACCACTCTTATTGTTTGAAAAGAAGCACGTAAATCTTTCAAAAACATGTCTAATCAAACATAAACAGAACAGGAAAGTCCTCTTTCTGCCGTGAACTAATGGAGGTGGAAAGCATGTCCTCGCCTTGTTTCAAAGGTTCCGAAAGAACAAATTGGAAACAAGTAAGATTTTCGGAAACCTTCGGCGCAGTTGTGAAGCACCGGAAAAGAACAACACTAATGTATAAAAAACAAAACACAGCGAAGCGCATTGAAGCTATGGCTTTTGAAGCTCCGTTCCACCTCAGAATCGCTTTTGAGGTTTCCACATGAGAGACTGTCAAGACTGATGAAAATATAAAATCCGTATTTCAGGCTTGAGTGAGCTATCAGGACAGTACTTGGGAATGTGATAGGGAATCCTTTGAATTCCGTGAAGTATTGATCATAGTGATAAATATAATTTCGTGCAAAAATGAAGGAAATCCCCGTTTTCGAGCTACTCTTCTGGGGATTTTCAGGCGGAGCCAAGAGTGAAGTACAAGCTTTCCGCAACATGCCCTCCCTTGCTGGTCACAGTGAAGCACATCTCTTACCCTCTCGAGTATTGCATGTTGAGGAAATTTTACGACGAGTACAAAATTTCCCAAACGTGCCCTTCCTTACAAGGATTGACCATCTGATAGGCCAGGAGATGCGCCCCCCACATTCAATCCGCCTAAAAGCTCATCAGAAGAAGTAGCTGCAAAACGGATTTTTGGCCATTGTGCAGAATCTTTCACACCGGAGTGGTCAGCATCTCCTGGAAATTCTTTTAATTGTGAGGTGGGACGCTACCTCAAAGAGCGTTAGTTCTCTTCCTAAATATAGTGGAGTCGTTTTAACAGGGCATTTTCCGCGATGGCGGCTTTTCTAGCACTGGAGCACGCAGCGCCGTAAGTCAAGCAGTTGACCCAGGATCGATCCGGCTTTTTTGACGAGTCTTATAGCCTGTTCCCTTCTTCAATTGTTCTAGGAGTTAAGAAAAGACAATATAAAATAAAACAAGCGATAAAACTCTTCAAGGATGTCAGGTCGATCATGGGGTCAACCGTTTCACCGACGGCGCTGCGTGCTCCAAGGCCGGGAGGTTCGTCAACCGTCCATTCGCGAACGCAGCGAAAGGGCGGAGTGCGCGACGGACCCCCCCCCCTTCGTCTGTGTTCCATGCGAGCCGCCATTGTGCCTTCGCCTAGTTGTGCACTTTCTGTGTGCTCCACGTGCCACCGTTATCTTTCTTTCATGTAGATGGAGCTTCTCGCGCGTTTGACTGTCACGATGGAGATACGAAAGCGATTTGAAGAAGTGATCCCTATTTATTGCATCTCAATAAACCTAAGAACCTTGTTTTGCATGCTATTGAAAGCAGGAAATCTCACAAATGTAGCACCCATGTAACTTTGCTCTCACAGATTTTGCTACATTCCTGAGTTTCGCACTTAAGTGAAAACGAATGCAGTGAACAATTCTGTCAGATCCCGCAAAGAAGGCGGTTTTTGTTGCCACCAGTTTAGCCCGTTTGCAAAGGATGACCGGGTTACCCGGGCTGGAAATTGAAGGAGGTGGGAAGAAGAACAAGGTTTATCATTAGGAATAGGAGCGATTGTAATCGAAAACGCCCATACACTTAATCATATAACTTGTCCTGTTTTGCTTCGGCCGTCCTTTTGGTCGTTTTCCTGGTACCTCGAGGTCAAGGCCTACTTTGCAGACGGTGTCTTTGTTGGCGCGCAGTACGTGGCCGTACCATCTAAGACGAGTTCCGTGGAGCTTGTCAGCAATCGTGGCGATGCCAAACCGCTCTCGGATCTTTTCATTGCGTATGCGGTCCACACGCGTGATACCAGCCATCCATCGTAACATCTTCATCTCCATCACACCCAGGAGGCGTTCCACTTCCTTGGTGGCCCGCCAGCATTCTTCACCATACAGTGCGACGGGTCTAACAACTGCTCGATACACCTTCGACTTGAAGCGATCCGGAATCCTCTTGTCGCACAGCACTCCCGTCATTGAGCGCCACGCCATGCAGCGTTGATGCGACTGACGAGTTCATGGGCTAGGTTGCCATCAGCTGAGAGTGTTGAGCCGAGATACTTGAAGTAGCGGTTCTCGGAAGGTTATTGCCATCAACCTGAACGGGGGCGGGCTCATTCATATTGGTCGTCATATACTCAGTCTTTTTGATATTGAGCCGAAGACCGAACCGTGTAGACGTTCGCTCCAGGCCTGTGTCTGTCGTTCAAGCTCCTCCTTTTGTTCAGATGCGAGCATGACGTCATCTGCGTACAGCAGAGTCCATGGTGTCGGTCTCTCAAGGTCTCTCGTAACAGCGTCCATGACGGCGATGAAGAGAAGCGGTGAGAGAACTGATCCTTGATTACACCTATGGAGATGGGTAATTCCGCTGACGTTCCCGCGGCCGCCTGCACACAACTCCTTGGGTCCGCGTAGAGAATCCTAACCCACTGGATGAGCTCCTCTGGGATGCCGTACCACCGCAGCGCGTACCAGATGACTTCATGTGGCACGCGATCGAAGGCTTTCTCCAGATCGAGGAATGCTAGATGCAGTGGCTTCTGCTTCTCACGATGTTTTTCGATCATCAGTTGAGCCGCAAGGATTGCATCCGTACTTCCGCAGTTGGCTACGAACCCACACTGATTCGCGGTAACTCTTATAATGTCGCGTATTCGGCGGTCGATAATTCGTTCGAATATCTCCATACTGTGAGACAGTAGACGTATTGGCCGATAGTTTGAGCAATCCGCAGGGTTGCCTTTCCTCTTCCAGATCTTGATTGTGGTACTCTTCTGCCAATCCACAGGGGTCTTCTTCTCTGCGATGAGCTGGTTGAAGAACGACGTCAGCCATTCAGCTGCGCTCCAGTGTCTCGACTTCCATAGTCCCACCGCTACGTCATCAGGACTCGTCGCTTTTGCTGGTTTCATCCGCTTTAGCGCAGCCATGCTTTCATCCAAGGTGATCGGCTGAATAGGACCGTAAGTTGACGGTAATTGTGGATTGGGTGGATGGCTGAATTCTTCTGTGGAGATCTTCTCGAGGTAGTCACACCACGCTTCGTTGCCTTCCTGCGGTCTGATATGAGATGACCGTGTTCGTCGTTAACTCCGTAGAAGTTTTCGACGTCTTCGGCCTGCCGCTGGCGAGGCCTCGCCAGTCTGTAGATGAGGCGTTCCCCGCCATCTTTCTCATCTAGCTTCTTGCTAACATTGCCGTAGTGCTCAGCGTTCGTGGCAGCCACAGCCTTCTTTGCTGCTTTCTTCGTGTCTAGATACTTCTGCCAGGATTATCATCCGTCTTGTTACCGAGAAATACGTGGGTGGAGACGTTTCTTTTCGCGCACCTTCACTTTCACTTCATCCGTCCATAGCCACGCCTATCTGTCAATTCTCCGGCGACCTGGTTTAGTCGTGCCAAGCTCTGCAGTGGCTCGGGTTGCGTTCCTCCAGGTCCCGTCGACGGTTGTGACCGGTGGCAACTTGATGGTGGAAGTTACTGTGGCTTCGTTCTCCTTCAACCGCCACCACTTGATTCGTGCCGGTCCGCACCGTTCGTCACGCATCCTCCTTGGTGGCATGATTTTCATGCTGCAGATAAGTGGACGATGTTGCGTGACCACGGTCTCGTAGGGTACAACCTTCGCATCGGTAACTAGTTTTTGTTGGCGATGTCATACGAGAACGAAGTCGATCTGGGTCTTCACGTTGCCACTGTAGAAGGAGACGAGGTGAGAAGGACGCTTTCGGAACTTTGTATCCATTAAGACGAGGTTGAGAGAGTCAGATATTCCAGGATGCGCTCACCATCTTCATTCCGTGTCCCTTAGCCAAAGCCTCCGTGGCATCTGTAACCGTCCTTTGCCACTCCTACGTGGTCGCCGTGGTCGTTTAGATCACCTGCGACGACCATTATGTCTTCCTGTGGTACTTCCGCGGTCTTCTCATCAAGCAGCATCCAGAATTCATCTTTGACCTGGTCACAACAGCCTGTCTGTGGTGCGTACACCGAGAAGAAGTGAAGGCGTTGATTTGCGGTGATGATGACGACCTTGATGAGGCGGTCATCGAAACGCTGCAGCTCGGCTATCGAGTCACGGAAGCGTTGAGAGACGACTATGCCCGCACCGTTCCTAGTCTTCGGACTGCCGTTATAGACTACTTTGAAGCCGTGACCTATCTCCTTTGACTTGTTACCAGACCATCTCGTTTCTTGCACTGCGCACAAGTTAATTCGACGACGCTCGAGTGCTTCTGCCAGTTCACATGAACGGCCTGTCAACGTGCCGACGTTCAAAGTCGCAATGCGCGTCTTGGCTACGTTGTGATCCTTAACGATTCGCATTCTTGCTCCCCCCCCCCCCCTCCCGATGCCACCGTTCGCGAAACATCGAAGACCCTCGCATGTTTTTCACACTAACCGGGCTCCGAAAGTGCGCGTCGATTCCCGTGGACGCCGTAGCTTTTATCTTAGAACCATTGTTGTCATTGATCATATGGGTGTGACGCGGGATCTTCCTGAGCCGGCCTGTATGGGAGGCGGCGGCGGGATTCGAACCCGGGACCCCGTTGGGACATGATGCTCTAAAGCAGCGCCTCAGACCACTAGGCGATCTCGCCCCGAACACTAGAAGAACACTGGAACACATCTAATCTCTTTATATCCTGGGAATTCTGATGACAACGACGGTGCAACCTTCGTAGAATTGTTGGGACAACTGCTAAATTACCAGAACGATTGGTACTTCAGACACAAAATTTTCCGTGGGTGTTAGCTTTAAGACATGCATGCTCGTGCGAAACACGGTTTTTTCAAAATCAATCGTTCTATACCAGCAATTACCGAACCCATCCAGAACCCATTCAAATTCGATGCGAATCCGATGCAGAACCGACAATTTTCTCAATTACATGCAGATACGGATTCTTCCGCAACTACTCAGCATTTCCCAGTTTCCAGGATACTTTAACATTCTATTGGGTTGTAACATATGTTTCCGCTGTTTTCGCATAGGCATTTTCGAAAGCTTCTAATAAATGAATACCGATCATATTTCGAACATGTCTAGAAACCATTTTGAAACGCATGATCGCGGGAACATTCTGGAATGTGAGATCTATTTTTGCGTCTTATTTTGGAAATGTAATTAAGTTCGTAGTGAACCCTTCAAGAATGCAAATTCTGCAACTGCACGAATAGTCATCGCACCATAACGTTTTATGAGACCAACAAATTTGTGTGGGGTAACCTTGAGGCCATTCTTATTCTCACTGGTACTTCGTCTCCCCGTTTTATTGTCGAGCGGTTTCGAGCAAAGGCACCAAACTTGGTAACCCAAATTTTGATTATGCCATTTTTCTCTCTGAAGTGAAAGCGAATTGAAGTGAGATTTCCTCCACTGTTCCTACAAACATCAACTGTTTATGGACACAAATCGGTGGAATTTTGGGACAAGTTCTAAGTGCTCCGTAGAAATTGCACCACTTTGCCACACTGCGGGGTGAGCCCTAACTTTGTTGATTGAACCCTCCGAAAAGCGAATAGTACGCAGAGAAATTTCCAATTGCACATTATGTACCGTGAAACTAGCTCTAACCATGCGCCGGTTATCAGATCACAGGAATGTCTACTGAGGGAGAACCGATTTGCCAGAGTCAGTGACCTCTTTCACTACCCGACTCAGTTCTTTACCTCGCAGACCTCAAATTTTTGGAGCAGGAGAGTCAAGCCCCTGCTATAGGAACAGTAAAAGACCAGCGCCTGTTGTGGTCCATACTTCGATTGGTACCTGTTGTTATATGATTTTTTACAAATTTTTTTCTTCGACAATTTCAAAACAGCGGAAACTTATGTTACAACCTAATACATATGTGGTTACAGTGCTAAGAAGGGTGAGGAAGAGCGGTGTGCTGCAAACTCAATGTAAGCAGAGTCAGGCGTACTGATGATAAAAAATCGACCCCCATATGATCCCCCTCCTCCTCTCAGCCGCCAACGATACGACCCCCCTTCGCACACAAATTCTCAAATGAGATAAGAAATGCGAATGAAAACGCACTAGAGAAACACTAAAAGGCAGCTAAGCAGCTTTGGAAAAGAAGTTTGGACAAAGACAAAAAAATAGACAGGTTAAGAACTCTCAAAAGCAGTTAAGTGATTATACAGACATGCATTCTGCGGTCGACACCGTCAAGGGTTTGATCTCCTCTCTATGCAGAATTTTTGCAAAACGGGAGTGTGCGCGGTTGAGAAACCGCTCCGAAAGCGTGGGTTTAGACTTACTCAAGCAATTTGCTTCAAGTCTGTCATGAAAAATATCGATATACGTCATCTACACAGTCGAGGGTTTAACCCTCTCTGAGGCTAAAATTTTTGTACAACGTAAAATAACGTGCGCTTGTAGTGGACTCGAGAAAATCTAACATAGTGCACGAAATTACTTTTTATCGGGTCGCAGGACTGAAAAGGACTGGTAGTACGAACGTGCAAAAATATCCACCTAAAATCGTGGTTGTAGATGGGCATGAACAGCTGGAGATCTAGCCAGTTGAGGTCACCATTTTTTCTCAGTTTGAAATAGTCGAAGGTTTGCGCATTCACGCTATGTGGCTCCTTTTTCCGCAGTTGACTCTATCGTGATTCAACTCCGTCGATAAAAACATGTTTAAAAAGTCCATTTCTATCGACGAAAGCTCATCTCCGTAATTCTCGTGTTGAATCTTTTCTCTTAAGGGGCTGAAACTCGGCAATAAAACACGGGTGGGCTTCACAGAATGGCTTCTAGCCTGCTCGCAAGGCTGGATAGAACTAACAGTACAAGAGTGCAAAAATTTTCATCTGAAATTTTGACTTGCTCGGAGGCATGGTTGTAGTCGAACATGAGTAGCAGGAGATCTATCCGATTGAGCTGCCTTTTCTCACATTTGATTATTTGGAGGTTGTGCTCTCAGGCAGTACAGTTGTCTTTTCCGCAGCTGTTTTCCTTCCTCCTTCGATCTAGTCGATAAAAACAAGTAAACAAGGCCATTTTTATCAACTAATTATCATTTCCATAATTCCTGTGCTGAATCTTTTCCATCGATGCTGGAGATCTGAAACTTGGAGGCAGAGTACATCTAGGTAGGATCCATAGTAAGACTTTTTTGGCTCCCAAGGATGAGCAGGACTAGCGGTATGTATGAACAAAAATGAGCGTCCGAAATTCAGCTTCGCTCGGAGGCGTGGCTGTATTACTACTAGAAGAAGTGCACGAATTCTCCACCACAATCACGATCCCCCCTCTACTACCCCCCGTTGTAACCACCCACCATAGGATCCCCGTTGATAATTTATCAACACACGCCCACTTGACCATGGCTCCCATTGCCTGTCTTCGCCGCCTTGATCGCGCCCCTACTCTTGCTCCTTGCCACCCTCGCGACGAATTCGCGCGCGGCGGTGCAGCGGGTGACGAACGTCCGTAGACGCGCGGACTGCACTGTCAAAACAACTCCACTGTACATACTTAGCTCCAATCATTTTCTAGAATTTACAAGCAGTTGTTTTGGTGCTGCAATTTTAGTTCTTTTTTTAGGGAAACGTCGCAACAACTAGCTTCGAGAAGAAATCCGTGAATTCTCCCAGTACAGCACCATCTTCAGGTTTACCTTCCTAGCCACAACTAATACTCGCTTATGTGTAAGCACCAACATACAAGACCAATTAAACCATTTATTTCCCTGAAAAAAGATTGTGGGCATAGGAGAGGTTTTCAGCGTCCTAGATGAGACAGGAAAGTAAACATCGAAGCTTCAAAGATCCTAGGGTACCTCTGTTACCACTTTTTCGCTAAAGTGCCTTCGAACCTCGATAAGAAAATTTTACAATGTAAAAGATCAGGTTGATGCATAATTATCCAGCCTTTCATCCTACTCATCTTCCTTTATATAAACTTGTGGTTAACATGTCTTTCACCAGATAAATGTTCTACATAGTTATTCATAAGATAGTCGCTCCTGATAAGTTTTGAAGACTCTCATGTGACGATTCATTGGTTAGCTTTTGGTATATAAAAAGCAGTGTCGCACCTCGGTCTTCATGTTGATAATATCAACATGATTCTTGATGTTCTCGCAACGTTCTCGATTCCAGCAATGTAAACAGATCGAAAGTTGCAGAAGTGACGAGTACCCCGTTTTGAAAAGGTTAAAGTTGCTTCTTCTGGAAGTCAGTTGATGGATCGCTCCTTGCTGCCCGCCACGGCTGCCGCGTTAGCTAACGAGCCTTGCCGTGTCTAGAGGAAAAGACCAACGGTCTAGCTCATCAATTCCTCCGATATTCGAGCAGCTCTAGTCTCAGTGAACGACGCCTGTCACTCCACCTACCCCTCCCCTCTTGCGACACGTGATCAAGTGGATTGCCTAGAGCAGCAATGCTGGAATAGGCCTGCGTTTCAGCCATCGCTATTGATGTAGTGCTGCGGACGCGAAAAATCGGCAAAAATGGAAATACGTAGTCAATAGTGCTGGAAATCAGTGGCAGTATCGTGATATTGTATGCCCAGAGGGAAAGACTATATGAAGATACTGCAGATTTCAAATGTGGGCCGTTGCGGGCATTTCGGAAATGCCGCGTGCGTTTGCAAGAGGCCTGGTGTTTTCGGAATTTACTTCAATTTTCCGTTTTTTCTTGTTTTTTTTTGTGTCGACATTCGTCGTGTTCGTGTTTTTTTTGCTTCTTTCGCGTTCTTTTCGCTTATATCGTCGAGACTGCTGATTTTTTTTAAAGTATACACGTTTTCCAGGCATGCGGCTAACTGGAGAAGCCAGGTCCACGGGCGTTTTCCACATTAAAGTAGTCGAGGAGAGCACTCGCTCATTGGGGACATCATTATGAACATGAACAATTACCCAAAGCAGAGGTGAGGATGCTTTGGAAGTTTTTATATATGGAGTTCTTGCGTACTCCGTTTAGAACATCGTTAATGATGTACACTTTGCTTTTCTTTCAAGTTTCGCCCTCTTCCTTTCCATTTATTATGTGCTCATCTATCTGCTTCTTTCTTCATTTTTCTTTCCTGCATCCTTTCAATATGAAGATTAGTGGAGTTTTTGCATACTCCGTTCAGAACATCGTGAATCAACGGTGTTCGCGTTTTCTTCTGTGTGTTATTTTCTATCGTCTAATTCCCACCATCCCCTCTCCTTCTCTCTCCCCTTCTATCGCTAGTAGTGGTTCTTGCAGACCTACTGAGTTTTTCTGCGCATTCTTTAAAGTATATGTGTCTCCACAACTATTGGCGTGTTTTGGCGTCGAAGAAGAAGCTTCTATATTTGGGACTTTTTGTCATCTGTTTCAGCAATAGTAATACGATGCTTGGATATTTCGAACATTCCACAGTAGCTCCTTCAGTTGAGAATGGGAATGTTGCGGCCCATCATAAAAAAGGCCGCAACGCCCTCTCGGTTTCCTCGCTCAGAAATGGGCGGGGCAATTATGTTCAGTGTTGTTACTGTCCGCACTGAAGCGCGGACGTCCAGTGGTGAATAAACAGATTGTTAATTGAACGGTGTCCGAGCCCACTACAAATTTCTGGTGCATCGGCCAAACTTAACCACCCGCGTGGCAATCCTATATCAGCCCGTCCTCCCGCAACCGGCAAAGGACCGCTGATACAAAAATGAGTAAAATAACTCTCCTTTTGCAAGCTCTTGGAGATGAGCACTCCTCCCTAAGAACAACACTCGACTATTACAAGTCTTCTACCTCCCCCAATCAATTTCCAGAAGGGGATGAGAAGGAAATTAAGAACTACTGTTATTCGCGACAGTGTGAATTGCAGATTGCCGAAAGAAACATAGAACGCAAACGCTCCTCACTAAAGGAAGCGTACGACTACGTCCTCAGAAGCTACGCAGAAGCAACGAAAGGAGAGAAAAAAGACATGATCGACGAACTTAACGAGTTCCAAGCCCAAGTAAACTTCCGCTCACTTCTACAAGAAAGTGACAATGTGATAATGGTGATCAATGCTAGGTTGACAGAATTAGAAACCCAAATGGCAATTCTGAACCTAGGAAAACCAAAAGAAATGGACAAAAATGCGCCGCATTCAAGTATAAAGGGGCACTACAGTCAACACATGGACGATGAAACAAAGGGTATAATTGACCCGTTACTCGGCGCACATAACGAGCAGCCAGACGATCAATACGGCTCACAACAGGGCACTCGCGCAAACATCCTTTCTCAAGAAAATGCTCTGGATCTTACTCCTGTTCTGAGAATAAAGTATCCGGAAATCAAACTCCCCACATTTAGCGGCGATAACGACTCTTGGGAGGAGTTTTGGGATACATATTCACTAATTGTCGACAAAAATCCACAACTTGGAGACTTAGAGAAAATACTCTATTTGAAAGATGCTCTCCGAAACCAAGCCCTGGACGCAGTAAAGAGCATCTCCAAAAAAGCTGAGAACTACAAACTGATAGTCGATATTCTCCATAAGAAATTCGGCAATAAAAGTAACAACAGGTCAGTAATCGTCCAGAGACTAACAAATGTGCCAGCCGCCAATAACTCAGCACAAAGGTGCGCGTCGACGCTCGACAAAATAAGCGACCTGGTACACCAGATGGTGGCAACTGGCCACGACATTCGCGCGAAACATGATCCATTGTGGGTTGACACTATTCTGTCGAAATTCCCTTACGATGTCATCAAAGAGATAGTGACTTCTACTTCAGAAATCGACAATATAAGTGTGGGTACTCTTCTTGATGCTCTTGAAAAGGCCGTTTCATCAAGAGTCATCTTTGAAAGACGTGTAAACTCCATAACTCGTCCACAACCAAGAATTAATACGATGCAACAAAGAGGCCCGATACCAGCGCAATGCCTCTTTTGTCGCCGCACCAACCATAACAGCAGAGACTGCCGCACCGTTGCCAACGCTGCCGATCGCAGAAAAGCATTAAGAGGTATACTTGCGTGCTGGAAATGCTTTCCAACCACCCACCGCAGTCGCGAATGCAATTTGAACAACTGTCGCCTATGTAATGGTGACCACCATATTTCGCTATGTTCAAAGCAATCAACGGCACCTCAACCGCCCCCTAACAAACAGAACACATCTTCCCAAGCTTCAAGCCCTTTTCAGCGAAAAGAGCAACAAAGGTCAAACTACCGTAACCAGCAAGGACATGCAGCTGTAATGTTCACAAAGGAGCCAAACACATTTGAAAAGGATTCCCATGCTATCGCTGATCAACAGAATACAGTCAGCACTTTTTCTGCCCAAAATGAAAAGGAAGGGCATGAGAACTCTAGTCAATTTGTACTTATGACAGCCGAAGCTCAAGTAAAAAGCGAAGCAACTGGAGCCTTTGAAAACGTGTTGATTTTCTTGGACACTGGTGCCCAGTGCAACCTCATTGACAGTCAACTCGCCAACCGCTTAGGATTGGAGAAAGGCGAATCATTCCGTTGCACAATGCACGGTATAGGAGGAAACGTAGAAGTTTACACGTCACAAAAGGTGACCGCAACATTCAGAACACGTTCCGGAACTACCGTAGCACTTCAATTGAGCACAAAACCGGTTCTCACGAATTCATTCCCATCTGCAAACCTAACAATTGAAGACATACATTTTCTCGAGGAGAACAATATCTTCTTATCTAATCCATCTATCATTGGCGATCTCCAGAAACCAGTCATACTCATTGGGGTCGAATCTTACGATAAAATAGTTTTACTAGATCGACCACCAATCAAACTACCATCTGGACTCCTAGCGCAGAACACAGTTTTCGGACCAGCTCTATTCGGGATAGGTAAAGCCCCAACAAACACAGTTAACCGGTACGAGCACACTGTGTTTACCTGCACAGAACTAATATCCGACGTAAAACAAGAATTGAAGGACCTTTACGAACTTGAAGGTATGGGCATCAATACCGATGAGTTCAGTGCTAATGACACCGCGCATGAATACCTTGATAAATACTCCGAGAAGGTATCCTTTACAGATGGTTTCATCACAGCTCCGTTTCCCCTCAAGTCCAACGTGATCGATCTCAAAGACAATTACAAGACTGCTATATGCAGGCTAAGATCGCTTCACAAGTACCATGAAACCCACCCAGAACAAAAATACTGGTACAACAAGATTTTCGCGCAGTATAAAAATGATGGTATCATCGAGCCTGTACCAACGTCTGAATTGAACGATCCTGACAGAACAAAATACTACATGCCCCATTCCGGAGTATGGAAAGAGGAAAAATCAGTACCACTACGAGTTGTATTCGATGCTTCCTCAAAAGGCAAAGGTCAATTGTCGCTAAACGACGTCATGCACACTGGCGAAAGCTTCGTGAATAAAGTCTTGGACATCCTGTTAGCCTGCCGCTCGTGGCCCTTAATAGTGACAGCAGACATACAAGCAGCATTTACACAAATTCGCATTAGTCCTGAACATCGTGACCTATGCCGCTTTTTGTGGCTCAAGAACTCAGCCGCCGACGTCACAGCAGACAACATCGAACACTATCGCTTTAAGCGTCTCCCATTTGGAACAAAATCCGCTCCAAGTATATTAAACATGTCACTTGCATCTTTTCTAACAAGGGCAGGGACGAAATTGTCCAACGAAATTCTCGATAACATCTACGTTGACAATATATTCCTGCAGGCTCAAAACGAAACTGAAGCCCTTTCGAAAATCAAAGAGTCCAAAACGCTCTTCCAACAAGTCGGAATGAACCTTAGAAAATTCGCTAGCAATTCAAGTGTAGTAAATGAACAAATCCCCAAAGATGATAAAGGGAAGGCAGGACAAACAAAACTGCTTGGTGTGCAATACAACACGGACCAGGACAACTTCACTCTTAAAATTTCTGTGTCCATGGCACAACAAATGACAAAAAGACAGCTCCTCAGTGAGATTCACAAGATCTACGATCCTCTGGGGTTAGGTGCTCCATTGTTGCTGCAGGCAAAGAAACTCATGCGCGATACGATCACAAAACAAGTCGATTGGAATGGAAAAATCTCTCCAGAACAACTCAACGAATGGAACAACATCTGCCGCGACATATCCGGCACCATAATCCAAGTGCCGCGCAATGTTGCATCTGGCGAGGTAACGCGAGAATCTTCCAACCTATGGGTATTTAGCGACGCGAGTCAACTTGCAATGGCTGCGTGTGCTTACGTTACACATGGTGGTGAGCACAAAACAGCAGGACTTCTTTGTGGAAAATCAAGACTAGCACCTATACACAGGAAGGTTACAATACCAAGACTGGAGCTACTAGCACTTTTAATGTCGGCTAGACTCGCAAACACTATACTGAGGAATTATCACAACCAAATTTCCGACCTTTATCTTGTCAGCGATAGCAGAATTGCGCTATCTTGGATAAAATCATCTAACAAACAGCCCCTGTTTGTAACAAACCAAGTCGATCGGATCAAAAAGATCGTAAGGGCTCTGGAAGAGCAAGGCGTTCGTGTTCACTTCAACTATGTCGAATCCGAGTTCAACCCGGCAGACATTGCCACAAGACCAACAACAAAGGAAACTTTTGTAAATAGCGACTGGCTCAGCGGGCCAAAATGGTGGCACAACACGCGCAACAGCTGGCCAATCGAAGATCTCAGCGACGACTCACTACCCCTCAGCGAACCGATCGTCGCGCCAAACAATAACAGTGCGCAGCATGTTGTTCTCAAAACAACACCGATTACAACGTCCGAAGCGCTTATAGATCTTAAGCGATACCGTTACTATACTCAAGCACTATGAGTGTTTACACGCGCAATGAAAGCGCTATCATTATGGGTATCAAAATGGAGCTTGCGAAAAGGCAAAAACGCTCCTACCCAGCATATACATCAATTCGATCCGCACAAAGATGTTACTGCTGAGGAAATGATATTAAGTGAACGTCTAATAATTGCCAACGAAACGAAGGACATCGACATCAAAGAGCTACATGTGAAACACAAGAACAAAAACATCTTCAGAGACCAACTTGGTCTTATCAGAGCCAAGTCCAGACTCACAAATGCCGCTTTGCCTGAAGACACGAAAAATCCTATTTTCATACCAGCATCTTCAGAACTTGTTCCTCTAATCATCAACGATGTACATAGGAACAATGCACACTGTGGACGTAACCACACACTAGCTCTTATTCGTCAGAAATTCTGGATTCCAAGGCCTTCGGGCAAAATCCGGAACATCTTGAACAAATGCGTCATTTGCAAGCGAGAGCAAGGTCTCCCTTTCCCTCATCAAAAGATGGCACCGCTTCCAAAGGACAGATTGGTAGTTGGCAAACCTTTCCAAAACTCTGCCTGTGACTTCATGGGACCTGTAACCATCAACACAGGTGAAAAGGTATACGTCGCACTGTACACCTGTTTGACCACCCGTGCGATTCATCTGGAATTGGTTGAAAGCCTCTCATCTGCAGCATTCCTAGACAGTTTCCTCCGCTTCATAAGTCGTAGAGGGGTACCACGCATCATGCGTTCTGACTGTGGCACCAACTTTGTTCTTGGTGCTAAAGTCATCGACCTGTTATTCGAACGAGACCAAGTAACAGGCGATTCGGTCGCGTCATACAGTGCCTCCAATAACATCAAATGGATCTTTAACCCGTCAGCAGCGCCTTGGATGGGAGGTGTTTGGGAAAGGCTTATCGGATGCGTCAAAAAATGTCTGAATAAAACATTAGGACGCAAAAAATTATCGTACACAAAGCTATTGACAGCTCTTACCTGCATCGAAGCTATCATCAACACCCGTCCTCTCACAAAGGTTGACCCTGATGACCTCTCATCAATCCCACTGCGACCGGTGGACTTCCTTCAAGGAAATATCAAGTTTGCATTGCCAAAATGCGCTGATGAAGAATCTGGTAACGATCCAGACTACGAAGACGCCAGAATTGAAACACTCGCTCAAGCTAAAGAAGCACTGCAATTCTCAGAGGAGGTCGCTGACCACTTTTGGAGAAGGTGGAGGACTGAATATCTTGTCGAGCTTCGCGAATTACAGAAAACAGAGTTCCGAAACAGGAAACATGTCTCGCGTCCATTCCCTCAGGTCGGTGAGATAGTAATTCTCGAACAAGACTCGATGGTACCCAGAGGAAACTGGCCACTCGGCAAAGTGGTGGAGATCATCAATAGCCCGGATGGGTATGTCCGCTCCGCAAAAGTCAAGGGGGCGACCGGAAGAATTTACCACCGCCCAGTCTGCAAGCTAATTCCTCTGGAAATTCGCTCCGTCGACAATATTGAAAAAGAACACCCTACTCAGAAGAAGCCAGAAAACATCGTTCGGCGAGTTCAGCCTCCAAGAAAGGCTAAGCTAAACGTTAGATATAACGAAAACGACGAGAACGAATTCGCCAACGCCAGTTGCTCGCATAAGTACAGCCATCTGTCGAGAGTGATACTCTACCCACTGCTGTTATCACTAATCTCCAAAGTCGATGCCACATACATTTCGTGTGCGAATGGATCACTCGAAATAAAACCACCTAGCTTGTCTTACAAGCTTTGCTTCAACAACGTCTGTAGGATGAGAGAAGCACGAGATGTGGTAGCTTTCCAACTACCACCCTCTCCCCATAACGATCCTGTCAATGTGTCGCTCTACCTAACACCATGGAGCAAGGTACCTGTAGAAACCTGCACTTGTGAAAGACAGCACTTTTGTGAAGACGAGCGTCTATTCACAAAATTACTCTTAGGAAATCCTCACTGTTCGCCAAAAAAGGCAGTCGCCAGCACAACTATAGTGATTTCTGCTCTGATGCTGACCATAGCAGCCATATTTGCCCTTATAGCAAATAAGTTCTGCAATCGAAAGGCCAATATGAGTTCAAGAAGAGGGTACCAAGAAGCCTCTCAAACCTTCTCACTTGCTCACTTCAGAAGATCAAGTTTCGTCATCTTGGCAGTACTATGTGTTACCCTCACCGGGGTAAATGGTTGCCAAAAAGCGCACATACGCCATGACGTTAACTTAATCTGCCTCAATGGTACTAAATGCGTTCTCGAGTTCGACAATGAACTTTCATTCAACACTCTTCAAAACGAAGTCTGTGTGGTACTTCGTCACGAAAATTCCACAGTCGGCTTCCTGAACTTGAAGGTTGTCGAAATTCGCAACATCTGCAAGAAACAAACGCTGTTCTACACTAGGGACACAGAACCGGAAACGTTCTACCAAAAACGCTGTCCCTCCATGGGGTCCTGTGTATCAGATTTCTGTGAAAAGCTCCAACCAAATGACAGTGTACCGGAGCTGAAACATGCACAAAAATATCCCGGATACTCAATGTGCTCAAATACATGTGCAGGATTAGCATGTGGCTGTCTCACTCCATTCCCAGTTTGTTCTTCCGTGTCGCATACGTTCCACGAACGCCCCGCGTCTACCACGTCTTCAAATGTGCTTCGTGGCTCATGGAAGCACACGTCAAAATGACTCTATCAACGCCGAAAGAGCACGTCGAAGAGTCTATAGTGCTTGATCCGTACATACCTACAGAACAACGCGGATGGACTCTGAAGGTCTCATCAATCAAGCATGGACACCACGCCATCCTACTTCAGCGGTTCGCGGAAACAAAAACATCGACCATTCTCGTCGACGATAATTGGACAGCAGCAGTCAAGTGTGCTAATGCCGAATTAGCCAGCAACCAATTCCACAAGTGCGAAGCTCAGCATACCTGCGCATGCGTCCCCAATAAGATATCGGTGCAATCTGTCTGCTCGAGTACCCCACTCTACTCGCAAAACCGCACCACAACAGTGCTTCCACTCAGACGGCCTCACCTTGAAATATCAAGGAACAACTCCGCCGTAATAGCCATTGAAAAGGATGCCGAAGTAGCAGTCCTTTTATCAACTACAAAGAGATTTGCCATCGCTCAGCAAGTAATTGATCCTCCCTGCCGCGTCCTGGCATCTGAACTAGTGGGTTGTTACAGCTGCCAAGAAGCTGCGCGAACAACGCTAAGCTGCTACTCTAGCAGAACTAGACAAGTAGCACTGGACTGTTCAGAGCAGTCACTACTGCTGAGCTGTTCTGACAAAAACGAAACCGCTGACGTGATTCTCCAATATGACTCTGCTCACGTTAGTGATAACTGTTACTATAAATGTGGAGGCCAGACGCACACCTTAAACATTCTCGGGACCCTGGTATACCACTCATCCATACCTGAACACGTTGTTCTCGGCAAAGAAAGCACCGAAGAACACGCTCTACAGATGCCACAACTGTCACTACCAGACTTGCGACCTCTAATATCAACCTTCAAAGAGCATTGGCACGTTGCTCTGGCATCAGTTGCAGGAGTAGGCATCCTCGCCTTACTGACATACTTGTTCGGGCCTGTGGTCCTTCTCTTTCTGTTGAAATTCGCCGCGGAAGTCCTTCAAGCAGCGGTGAATATCATATTCGCATGTCTTCGCGGCGTTATACAGGCGCTCGCCGAAGTTCGTAGGCGTTGAAGCCTCTGGCCACGCCCTTTTCCTCGGGCCACGCCCATTACACTTACGGTAGCAAGTAGTTATTGTAGCTGTCACTCATCATGCCGAAACTGTCAGCGTCCGGTACTCCAAACACTGATGATTCACTCGCGCCAGGCATAATGGCGGCGGCGCACTCTGACACCTTCGAAGTGTCGACGAGGCTCACCCTCAACCTACTGAAAGCTTCCATCACTGAGATCCAAACGAAAGTACTCGCCATTGATGGAAAAGTCGACACTGTACTCGCTAACACCGCTCCCCGTCATCCCTGCATTTTCTGTGACGGGAACAACGACGACGGCCATCGTACCACCACCTGCCCTGAATATTCCGACCCCATTTCCCGTACACTTCGACTTCGCGACCTCAACAAGTGCGTCTCTTGTCTTGCTGCGGCACATGGGAGCTGCAGTCAGAAGTGCCGACTTTGTAATGGACAACATCACGCCGTATTGTGTTCGAACTGCTCTGGTCCGCCGCAGAAACGTCATCGCAGTGATTGAGTGACTTTTTTTTGTTTTTGTTTGTTTTCGGATGTAATTTTTCCTGATTTCTCCCTTTTCTTAGCAACTCTCCCTTATTCTCATGAAGAAAAAATGTTTTGATTTTTCTCTATCCCGAATTCATTTGTAAGATGATCACTAGTGAGTTCTCACACAGTAGTAATTCATAACCTTAGCGGTCTCTCACTGCTCACACTACTTGGCGAGGAAATGCTCGTGGCACCATAATACTCGCTCTTATTTACTGTCCAGCCCACATCTACTATCCATTAATTACTGCAAGTTACTTTCATCACGTTCGCTCCGAGTATTGGAGTCAAGTTAGAGCAATGCCATACCGCAAAGGCTTCCTATATTCAATAAAATCATACTAAATCACACGTGATCATCACCTTACTCTACTACCTCCACTTAATCGGTGCAATTTTCATTTTTTCTTGCCGTTTTATGTTAACCGATCACTTAGTTATACAATGGTGTATTATTCCTCTTGTAATCTTTCCTTGTATCGCCATATACACGCATTTACTTCCCGTGAAAATATGTACTAGTTGTTAGCTCAACTATTTTTTTACGCCACAATGTTGTCATTTCAAGTGCGCGCGGGAGTGTTGCGGCCCATCATAAAAAAGGCCGCAACGCCCTCTCGGTTTCCTCGCTCAGAAATGGGCGGGGCAATTATGTTCAGTGTTGTTACTGTCCGCACTGAAGCGCGGACGTCCAGTGGTGAATAAACAGATTGTTAATTGAACGGTGTCCGAGCCCACTACAGGGAATGTGTTTTTCCTGTTGTTCTTCGTTGACTATTATTCGGACAATTTTTTAGATCTTTGTTTGGATCTTTGCACTTTTTACGTTATATGTACTTTGAAGACGTGCGCAGACCCGCCTTGTCTTCGAAATCCTGTTGAAACACGAAACAACACAGCCAATGTCTCCTGCAAGGGTGTAATTTCCATTACTAATCCGAACGCCCCTTGGTTCTTGTGTAGAACTTTCCCAGTTGGTTTATTTGGTTCAATTTCAATTGGTTTATTCCTCTACAGTATCTAGATCCATCCGCAATGGAGAATATTTTGAAGGGGTCTCTGAAAGAGTTTACCGAAGTTCATAGAGACATCCTCTGGGTTGGTGCATGATTATGTGCGATTTGACCCCGTTTCGCAATTAGTTTGGTTTCCATCGTTTAGAGATTGGAATTTGTCAGGCTGAACACGTTGTATTTTCCTCGGTATCGAGGAGACACAGAAAGCCCCGCTAGCCAGATAAGGATACTAGAGGGGTCCGACAACTCGTAAAAAATGTATACTGTCATATGCAGTTTTTGCCGCTGATCTTAAATTCGCTTACCTTATCTGCTGTGAGGTCTTTTATGAAGAGCTACGTGGCATAATTGTGGACTGTCCAAACTTTCCAAGTTTGGCTTCGGAGATACAAAAAATGTGTGCCACAAAATGTGCGCGGAAACTTCATCAGGCTGGTGAACTAGTTGAAACTGATTCATGTTTTCAAAATTTGCTCAGTTTTGGGTAGCTCCACGAGATCATTTGGTGCAGTATACTCCACAGCCAAATTTAGCTTTATGTAAACTTTAATATGCCATGTAGTTCTTTCCGTAGTGGTTCGCAGCAGGTAAGGTAGACGGATTTGTGATCAGCTTCAGAAACCGCATTTGGCGTATACATATCGTTACGAATTGCCGGATCTCAAAATATCCTTGCCTAGTGAGCTCGAAGATAACAAGACTCTTCATGCAGAGCGGAGCCATGCCTACAAGTCTGCTTTTAGCTCCGAAGCTTGACTCATTTATCTGCGACTGCAGGGTCTACCCTTTAAGGAGAAGAACAGTACTAATGATAATATCATGGCTGCGATCATGTTAGTGGTCGACTTGGATGTCCTCATTTTTACTTCTTTTTTTGGTTTTTCGTTTTCACTTTTGTCATTTCGTTTTGTTTCTTTTTTCGGGTTTTTGTGTGCCATTCATTACTCGGCAGCATTCATTTTATTTTACAGGGCGGATATTCGGCAATGTTTGATGAAAGACGGTCGTCTGCCGGATTCATAGGTTTTCAGAAACGATGACAACTCACCTCGAACACGGTTAATGGAGAACTGGTCTACAGCACGAACGAACAAATGGAAGAATTTCCCGCTGCAGACCGACTATGTATTCAACCGGTTAAGCATGAGTGGAAGCCACGTACGTTTCATTTGAATTCGACAGCGGCTTCAGTGTTGCTGTATTTTTTTCGTTGTCTGACTTTTTTACAACCATAGAATCCCATTCATTATTGCCGCGTTACTGCAACACGGTTTTTTGTTGTTCCCGCTGTTTTCATTTCTGTATGAGAGATGAATTGAGGCATTTAGACACTTGCCGTTTGCAGTAACGCCGCATTCTATTCGCTATTTTCGATTACGACGCTCTCTACCATGTCAAAAATGTGAATCGATTTTTCGAGATTGGATCCGTTTTTGAACTTTTCTAGCCCATTTTAAGTGCCTGACTACTTCATTTTTTTTGAATCGATGCTGGACCTCCAATTTTTCATCTAAAATACACTCATTTACATACATCCGCTGACTTCCAGGTCTCAGCAAGCATAATTTTGGGTTCATTCGACCGTTTCCACGATATGTTTCCCTACATTACCGGTTCGAGAACATCTATCTTCACTTTATCTTCTCGTTTTTCTGGCTTCACTCCGACTAAGACTCACTCCATTCTTGTCGCTCACCAAGTTTCTACTTTTTTCTTACATTTCCGTTTTGTTCCCTTGCCTAATTTATTCTACTACCAGTTTGACTGGAGCTGTTATGTTTATTTTGTTATGCACGGTGCCTAGCTTGATTAAGCGTTGGAAATTACATGTGGAGCTTCAGCTGTTGCGGTATACTATTTTAGTGTATTCACCAAAAACATTTGAAGCTTCACGCGAAATTTTCAACAACCTGTAACTTTTTTCCAATTATGCTGTGCTTTAAGAGCTTGGATTTTATGATTTCTCATTGGTGTTAAAATTTCACTCGAAGCCACCTCATGTTGTGATTGTTTTTCGCTTTTCCAGACCAAAACAAAATTTTTACTAACCTGCTGTTGTAGGCTTCGAGTGGTTTTTCGACATTTGTTCAAGTTTTGTATGTAATTTGTATAATGTCTTTCGAACATCTGATGTAATCACGCGAAGTTTATGCAATGTTTTCGTCAATCTTGACATCTTTTGGCGAGTTCTGAACTTGTTTTCAAAGTCATAAACTTCGTGTGAGTTTTATGCTAAGACGTGTCTTACACCTCCTTAGAAGTGCATATCGTGTTGCTGCTCCACTTAGGTCCGCGGGTCCGGTAGGGGCCCGTGGACCTCTTGAAGAGCACCTAGAGAGCGACTATATCGGTACTGTAGGGCTAGAAAGGCCATTCCGGACCCAAATTTGCGGAATCTAGGGGGCTACATTTCCAGTACACTAGGGCTAGAAGGCCGAAATTAGCAGCACCTCAGGGGCCACACTATCAGGACAATCCTGCTAAAGGGCTGCAAATTTTAGCACAAGTAGGGCGATCATGTCGGCAGTAGTAGGGCGTGCTGATTAGCACTCATGATTAAGTGAAGTCACCTCTGCAGCTCTCCAAGAAATGACATGTGAGAAGAGCCGATATTGGCCGAGACTAGAGCTGCTCGAATGTCGGAGTCGGTTCACCAAACCGTTGCAGAAGCCATCCCGAAAAAAATGATAAAGTGATATTTTGAAATATGATCTATATGTCATTGGAATCATCGTGTCGAGGAGGTTCAGAATCTGCTAGCACCTCAGCCACGAAAGTGACGAGGGGCCCTGCCTTCAATGCCTTTGTCGGAACTGCGACATCTCTACTGGATCCTATATATTATAATATCTATTATATTTCAATTCAATTAATCATGATATCTATCAATTCAAAGTATTGGATTGATAGGGAGCTATTTAGGTACCCATCTTCGTTACACTATACTCTACAACTTCGAAAGAGTAACGAACATGAATGATCGTTCTGCGGTTTCGGCCACGTCTCTGGACAGAGAACAGCAAATCTGCACCAACATCGTTTCTGCTTGAGTAACAAGTCATATCGAACTTCTCTTAAAGGCAGCAGGAGCTGAAATTCTCGACTCCGAGCTGAGCTGTGGGTGATGAAGTACAGACTCAGCACATCATAAATGTGAAACAAACACAGACAATGATGGCTTATCTGCAGAGAAAATGGAACATTCGTCGCGAACACGCCTGGCCGTGTTCGCGCGCGGACGAGTTTTCCCCGGCGCGAAAGCCATTGCGGCGCGTGGTTTGACGCAAAAGGATAACGAAATGCATTCAATTCAAAGGGTTTCATGGCGGGACTCGGCCAAAACCACGCGCCGCAATGGCTTTCGCGCCGGGGAAAACTCGTCCGCGCGCGAACACGGCCAGGCGTGTTCGCGACGAATGCTCCATTTTCTCTGCAGGTAAGCCATCATTGTCTGTGTTCCTTTCACATTTATGATGTGCTGAGTCTGTACTTCACCACCCGCAGCTCAGCTCAGAGTCGAGAATTTCAGCTCCTGCTGCCTTTAACACTGTTGCTATACTCCGCCAGATGTATAGCGGTTTGGTCGCTATAGATGCTGCGACGCTTATTTCGGTACATATCGATTGTGGTCGATGTGTCATTAGTGCGGTCGCCGCTGTTGTCGGCGATTACTGGAGGTACGTCCCCCATCTGCATCGCGGCGGCCGCGAGGGGCTAGAGCATAGACAAAGGGGTGGTGGATGGAGGCAGTACAGGGGCTCATTAGTAATTAGGCTCGAAGCTCGAACCAGACTCGGCAGCGGAGGTGTGGGCGATGCCCGCGCTTTGTGACTAGGGATGTGCGTAATTACGATTTACGATTTACGGCCATTTTTGGCGATTTCTTAAACGATTTACGATTTACGAAAAATGGCCCGAATTTCGTAACAAATTCGTAAATAACTACAAGAAGGGAATCTCTTCATAGCGTTTGTGCTTGGGGGTAAATGTGCATGATTTCTCTGTGTTTGCATTTTGCAGCAACGCTAAGAGTGAAATGTTTGTTTTACTTGTACATAGTTTCTATTATTCGAAGAAGGCGGCATATAGCGATTTCATTATCGCGTCCGTAGAGAAGATCTGTTGGAACAGTGGGGCTCAAAGGTCTGGATGAAGTGCGACAAGAACACCGCATTTCCAGCTCTGTTTTCCTGTTTCCGTAAAGGGAGAAGCTGTCCGCTCAGCCTGTTCATCACACCGCAGTTGAAGTCAGAAAAACAAGGCAAAATGTTTTGCCTTGTTTTTCTGACTTCAACTGCGGTGTGATGTCGTATGCGAAAAGGTTTTCTTCTTGGTCGAGCTCTCACGAACCAACTAGTACTGACCATAAACAATTTGATAAAGTGCGTAGTTCCTTTCAGAGGTGCAGCACGCACTCTTCTTTATTGATAATCGCAGAGGTATTGAATGCGCATGCGCCCTAAGCAGTGACTTGCTGGGAGCACTGGATACCGAGTCAGCGATTTATCCTTTCAAACCCCTTCGGTACCAATTCACCCACCCCACGGGGTGGATGGCTTCGCACGGAAAACCATCGACCATTTACGTTTGCTTCGGAAACACCGACCACGATGAAGAGAATTGTCTCCAATGCAGCGATAAATATTACTCTAGAACTGGACAGCTCGCTTAAAATATCGCGAAAAAAGTTGTCCATTCATCACAATGTTATCACTCTAGTGATAAGGTGGCAAAGTTCAGTGATCAACTCTGCAGTTGATACATACCTCAGATCATTTTGAGACTTTGTTGTGAAACGAGTTGAAATTATCTGACTCTTGTAATGGTACTCGGACTCTCAGTTACGATTTACGATTTACGGCGGTTTTGGAAAATTTACGATTTACCATTCACGAAAATAAAAATTTTTGTTACGCACATCCCTGTTTGTGACCCCTCGGCTACCTGGGTCGTCGTGGGGCGGCGAGGAGATGCCGTCAGCGCAATATGCCTCGAATTTAAGAACTGAAATTTATCGCCGAAGGAATCCGAAAATTACTTTAAAAATTATCAAAACAATCAAGAGTATACTTAAAGACATTTCTACAGTGTTACAAATCATGTTCAAAGATTTTAAATTAATTTTGATGTTTCAGAAGGTGCTTAGCTAATTAAAAAATAAACGCGATGATAGGCTACATCATACTGTAACGATAAATATTTAGCTGATACAGGGGAACAGTGCAATAATGATGTAAGGCCAACGAATAGATTGCGGATCAATGAAACCTCTGAGGATTCGCCCGAGGCGGTGATCCATTTCCCGCAATAAGAGCGAGAAATGTCCTTCCTTAATCTCTGAGGTGGGATGGCAACACATATGCATTCAAACACTGATATACTAACGATTGATGCTAACGTTTCTTCGACTCCTTTTTCCTTTTTGTTCTCCATGGTGTGTTTTCCTTCACAAATCTTCCATTTCGATGCCTATTTGTTTGAAAGTGACGATTTCAGAAGAAATTTACATCTGTTCATCAGTATCTACGGGTTATTTTTTACAGTTGCTCATACGAATGAGAAATAACGAGTGTTTCTCTTCAACGAACCAAACCTTCCCCTGATGACTCCCCTCGCCGCTCGAAGAAGCCGAGCCGGTTCGGCTTCATAGGGCGTCGTCGCGCGTCGACGCGCGGTGCAGCCGGCCGACGCTGCAATGCGCAAGGTACATACAGGGCGCAGCACCAGGTGGTCATTGACCACCAGGACTTAGTAGCGTCCTGCAGATTCAGGGGGCTTAGCACCAGTGTCCGGGGCGTAGCCAACCGCTAACCGTCCACTGATGTTAGAGACAAGCTCACCAACGCTTATTTAAGTCACTTTTTTAGTGCTATCTGCTTTTCCTGAAAGAACCCTAGTGTGTAGGTACTTAGTAGCCCATTTTGGAATCCGACTGGACTTAGTACTCCCCAACCGACAGTGACCACCTAGTGCTGCGCCCTGGGTACATATGGTTGACCTAATTTGTGGTGGCGGCGGCCGCCGCTCGCCGTCCGAGGAAGCTGGACGAGGACGCGGCGATCGATCCGCATGGTGCACGTGGAAGCCGACGCGCCCCGCCGCTGTTCGCCGTCGAGTCTCGTTCGAGCCTTAGAGACGCAGAGAGCGAGAGGACTCGCGGTGTGCGGCAAGCTCTGGCCGTGATTGGCGAAAGTATCTCATGCAACCGTCGTGGGCAACTAATCGATACACATCAAAACTAGTGTCGCCGTAACCGCAGCGACCGAAACCACTATATTATTGCCGAATATAACAGTAGATTTATAAATTCATATAAAACCCGCACTGAAACGCAACAGAATCCTCTCAAATTTTGCATAGAGGGGTTGCTTTAATTGATCACGATTATCAACAAATTTTGCATCCCATCTTCGATTTCTTCTCAAAATCTGCATTTCCTCTAAATTTTCCGCCGAATACCTATCATATCCCTACGAAAATGGGGTTATAGTACAAAACGGATATGATATTCGTGATCACCGCCCTAAAACAAGTCCTCTTTGCAGAGTTTGAGAGAATTCTATGGGTTGCCGTGTGTACAGTACACCTACCGTAACCCTACAAAAACGGAGTTACGGTACAAAGTGGATACGATATTCGTGTTCGACACCTCAAATTACCTATCTAGGGGAAGTTTGGGCAAAAGTTTCCACTTCGAAATTTTGGGCCGAATAGTGCCACTAACTCTCTCTATCTTGCAGATCATACGTAGTTTAACGAAATTACCCTGAGCAAACACCTTTATCAAGGTGATGGCTCATGACATTTCTGTTGAAAAGATATCCAAGGTCCCGAATTCATTAAGAGAAAATGAGGAGAAAAATGCGTAGTGATTGTGCATCCTAATGATATGCGAAGGAAAACCCCAAAACTTTGATCGGCCTTCTTCCAATTTCTTTTTACAAATAAAAACCAGAGAACTAAAAAGTTGGTATATACCTGATGCAACATGAATCGTTTTTGCAGATGACACAGCCCTGTATTTAGGTAGAGTTATTCAGCAGCACGTCCATCAGGAGAAAAAACAGCGCTTTTCCATGATTTTGCAAATACAGGATGCTCCCGCGTGATATTTCTACGGCGAAGCAGCTGCAATCTCTTTAGAACCCTGCTCACTATAAGGGTCCGTGATAATTACAAGCCTTAGTTAGCATCCCCGTACAATTGCAAGTAGTACGATTCTGATATTCTCTGAATAATCATTATTAGGTCAAGCGCAATCTAGTTCTTCCGACGATTGGCGATCAACACTGTTTGGTGAACATGGGATTCTAACCGGGTTGTTCAGAATGTTGGATCAACAGAGAAAATTCACTGCAGTGCCAGACAATTCTTCCTGGAAAATAAATGACGGTGAGCAACTGGACTGAAAACTCGTGATTTTTCGCAAGTATGTTATTTTAGCAAACAAACTTGATTTCAAACAAATCTTTGATATTCTGCTGAAAGAAGACGATCGCGGAAATTTCGTTGATCCTCGGTCCGAACTTTCTGAGGTAAGCTTTTCCAAATATAATATTGTTTGGACAAGGGCAGTTTGCTCAGGGATGAAAGAGGCTTCGGCTTTAGAACGTTCATATTTGAGATCCTCTTCAAAAGTACTGGATGTTAACATGAGTCCTTGCGCTTTTTTAGGCTGCAGCTTTCTCTGCCTATTCGTTTTTTTCTAGCTTTGTGTCACAAACGATTCGAAAACTTTGTTCATGTTCCAGCAGAAGTTTGAAATCATTTTTTCCATTCAACAATTTTCTTACGCTTCAAGTCACCGAAATGGAATATTGCGTCCATGAAAAAGAGCACTACCGACAACCTCTCTTCCTAGCATTCAGTCGAAGCTCGAGAAGCCACGAGCTGCTGTTTCATGCTCAGCATCGCGGAAATTTCAAGGCCTTGTGCTTGAAATTTCGCGGAAATTTCAAGCACAAGGCCTGTTTCATGCTCAGAACTGCTCATACGAGCTGCTCTGAGCATGAAACAGGCCTTGTGCTTGAAAAGACTGCTCACTAGCGATTTTATAAGTTCAAAAAGGACACATTTGGTCTTGGCGACCCTTACGACTCCGATCAAGCAAAATTCACGAAGGTCTGCGAATTGCTAAAGAGGAATCGCATGGCCTAGATGGACACGTGCTCTCCTCAAACGTACCATTCAAATAAAAGCAACGTCGGGACCCAGATTTCCAGCATCATTCAATTAGCTCTCCAAAGCTTGATAACATTTTTCTGCATTCATATTCTATCGCGATTATGCGTTCGAACGGCGTTGGATTCTTTTTGGTCCGTTTGGGTACAGAGAGTAAATGGTGCTTTCTTTTCAACTTCGCATTTCTCTTCTTAGACCTGAAGAGTGAGTGAATCAATGATTCTGAGCAACCACATCATAAGAGAATTGTAGAGGAAGGATTAGGTCGTCAAACATGAAATGTCTGTTTTTGAGTGACGAGAATTTGAGTTTTGTTTCTCAAGCAAGATGCAGTACAAGATATCCAAACATGCTCCTATACTATCGCTACGGCCTTGTCATCTTAACTGTAGCTTGGTTGCGCTAACAGGTCAGAAGCGTCGAAAGCTACTGGCAATCAACTAGCGAACAGAGTTTCCAACATCATGAGGAAAGGGAACATATTTCCAGGGAAGAAGTGGGCTGATCCGTGAAGGCAGTTGTGGTCAAGTAGAGCAAGGTCTGCCCAGTACAGTGAATGGCAGGAGTGTTCGCATCTCTGCTTCTCTGGCTGAAGCAGCGTGGATTTGTGAAAAATGGCCAAAAATCGGCACCCATTTTTGAGCGTCAAACTGGAAAAAATTCGTTTACCGAACCACTTTTAATGGTCGTATTGCCCTGAACACCTAAATATTATTGGATTATGAAGGACTAATCTTGGCGCTTACGCAGGCTTAGTTTGACTCCTATCCTCTTCCTGTACACCTTCCACCTCATCGTTATCCTTCATCAGAAGGCTCACTTCGCAGCTCCATGTCACCTGATTGTAGCTTCCCACGCAAACGCTGTTCAGTACATCTAGTAGCCAAGTGTCCCCTAACATTTCACTCATGTTCCCAACTATCTCTGCTCTAATGGCTCGAAGATGGAACCCGTATTCCAAAATGACACGATTTCCGGTCTTTGAGTAGTTTCACAAAAAATGCTTTCAAACTAAAATTTAGATGCTGATCAAGAATAAAGGAGGTGATTTCATAAGAGGGAGGATGTGTCTTCCTAATGAAAAGAAAGGTGAGATGCTATCTAGTAAAGCCTCGAAGATAGCGACTGTCAAACTGACCGCTTATAAAATCCGCCATTTCGTACTTGACGACCTAATAGAAACGATTGAACTCGATGCGAAGAAATTCAGAAGAAGCCAATCATTACGGAGGAAACTAAATGTTTTTGAATATGTGATCAAAGTCTGTTTATTGCAGTTCCTCGGGCTATGCAACAAACTCAGTTGTGGCGACATTTACAAATCCATTGACAAGTTCAGGCGTTCAGATCTTTTCACGAATTTCCAGGTAAATAGATTCGTTTCATGTTTGTGCTCATAAGACTCTTATAGCAACACATAGATACAATACTTTGCATGCATGCTGTACATCGACAATTGCTGCGATTTTCGGCAATTGCAAGGCGGTTGACCGTAATCTCGCTCCTGCTAAAGTCGAGTTTTGTAAAATTCCCCGTGTAATATGTTTTATGCTGATGTTTCCTTTATTTACCGGTAGTATCAGGCTTGCTCATGATCTCTTTCTTCGGTAGTTTTTACCCGCCTGACCAATTTTCTTCCCACTCCTCAGCTCTTGCGTTTCATTGAGAGTGTCTTTCTCCACTGATTTATTTATTTATTTATTTATTTATTTATTGGTGCACCACTGAGGCGCGCTCATGATAATTAAGGACAGTATGGTGTTTCACAGCCATCCAGGGAGCTTCAGGAGTTGTAAGATTTAATGAGCTAGCAAAGGGTCGTCTGATCACAGCACCTTATGGGCAAAGTATAGCCCGGCCATTTGCGTACTTTCTGGGGTAACGTTAGGAAAACCAGCACATAGGCGGCATATGATCCCTGGCCCATTATCCATACGTAAGAGGCAAATGGCCCTAGAGATAACGCCACTTTCGGCGAGCACAGGCATGCACAGAAAATTCCACACCGGATTTTCGGATGTTAGGCATTCCCTACCAACAATCCGGCATGGAACTTGCCTCCGTACGGAAATATGCGCCATGGAATTCTTTCACCTATGTGAATAGGAAATAATTCTTGGATAGGTTGAGAGCAAGAGATAAAATAGGATAAACTTGGACGAGACTAACAATTGCACATAATCGCAGTCATAGGCCGAATACTTGGGAAAAATCGTTGAGCTCCCTATAATGGGCGGGCAACACATCTGAATCATACCACTTCAGACATCAGAACATGACAGATTAGAAAGTATTGGTATAGGCAATAACGAGAACAGTATCAGAACTCTGTTAATCAAGATAAAAGTCTAAAAAGTATAGTGAACAGGTTCGGAATCATGAAGAAGTCATGGAGAACTTTCACATTACATCCATTATATCCAACAAGCCTAGTAGATCTATGTGGGATAGTCTTCGTTTGAGCATAGATGAATTCTCTAGAGTGAGAAGGTTGGGAGTTAGCTTATTCAACATAGCAGCAACACGGCAGGCGAAAGCGCTGTGTAGTAGCCTAAATTGAAAACGACAAGATCTGCGAACAGTCAGTTTGAAACTTGGTCTCCGAGAGCTAATTGCTCTAAAAATCCAGAACTTTGAAAGCTTACAACGTACCTCCCCACGCAGTATCTTGAATACCATCAGCAAGTCAGCCTGAATCCTTCTGTAGAACAAAGATTTAAGCCCTAACCTTTCCATCCGGCTTTTGTAACTGGGTAGAGATAGAGGGAAATCACGATCAGGGAAGGCGCGGTAGAACACCAGTCTAGTAAATGTTCATTGCATCTTTTCGATTTTTTCAATATCTTTCTTTGAACTGGGATTCCAAACTGAGCTGCAATATTCGAGAGTGGGAACGATTTATGCTTTATATAAACGTACTAGAATATTTGGGTCAGTGGTACGGACATGGCAAAAAAAAAAGAGCAAAAAGAGCTTTTGTAGCTGTAGAACAAATCCTATTTATATGGTTCACGAACTTCAGGGAAGAGTTTATTTGAACTCCCAAGTCCCATATTGCTTTCTTGAAATCCAGTGGGTAACAAGATTGTTGATTCACCTCTGTTCTTGTGCATAATGGGAGAGCTTGACTTTTGGACATATTCGCTTTAATTCTCCAATTATAACATCTTTTATTACATCTTTAGTCTCGATTGCTTTTTGGCCACTTATTCCTCCCCCCTCTACACTTTTTACCAATTCCAGCCATTAATCAAGAATTGGTGATGGTACAGGAGCTGTTAGTGACACATCTAAGGCCTCCCTTCTGACTGAGCAGTTCCATAAGTCTTTCTCTGAGCAGCCATCTAATGTGGAGTGCGTACAAGATGTAACATCTTCCACGAGGGATAGCTCAGTCTGGTTTTACAAGGAGGACATCTATGGACTACTATGTGCTCTGCCGTTGTCTTATTCTGTTACCCCAGACGAAGTTCCATCCTACTTCATTCGGGATGTCGCAACTGCGATCACCTATCCATTGGAGCATATTTTTAACTTCAGCTTCTTGCATGATGGTGTACCCAAGCGTTGGAAACATGCATTCATTGCACCCGTTCCCAAGAAAACACCCCACTTGCTTCTGTCTAACTACCGACCCATTAGCGTCACTTCCATATTCGCTCGGATTTTCGAAAAAAAAAACCTTTGAAGACAGCAGTTGTCAAATATGTTGAAACTAATTCCATTCTTCCTGATGACCAGTTTGGGTTCAGGTCGGTAGGTCTACAGAAACACTGATGTTAGCAACCTTAAAAGACAGGACTAATGCCCTCGATTACGGCAGCAATGTTGACGTCGTTTACTTTGACTTTGCAAAAGCTGTTGATAAGGTTCCATTCAATATACTCAAACTAGTGGATGTTGGTGTGCATCCCAGGATTGTTAATTGGATTAAAAACTTTTTAACTGGTCTGTCTTTCCAAGTCAATGAATCCTTTTCCCAATCTTACCCAGTGACGAGTGGAGTGCTCCAGGGTGGCGTCTCTTATCTCCTATACTCTTTATCATATACACGTCTCAGATTCCTAGTTTAGTCAGTCAATATGACGTTTCTTGTATGATGTTCGCTGATGATATAAAAATTTACATAATCATTTCGAGTGATGTTGATCGCGCTGCTCTCAGCGATCAGTGCAATTTCCGACTGGTCTGTAAAATGGAAACTACCCCTCTCTAGTACTAAAACTAAGTTATTCCATCTTGGTCGGTCAGAAGCAAAAGCAGTTTACTACCTTGGTGAGAGGCAACTGAATAGCGCTGATACAATCTGCGAGTGGGTTTCACTTTGAATACGAAGCTCACCTTTGATGAGCATTGCGGCATCGTAGCTAGGAAAGCAGACAATACTGTTCATAATATTTCTAGATCTTTATCTACAAAATCAGCCGCACATCTCCTATTGGCCTATAAATCTTATGTAAGACCCATTCTCTAGTACGGCGCTACAGTGTTCAGCCCAAATTCAAAGCGCTCCGTATTACTCAGACAAACCCTCGATGGTCGCGCGCACCTGTTTGAGGTCTCTGCGAGAAGAGAGCCCTGCCTCGCTTCGCGCGGAGCAGAAGGAAATAGTATAGTTTCGAAGACGCAGGTCGGTAACGTCGCTCGCTTCTGCCGGAGCACAATTTCGCTAGACGCGGAGCAGACGAGGGACGATTTTCGAACGACGCAGACGACGAAGGACGCTCGCTGGGCGCGCGGGAGAACGCGCGGAGAACATCGCTCGCGAGAACACATCTTCACCAGCAAGAAATACGAAACAGCATAAGTGGGAGTGACTACATCACTTTGCTCTTCGATCATGACATCTGAATGAGTGATCAAAGTGAAAGGGAAATCAAGAATTGCTCTCTGTGATATAAAAAGCAGCCGTTTACCTCTTTCCTTAATGAGTGCAGAACTGTTGACCAGCAAATAATATCTTCAATCTAACCTTTTTTTACAAGATAGTAGCTACAGCTACCAATATGATACAAATATACTCAACTGTAGTTTCTATGTCCCCTGATTTTTGAATCTGGGCATTTTGATATCATGTTTTGTATGCTGTTGCTACTTCCAGCTTGTTTGGTGGAACTCGTTTATCGAGGCCTGACGTTTCGACTTACTACATATCTTCTTCGGAGGCCTGAGGAAGACATTTAGGTGGAAACGTCAGGCTCTAATAAACGAGTTCCACCAAACAATCTGGAAGTAGCAACAGCATACAAGCACACTCAACAGTATCGAATTGACCGTTGCCAATAATCCACCAACTATAGTTTCCTGATTGCCTTATTCGAGTTTGAGTAATGGGAATTTGAGCAGCCACCTGAATGAAGAACTAACAGCCTGGACAAATTAACCATTCGCAAGTACGTACGCGCAGATTCGCACAAGATTTTTCTTCAACCAAAAGCTTAATCACAGCTCCTAAATAGTCATTAATGTGACTAGGAAGAAGTACTTGAGAGTCGCAGCTCGATACTCTAGAAATTGGCCACCGTCCACATCGTTGTTGTTGTTGCAGATCATCACTAAAGTATCGATCGAATTTAAAAAAATCGAATCGAAACTGGATTAATGAGTGAAGATGAATAATCTAGAAGCTCAGTTCAAAGAATGGAACAATTTGAGAGAAAAACGCCTCTACAGCTCTTCTTTTCCTCCCCCCCCCCCCTCCTCCCAGAGCTGTAGGATTTTCCTATTTCTGAGCACTCCAGTCCTCTACTTATTCGAAAATGAATGTTCAAATATGGGGGCATAAGGGGAGGGGGCGGGGACTTATTGTATATCGTTTGCTTACTTATTTCTCTGCAGTAGTTATATGTTTTTCGCAGCACTAAGGCTTATTCAGTAGCTTTGGATTTGAACTATTTTTCATCATGGCCTTAGAGACTTGAGGGATAGCGAAAAAATTTAAGTGCAAACTCTTAACGCAGATTTGCGGTGCTGTCAAGAGCACTGATCCAGCCAACAATTCCCGAGCAGAACTGCAGAAAAAAATAGCTTTCCACAACGGTTATAAGTGGGACAAAACATCATCTCGTGCTCTCGTCGATAACTGAGAAACGACGGTGCAAAATCCCAGCAATATTGGTGTTGATAAGGTAGCCCGCAGAGTCCCCGACGCCGACGACGACCGTCGTGAGCGTCGATCAAAAAGTACGCAAATTGATCCGAACGCGACGCTTTTTGTGCTTGACGCCGGGGACGCCGGCGTCACAGAACGCGGCGTTGCTTCTCACCGCGCGCGAAACCAGAATGCGGCGTCCGCTGTGTTCTTGTAGTGGATGGAGAAGGCGCGATGAACGCCACACACGCCGCAGCGGCATGCGCTCGACGACGACGCTCACGACGGTCGTCGTCGACGTCGGGAACTCTGCGCGCTGTCTAAGAGCAGGGAACATTCCTGGCTGGCGCACAATTTGTTTGGATGAGAAAATTTAATTTCTAAACTAGTCTTGATACGATACTCACCTTCCGACTGCTGCCCTGACTTCTCGTACAAAAGTTTCCGGAAGAAGGTGAAAATTGGCTATAATGAGAGCATCGAATAGCCGTGGTTTCTTATCATTTCCATTTTTTAATTTAATCTGTTTTCATTTAAAACCGTTGGCATCGTAGAAAGAGCACTCTTTGCGCTTGCGAAATTACCTAAGCAACAGAGCTCCCATTGAGAACTTATGGAATTTGCAGGAAAACTATCACAACAATTCACATTTTTCTAAAAATGTGTTCGCAGGCTAACTGCTTCAATGCAAATGCCTCCTGCAAAACCCGGTCACAACTGAAAAATACTTTAACCATTCATCTATTTGACAGAGAGAAAAGCCTGATGAAGCATCGATTTCTAAAGGAGAACTAATTGAGCTAACTTTGCACAAGGCCTTATGTCCCTGTGTACCTAACAACTCATTCGGTCAGCGCGCTTATCACTACGATGCCTCTATGCGTTACTCGTACCTGGTGGAAATTCATCATTTTACTGCCTTATGGTGGTTCTTTGTTGAATAACGAGTCCCTTACGGGCAGTGGTGTAGTGTTTTGTGGGATTAATTCGATCACATTTACTGATGCAGCGTCGGTTATTTTAGATTGCTCTGAGCCTGATTCAAGATCCGAATGGATGGGAAACCATTGGGAACCTTCTTTCAAATCCAGATCTCATTTCACAGTTCGTTGCTGGGACAGGAATGGAAGAACTAGTTGGGAGCGCAATAGGTGACAAGAAGGAAGCAGCGAAAGGTGAGCACATTTTTTTTCCTTTTAGGTGTTTCTAGATTGACTAGCGCCCCTTCGGGACGCTAGAAAGTGGGGTGGGGCAGCCACTTGACGTATGTGCAAAAGCTTCACACGTGTGAAATGCTTGGAAATCTGTAAAAAAGCAAAACTAATCATCAGCTGAGCTCAAATACGGAATTCTCCTTATGAGTTGCGCATACTTTACGGGTCTGGCCTCCTCGCCAACGTTCTTCGAGTGTTCTCGCTATCCTAGCCTTGCTTGCAAATTCTTAATCCCGCACCCACATGTAAAGCTAATTTCCGATGCACTGATAATACCTAGTCTTTTTTGTCACATTTCTTACATGCGTATGGACCCGTTATGAACAGCCAATAGAGAGGAAGAAGAGATGGTCGAGCGAGACACGAATGAGAGCGTAGCGTGCCCCTACCCCACCGTCAGACATGCATGCGTTTTCCCCACTATTGAGCCACGGCGGACCCATTCTCCATCAGTGCACCCGTATCGTGGCGCTTATTCCACTGTTGGGCCAGGGCAGACCCATCCTCCATTTGTGGATCTGTATCCTGGCGTTCTTTCCACTACTAGGCCAGCGCAGACCCGATCCATTGGTGGGACTCATATCCCGGGACTTTCCCCACTAATCGGCCTCTTGCGGTCCCAGTCTCCATCCGTGGACCCGTATCTTGGCGCTTTCTCCAGTATTGGGCCAGAGCAGACCCAATCTCCATCGATCTCCATCCATTCGTGGACCCGTATCCTGGCGTTTTCCCCACTACTGGGCCACGACGGACCCTTTCTCAATCGATGGACTCGTACCCTGCCGTTTTCCCAATGTTGGGCCATGGCGGACCCCTTCTCCATCGACGGACCCGTATCCTGCCGTTTTTCCACTACTGGGCCACGGTCTCGATCGTTGGACACCTATCATGATGTTTTTCTTGACTAAGGGGCCCCGGCTCATCTGTCCGCAATCACTGCAGCCGCACTCTTTGCAAATCTCGAAAGTGATGAAACGAAGTTAGGAAATATTTAGAGTGTGATCAACTGCATCAAGTTGCACAACTGGTTTCAGAAAAGTCACAACAGCTTATGATGACGCGTTCTTCATTCTGTGTATTTGATTGTACTTCTTAAAAACAGACGGATCCTCAAGCTGCATAATCCCCAAGGGACCTCAAAGAGAGATGCGCAAGGAGCATATCCCAAGTGAGGACACCGAGTGGATCATTCGATACATCCTCCACGGTATGCACACTTCTTTTCGAAGTGGTTATCGTCCACTGTTCCAAAGTTGAGTGAAGTCAACAACAAAGCTCCAGCAGAGGGGCGACCCTGCTCCGTACATTGCTGCTACGCATCGTCAAATCGTTGTAAACACTGTCTCGCCTGGACAGCTCGAGATCGCTAGCCGCTGGTCCCGCCGCAAAATTCCGAATGCACCCGACTTCCACTACGTCTATGCACCTATGATGAAACATCGGCCGAATGCCCCATCACCTTCGCATCCTCGCGAGGCACAGTCTATAACTGAGTCTCACGGCGAGCGCATGCGATCACGTGCTAGTTCCCCTACGTCTGCGCTCTAGAAAATTTTGTTGCACTACCATGATTTATATAAGAGGATTTGAATTAAAGCCCGTAACATAGGACAATAAAGGACGTACATGAAGCTTTCCGCAAGGTGTTGCCACTTTCAGTAACTTGGGCTAAATTCAAAGTTTACCTTTTCCCCGTTTCGTGGATAAAAGTTCCTCTATGTGGCACTTTTCAAATCTTGTTATACTAAAGATGCTACCGACTGGAACTTTTGCGACATTCCAGAATATTACACTCCCATAAAGGTTCATAATTCTTGCAAGAGCTCTCCAGTGCTGTTTGCTGATCGGGGCATTTTCCACAAGCAGCTCCATCCAGGGCGCAGCACTAGGTGGTCAGTGTCCGTTGGAGAGTACTAAGTCCAGTCGGATTCCGAAATCGGCTACTAAGTAAATACACATTAGGGTTCTTTCAGGAAAAGCAGATAGCACTAAAAAAAGTGACTTAAATAAGCGTTAGTGAGACGACAAATGATGTTTCAGCAAGAAATGCGTACCATTTAGCGAAGGCAGCCCAAATAATCTCAAATTCAAGCTAAAATCCTTGAAAAACCGATCTCGGTACGGAACTGTTTGATCCCGCTAAAACTCGTTGAAACTTGTTATAGGACCTGTCACAAGAAATTGTCACTGGAGCGTGGTTTTTTCTCTCAAACCCGGAACTTTCCCAGGAAATTTCTCTCGTTTGAGGAAGTGTTCCGATACGCTGTCAACTCCATGAAATGCGCCTAGGTGGTACCAACTCTCCCCCAAAGTGGGATCTTTCGTTTTTGAGAAACCGTCTTCGTTTTTGAAAAAAAAACCGTCATTAATGGCCAAAAATGGTCAAAAACCACTTTTTGACCATTAATGACGGTTTTTCTCAAAAACGAAGACGGTTTTTCAAAAACGAACGGTGCCACTTTGGGAGGATACTCGTTGGCATAGTGCGCATCTACATTCAAAATCCGAAAGTCGGAAATTTTCGTTTGAAAGATTTCAGCATATTCTGGTGGTATCGAACGAAGCTGCGTAACACCTTCATAATGCTGAAACGTTCCAATAGCACCAAAACGTGTTTTTGGAAGCTCTTTGTTCGTTAAGCTGCAACAGGTGTGGTCCAGTTGCACGGGCTATAGAGTGATGACCGAGATCAAAAGATCGATAGAGCCGCCCTTTCACCGACTGGATTTTCGCGCAACCACTAATTTTTTCTGAAATGCAGCCTTTTCACACCGTATCAGAAAAAGTAACCATTGGAAAATGTACATCAGTCAAGAAAGGTGTCGTATGGAAACCAAAACTTCATGGAATTCCATGATGGAGCAAGAATAATTTAAATTTGAAATTTTGACAAAAACTAGATGCAGCAATGGTTACAAAGGTACGGACACCGTATATTGCTGAGAGGAAAGGGTCATTGGTTATGAATTCAACAAAAAATCACAGAAAAACCAGCAAAAGGACCTACAGCGGAACAAACTGCGGCGAATCTCACGAGGATTGTAGCAAAACAGCTGATTTTGCTGCGCTGGCGCAACGAAAGAAATGCGCGACACATGCGGTAACTCGTCTAAAGTTATCGCCATCACAAAGAACTACTAGTTAAAGAGTTGAACGCAGGCCATCTCCGCTGCTCACCCTATACGAAAACTATCCGGATTGTGCTAAAGTTCCTCGAAAAGTCAATATCTGAGAGGCAAAAGTTTCCGTGAGTGCCGCCTTTAAAGGCATTGTCTCACTAAAGGATCGACGTTGAGACTTTTGCACTGAAAGAATCGCCAGGCAACACTGATCATACCATTCTGCGTATTCTTACAGAAGTGCTGGAAACCCCGTACTTGAGACCCTTCTACTGTGGAAAATACGAGGTGCCGGTTGTGACATTTGTCAGAAAGGAGCACTAGATGGCAAATACCGATATTTCCAACCGCCCGACCCATTGATACCACTGGCTGCGCATCTTCTGATATCGATCGTTGGCACCTATCGTCTCTATTCGGCAGATGTTTCAATGAGCATCCCGCATTCTCCACAAAAGAAGGGGCTCAAAAAGGAGGTTTCGGCACTTTTGCAAGGGGCCATGTTCAACGTTGTGATCGTTCTGAACTTTCTGCCCGCGGTGGACCCGCGGTACGAGGTCGATCCGCGGTGGATCCGCGGTTGCCCGCGATAAATCCGCGCATGCCCACGGTGGACAACCGGGAGTGACGTCACTCCCGCGCTATGCCCGCACGTGCCCGCGGTATATCCGCACATGCCCGCGGTGGACCCGCAGTAACATTGCTATCCGCGGTGGACCCGCACATGCCCGCGGTGGACCCGCAGTAGAGCTGATTGCGTCATCAATGCCAACAAAACCTCCACGCACGATGCACGCATGGCCGAGTGGATAAGAGAGCGGACTTGGAAACATGAGTTCGAAAAGGTACGTGGGTTCGAATCCAGTGGTGTAAAAACGCTTTCAGGATGAAATATCAGTGCCATCGTGGATTTGCCTCCTCCTCCTCACGACAGGGTCTTCGATACAGGACCATTTTTAGAAGAAAATAACCAGCCCCTTGAAAATGCATGTTCCCGCGATGGACCCGCACATGATCGCGGTGGAGCCGCACATGCCCGCGGTGACGAACTGCGGATCCACCTCGGGCGTACCGCGGATCCACCGCGGGCAGAAAGTTCAGAGCGGTGGCGCTTGATCTTTCTTTCAATGTGAGAGCCTCAGAAATGATTCTGGGGTGAGACATTATTCTTTATTATGAGCACAAAAATTAGGGGTCTACTCAATAATTCGCTCGTGGTCTTTATTCAGATCTCTCAAGGTGAATGAAATAAAATCATCAGTGGGTGAAGCCTGAAATGAACATAGACATAGACAGCATAACATTTTCTTCTAGAGAAGGAGCTAAAATCTAAGTTGATGCCAGAAGACGGAGATTTTGGTACTGAATTCATAGACACTACTGACACGGATAATAACACTACGCTTAAGAAGAAGCCTACTGAGGAGGAGCTCCCAGAGATAGAATTTTCTGTTGATGGCAAAAACAACGAAGACTACTATGAGCAGGTTTGTATTTGTTATAGAGTAGATGTTACTTAGCACTCCGTAAGCATATGCCGTATGAGTTCTAGGTTTCGGAAATCATAGATGAAACCACGCCCAGCACCACCCCGTCTACAACTACTGCTTCAACTACAGGTGAACTTTAAAGTAATGTTACAAGCGTGTGCAGATTTTGGCACCTCGCTGCACTCCCATCCTCTCTGGTCTAGTTCCTGCTCTGCCCGAAATATCCTTTTCGATTGATGAGGGAGGTGAAGAAGTGGAGGAAATCGCCGTTGCTGTCCCGCCACCAACAGCCAAAACTGCTGTCTCCACGCTGTCACCTTCAGCTAAAATTAAGGTAAGAATTAAGAGACAACCTATTTCGGTTTACTGAACTAGCATTGCAATAATGTGACTGATATTAGGTTGGTGCAAAAATAATGCGTATTTTCATGCCTTCGATTCCGAACCCCAAAACTCATTTCAAAATCGATCTTTTCAAAAGGGCTTAGAACTGTTGCAATCCGTAAATCTTTGGCAACAAGGTAGATGTTCTCCGGTTACCATACCATTCGAATAGGGCCTTTTAGCGTCGACGAACTTCCTGAAGGCAAATTTAGTATCCCTTTAGTCTTCTGAAAAATTCTTCCAGAAGAAGTCTTCAAATTCTCCCGGAAGTGGTAGTCGGTGAGCTAGAGGTTTGCTGATTATGATGTATGAGACAGAGCTTCTTTGCCTGATTGCTCCAGCCTGTAGGGGCTCCAGGGGTGTGCGGAATTTTCCGTTCTACGCTTTCCGTTTTCCGCCCATTTTCGGCCTTCCGTTTTACGTTTTACGGGTTTTTGGCCCGGAAAGCGGAAAATCTCGGAAAATTATAAAAGAAGAGGGATTGTTGTGTTCTGCCTACATATATCCCTATCCTGAAGAAGGTTCACGTGTTTCGATGCGCAGTGTACATGAGTTCACAACAATGGCGCCAAAATTGACGTCTGAACGCTGATTACGAAATTCGAATTATTTTGTTTGACTCTTTTGGCCTTCACCATTGCTCCAAGTATGCTATACAACTGCCCTGCTCTTCTCGAAATTTCCAAAAAAAAGTTCCACAGAAATGTGGGGTGAACTGATATAAACTTTCCATGAGACTTTGACGTGCCATAGTAACAGCATCAAGCATTCCTTCTTGCGAAGCAACGCATTATGTATGCTTTCTTTCAACCCGACAAAAACATAAGGCTACTTTGTACTTGTCACTGTTTCAATCAAGCAATGATCCTCTGCTCCACACAGGCGCCGCTGGCCCCTGATGTTTTGCGCAGTGTTTGGCCTGCTTGTGTTTCACGTTCTCCACACACTGTTCTCCTCCTCCTTCCTCAACCGCTAACTGGCTCTGACGGGATTCTTTGTGAATAACAGGATCCTCCTCAGATTCCAAACGCATTAGCTACCGTGGTTGCTTTCTTGTCTGAATTTTTGCAGAATAGTACCGCTCCAAAATAAAGGAAAGGAATCGCACTTTTCACATTTTTTGTCTACTCAAACATTCAGTGAGGAAGCCACTTATTGATTATATAACTCTGATAATCTCTCGTAACTCGATGAAGGATAAATACTCCTCGATCTATCTATATTCTAGGCGTTTGAAGTAAGCACCATCAGTAGACTTGAGGTTACTTAATAACTTGAAAGAGTCACCACTCATGCTCATGAAGAAGATACCAAGAGAATCCAATGTTGAAGAGGTCTTATAGTCACAAAACATGCTTGGGCAAAATTTTCCGCTTTCCGTTTTACGCTTTCCGTTTTCCGCCCATTTTCGCCTTCCGTTTTCCGTTTTACGGGATTTTAAATTTTACTTCCGCACATGCCTGGCTCTGGGGTGCGAGATGTGGATAGACGATGCTGTGTAAGAGTGTAGAATCCATTTTATTGAGTAACGCTGGGCTCACACAGTGGAGTTTCTTAATACATTTATATATTAGAGATGCTTCCCAAGTGAGAAAGACCAAATGGGCGGTAGTGAGCGATTTTTGCAGCAGGTCACCACAAGGTCGCCTTGACCTTGATTTGGTGTTGCTTCCGTTTCTGACAGTGTTTCTGTGCTTCTTCTTCGTGCAACTGTTGAGCGGTGCACTTCATTTTGTCTTAGATGGTCTACACTGCACACCGCGTCAGTAAGCGACCAAGTGTTCGGTCTCAGTTCTTTCACTACAAAGGCGCGGAGCAGACCTGTCAGCGAGAGTCAATCTGGTACTCGTTCAGTACGCGCGACTTCTACTCGTCGAGCTTTTTCATCCTCCCATTATTATTGGAGGAAGGGATGGTCTGACGGCAATTACCGGTGAGGTTTCGCAAAACCAAATGTGTTGTTTTGAATGGGTGCTCTTCGACGATCGTCATCAGTTGAGGGTCGCAAAGCCCAGGAAGACCTATGCGACATTCCTTACTTTCGAAGCAAGACACACCACGTCGAAAAAATCCGGAGGCAGCTTCGCGGTATGCATTTGCTCACACTTCCTCAGCCAAAACTATGATGGTGTTTGGAGCGGTTCCTGCTGCGATGCCGACGAGTTTTAGCTCGCTGAAGTGTTTCGCAAAAAATTTGTCCTGGCGTCTTTTGTTCCTGAACTAAAAATTCGCCGGAAACGTGAAGTCCGACCAAAATACATAAAATATTTGAAAAGGCCATAAAATTCGCTATAAAACCATATACAGCTTCACACAGCGGTTATAAGAAATTATAAGAAATAAGTTTTCTGCACCAAAGATGAAGCAACGGAAAACGCGCATTATTTTTGCACCAACCTAATAGAATCCACCACTATTTGTTTACGCACCTGCTCTTCTTCTGTTGCACTAAAGGGTACAACGTAAATTAACAAGAATATCGCCGAGTTTAGGATATATCTGGGGCAATCTTCCATCACTGAAGTAATAAAAAGTAAAATTCATCTGCTCGTGTGTTTGTTGGTAATCTTTTATACATATATTACGATCCAGTGGACAAACACACATGGAACCTATATCAGAATTGTGCTCGCCGGTGCATTGTCAGGAAATCGTTGACATTTACACGGAGCACGTCTTGGTCCGTTACTTTATTACGAGGAATAGTAGTTTACTGATAAAATCCCACCTTTCTTCTGCCACTGCCATGTATTTCTCAGTTTGTTCTTTTCTTTCCGAAAAAGAAAAACTAAATTTGCGCTCAGTGGTTCAAATCTTAGGCGTCTCTCAATGTTCACTCGAGTGTTTGAAAGAAGGTGTAAAATGCAAGATGTACAGTAGCGGCCAAAAAGATATGATCAGCGTCATTTTCGCAAGATGATTCTCTGCTATAGCTCACCTCTGCATTGAGCTATCCAGATGAAATTTGGATATCTATTGAAGCTCTTTGGGTGCTTCCTAACAGCGGCTTATCTGGGCAGAAACTCAATTCTTATAGCTTTACTAAGCCTGAACATCAATTTCCTTCGCTTCTTTTGAGTTCGTCCAATATCTTCACTACCACCTTCTGAGAAAAATGAAGAGGTGATGCAGATCAAGACCGCAATGGGCTATTTTTTCCGTCAAATGTCATTGCTGCACCTTCCTTTGCTTCTCAAATGCGAGGACCAAAGTAAGTGGTAGAATTTACCAAAAAACTCTGTTATTGTATCTAAATAATACTAACTGCGTTACAGTTCCTATTTCAATGTCAGAATAGTTGTCAGCAGTGGATATCATAGGAATATCCTCCGTTATCTTTTGTTCGAGATAACTGGAAACTCTTTTTTCACACTTTTTTGGGCTTTTAGGTAATCGCATTTTTCATGTACAGAGAAAAGCTACAGGTCACGATTATCACAGCAAATTACTCACTAAAAAGGAGATTTAGAATAACTCCTCTGCGAATCAAAATGAGGAGATACAAACGAGGAGTCATCATGTTGATGAAAGTTGTGAAAAAAAGTTCGGACTTGGAACGCGATAGTTCTGTTTGAAAGCAGGTTGCGTCAATGTTATGCAGCGCAAAGAAAGAATACTTCGACCTCATCACATTCTCAAATTTTGTCCGAATAGCACAATCCCAAGTTAAGTTATGACAAATGTTACGCCTTCAACATGATCATATATTTTTGGCCGCGACTTTATCTAGACGTCAAGGCCGGCCCAGCGGGCATCAGTGCCCCGCCGCGGCTTGTATAGCTTTGGGCACGAAGCAAATATGGTAGTGGGTTTTTGTGGACAGTCAAAGCGCAGAGCCGCGATGTATGTATGTAATGTATGTATGTATGTAATGTATGTATGTATGTAATGTATGTATGTATGTAATGTATGTATGTATGTAATGTATGTATGTATGTAATGTATGTATGTATGTAATGTATGTATGTATGTAATGTATGTATGTATGTAATGTATGTATGTATGTAATGTATGTATGTATGTAATGTATGTATATATGTAATGTATGTATATATGTAATGTATGTATATATGTAATGTATGTATATATGTAATGTATGTATATATGTAATGTATGTATATATGTAATGTATGTATGTATGTAATGTATGTATGTATGTAATGTATGTATGTATGTAATGTATGTATGTATGTAATGTATGTATGTATGTAATGTATGTATGTATGTAATGTATGTATGTATGTAATGTATGTATGTATGTAATGTATGTATGTATGTAATGTATGTATGTATGTAATGTATGTATGTATGTAATGTATGTATGTATGTAATGTATGTATGTATGTAATGTATGTATGTATGTAATGTATGTATGTATGTAATGTATGTATGTATGTAATGTATGTATGTATGTAATGTATGTATGTATGTAATGTATGTATGTATGTAATGTATGTATGTATGTAATGTATGTATGTATGTAATGTATGTATGTATGTAATGTATGTATGTATGTAATGTATGTATGTATGTAATGTATGTATGTATGTAATGTATGTATGTATGTAATGTATGTATGTATGTAATGTATGTATGTATGTAATGTATGTATGTATGTAATGTATGTATGTATGTAATGTATGTATGTATGTAATGTATGTATGTATGTAATGTATGTATGTATGTAATGTATGTATGTATGTAATGTATGTATGTATGTAATGTATGTATGTATGTAATGTATGTATGTATGTAATGTATGTATGTATGTAATGTATGTATGTATGTAATGTATGTATGTATGTAATGTATGTATGTATGTAATGTATGTATGTATGTAATGTATGTATGTATGTAATGTATGTATGTATGTAATGTATGTATGTATGTAATGTATGTATGTATGTAATGTATGTATGTATGTAATGTATGTATGTATGTAATGTATGTATGTATGTAATGTATGTATGTATGTAATGTATGTATGTATGTAATGTATGTATGTATGTAATGTATGTATGTATGTAATGTATGTATGTATGTAATGTATGTATGTATGTAATGTATGTATGTATGTAATGTATGTATGTATGTAATGTATGTATGTATGTAATGTATGTATGTATGTAATGTATGTATGTATGTAATGTATGTATGTATGTAATGTATGTATGTAATGTATGTATGTAATGTATGTAATGTATGTATGTATGTAATGTATGTATGTATGTAATGTATGTATGTATGTAATGTATGTATGTATGTAATGTATGTATGTATGTATGTATGTATGTAATGTATGTATGTATGTAATGTATGTATGTAATGTATGTATGTATGTATGTATGTTATGTATGTATGTATGTATGTATGTATGTAATGTATGTATGTATGTATGACCCTGAGGACCGGCGGAGGTTTTAGGCTACATTAATTTGTATATATAAAGTAGAATGTCTGTGGGTATGTGTGTATGTATGTAATGTATGTTTGTAATGTATGTATGTAATGTATGTATGTAATGTATGTATGTACATGTTGCGGCATAAGTTCTTGCACAACTAATTGCGTACCACTATAGCAGCGGAATTCAACGCAATGGCATGATCTATAAGGACACACTAAACCAATTCAATAGCAACTCAAATAACTTGACAGGTCGGGAATATGTCGCAATTTGCCTTTGTAGCAGCTCAAAGTAGATGGGGACGCGCACCTATTGCGGCACGGTGATATTTCATGTCTTTATCTTTCCGAAGCTTTTTCTCAGCCTTATGGTACGTGCTCAAACTCTCGCATTATGTAGCTATGATTTGCTGTTGAACATTGATGCCACACAACAATCCTTCGAATTCAGATTAGTGCTGCAGGAGAGTTAGATCTCAGTACAGGATTTCCTCCGCACACCACTCCAGTAGACGCACTTGCTCCATGAGCAGATTTTGAGTCTTAGCGCTTGGGCTATGCAATATTAGTTTAGTGCAGCGAGGTCTCTTCTCACCTAAAATGCTTTTCAAATAAGACTGAGCTTGACGTTGGTGTTGTAAACGTTACGTTTGTACCACAAAAATCTTGGAAAATTTGCTCTGACCAGGCATCTTATCAAAAACATGATGAAGTTCTTGAAGAAAGAGGGAAAACGGAATCCCGTTTTGCCGACAGAATTCTCCAAGGCTTTCTACATCTGATCCATTTTTCTGGTGAAAATAGAACAGCTCTGTTCTGAAGAGTGGCTCCAATTCTAAGATGACATCGATGCTCCGTGCCGCGATGGGTGCTCCTCGCACTCGACTTCGAGCTACTACAAAAGCAAATTGCGACACATTTCCGATCTGTTACTCTAAACTTTCTGCCCGCGGTGGATCCGCGGGACGCCTGAGGTGGATCCGCGGTTCGCCACCGCGGGCATGTGCGGCTCCACCGCGGATGTACTGCGGCTCCATCGCGGGCATGTGCGGCTCCACCGCGGGCATGTGCGGGCCCACCGCGGGCATGTGCGGGTCCACCGCGGGGACATGCATTTTCAAGGCACTGGTTATTTTCCTCTAAAAATGGTCCTGTATCGAAGACCCTGTCGTGAGGAGGAGGAGGCAAATCCACGATGGCACTGATATTTCATCCTGAAAGCGTTTTTACACCACTGGATTCAAACCCACGTACCTTTTCGATCTCATGTTTCCAAGTCCGCTCTCTTATCCACTCGGCCATGCGTGCATCGTGCGTGGAGGTTTTGTTGGCATTGATGACGCAATCAGCTCTACTGCGGGTCCACCGCGGGCAAGTGCGGGTCCACCGTGTGACATGTGCGGGTCCACCGCGGATAGCAATGTTACTGCGGGTCCACCGCGGGCATGTGCGTATACACCGCGGGCACGTGAGGGCATAGCGCGGGAGTGACGTCACTCCCGGTTGTCCACCGTGGGTATGTGCGGATTTATCGCGGGCAATCGCGGATCCACCGCGGATCGACCTCGTACCGCGGGTCCACCGCGGGCAGAAAGTTCAGAGTAGATTATATGAGTAGGTTTTGAGTTGGCTTATTGTGGCCGTAGAGGTCATGCCATTGCGTTGAGTTCCGCTGCTATAGTGGTGCGAAATATGTTGTGCAAGAACCTATGGCGCACCCTGTAATGTATGTATGTAACGTATTTATGTACTGTATGTATGTAATGTATGTATGTAATGTATAAACTTTGAACACATACACAACAAGGGCCGGCGGAGGTTTTGGACTATTTGACGCTAGAAAACATCGATTGATTTATCGATCGTATCGATTTCATCGAATTTTCACCACTTGCTCAGGGTTCAGTGAGGACAAGTATACTGGGGTTCCTCAATGTGCTGAACACGAGTATGACAACCATTTTGCGCCAAAATATTGATTTATTCATTCATTTATTATTTTATCGTTTTTTTTTCCGACCTCTACCACAGCGATAGTTGGGAACATCCTTATAAAGGTTCTCGAATACACTGAGTACGACTATGTGACTTATTGATTTTTTCGACTTCTCTACTTTCGTTTAGAGGCGGGCAAAGACATGTTTACTGGGGTTCTTCAATGCGCTGAACATAAATAATAGCCATTTTGCACGATGTTGTCGACCAATTGATTTATTGATTTTATCGACCTTTCTTCTGGCACTAGAAGACGCGTGACATGTTAACATGTTAACACGTGGCTCACCAACACGCTTAACGCGAACATAACAAACATTTTGTAAAAAAAATTATCGACTTATTGGCTTTATCGGCCTCCTCGCATTCATGCAGGTGGAAAAAAATTACCATGATCGTTTGACATTGTGATCACCAAAATGATGAGGTCTTCGAATGAATGTATTAGTATCACTAACTATCCACACCAGTGTGAAATGCCGGGGGTAGTAAAATTGCCGAGCGAAGCCGGGTATGCCGTCTAGTCTGTATATATAAAAACGAATGTCTGTATGTATGTGTGTATATGTGTATGTATGTTCCGAATAAAAACCGCGGAGGGTTAACCGATGGGGACCAAACTCTACACACGTGCACCCTAAGGGCCGGCGGGGTTTACCGATTGATTTATCGATTATATCGACTTCGTTGATTTTTCGCTATTTCTGCCCCGGGGGTGGTGAAGACATGGTCACTGGGGTGTGTTCATACGCTGAACACAAAAATGACAACCATTTTGTACGAGACTATCGATTTTATCGATTTTTCGATATTCTTGCTCACGTGTCGCTGAAGCTGTGTCTTCTGGGATTTTCCGAAACATTCAACGTGAATATGGCAAGCATTTTAGAAGATTTTACCAGCCAAACAACTTTACCTCATTTTCGAGGGAAGGGGACGGAGTGAAGAAATGTCACTTAAGTTGATAATCACCAAATCATGAACGTGTTGAGAGGATTCCTTTGGCTCAACAAATGTGGGCATCAGCTTTAAATAGTCGGGAGAAATAGAACACTCGAGCGAAGCGGGGTACACCGTCTAGTCTCATAAAAGGATAAGTGGCAGGTGCTCCAATTCGCCGTCGGTGAGCTTTGCAACTGTCTCCTTCAGCCGGTTTTCTTCGAAAACTTCTAAATTTAGATGCTATGCATCGGAGAAAAATGTACAGCGGTGACTTGAGACATCTATTGCGTATCACAACAGGTACAGGCATGTATATGTAAAGATGATGTTTTAGACATCTGCTCCTACTAAATCACCGCTTTTCACTTTGCGACGGTTCAGCACTACACGTCCTACAATCACTACAACTACAACGTTGACGTCAACTCTAACATTCCATAACCATCGGAGAGACAGCGATTACTACGCAATGTACTATGATGATCATCCACAATAAACGTTACATCTTACTTCTTATTAATTGGTAGTTCATGTGTGTATGGGTCTGTGCACGAGAATCGAAAACGGAAAATAACTACACCATCGTGTTTAGCGCGTGGAGTTATGTACGAAAATGTGGTAAATTTCGATCTTTACTGTGATTTACGGGTGTATGGGGTCATTTTTATCGTGTTCAGACACGTTAACTTAATCTATCAACCGGAAGTTGTTTACACCCCAGTTGGAATGAGTGATACTATCCTATGATCACAAGACTGCATGAAAGAAAAGAGGTGGGTACGGTGCCGTCAGAAGGTCGAGGATGAGCCAGGTGTGATGACTTTATAAGGCGGTCTGTGATTTCGGGAGGATGGGTGGCTCCCTTACTGTGTGTTGCACACAAGATCGTTTCTCAGCTTTATTGTCGCTCGACCTACACTCGGTGGTGCTGTGGTAGAATATGTCAAGTCATAGGCGTGGTTATCTACAATAACTGGGCGCTGCCCATACACTTATCACACAGCTCAGGAATGATGGCCATTGTCTCGTCAATATAGAAATATAGGATACCATTATTCATGAATCAAAGGTTGTGCCGTTTCTGCCGGTACAGTCCCGAGTGGTGAAAGAGAACAACAATAAGTAAAAAGACAAAACCTGGTAAATGGGAGAATGTGCTTAGAAATATGGAGTTATTATTATAGAACATTATTATCACAGAAAACTACGGCTAGTTCAAAAACTAATGTACACCTACATACATCCGCAGACTTCACGAAAATTACCATTCTTTGTGAACATATTTTCGGTCGTATGTGGACCGGCTAGTTCAAAACCTAATGTACACCTAAGTTTCGACTCCGCAGTGATGCGGCAAAAATGGTACACTGTGTGCGGAAATGAAAAATAGACTTTCGCATTGAATTTAGATCATAAACTGGAATTCATTGAATTCCAGTTTTACCATCGTTTGAACTACAATTCCGTGTTCAAGTTTAACGAAGACAGATGTAAAAGTACAAGACTTCTGGATTTTGTGTCTGACATACATTTGCCAGACCTAAATCCACTTTCCAAGGTGTTGCGCCAACAATAGAAGGCTTTTACGGCCGCCGGAATAGCTGCATTAGCTGTAGCAGCCCTCACCTACCTCTTTGCTTCCAGGCTGTTCTCAAAGTCTTTTATGATATCACGTTGATGATACCTCGTTTTTGATGACTGCGGTAACAAAGGGCGAGTTGATACCTCCTCAGCAAGTGGAGGAGTGTGGGTTATGGAGTCCTCCGAGTTTGCCTCTGGAGATAAACGGATTTCAAGTGGGGAAACCTCATTTGTCAGACGAAGCGACGTTATACCACCGGGTGTAAGGAACTTGGCCGTTCTTATGAGCTCAACTATTCTTTCGTATGACCACCATTCACGAGGTAGAAGGTCTTGCTCTATGAGAATGATTTCTCCTTTTTCGATACCAGTCCTTGCAACGTGTCTGGACTGTCTCAGATGTAGTTTCTGGGATTCTCCCAGAGTGGTAAGATATACTGTACTCCACTTTTCCCGAAACTTCGAAATAATTTCTTCCGAAGTGGTGATAGCTTCAATGCCCTGCTTTCTGGCTTGTATGAAATGTGGTTCGTACGAAGGATCATCCGACCCACCCAGCTCTGCTGCGTCTTGAAGTGAAAATTTCACACGGCGTTGAAAGAAATCGACTGGCCTCGACGGAATTCCCGATAAACCAGTGGAACACAATTTGGTTAGTGAACGCGTATTGATAATCGCTTCGATAGCGGCAAGCACCGTGCTCAACTTGGTAAATGTCAACTTTTTCCCACCGACTGTTTTACGCATACAACGCTTCACGGAATCGACTAGTCGCTCCCAAACTCCACCCATCCATGGACTTGCTGGTGGATTGAAAACCCATTTAAAGGCAGTGTCTCGCCACACCATTACCGGCCAAGATTTTGGCCAAATTCTCGGCCAGTGTACGAAGCGCCTCCCGCTTGCGGCGCAGTTTTCAGTAATCAGAATACCTATGCGATCAATGAGATCAGCTGAGGTGTATGACAGGGCAGGCAGTTTCTTTGCCGAGGAACTCGTCCACGCCAAGTTGGATTGATCCCGTAAAGACTAGTTTTTGACGTTTTTATCGGAAATCTTCTGTTGTTACCCCAGAATCGAGAATGAGGTGAGACGCTGCCTTTAATGCCGTTATCAGCACTGTAATTCATCACTAATCCAGCAGTGGGTTCATTGGGCTTCGAAAACTCCTCGATTATTTTTGATCCATGACGAAAGTTAGCTATACAATCAGAGCAAATCAAGAATGGAACGCCTCTCCTGGATACAAATGCGAAAAAAATGGATGCTGCGCAGTTCTTCAAGTAGTACTTGAATGAGCCGGATTCACATGGTATTCAGTATCTTTGCCGTGCCAAAGATAAAGCTTGGTCTTTACCACAATGGAAATTACGTAGTGTATTTGTCCGTAATTACCAGCCTCGTTAATTCTTCTCTGTTTGGCAATAAGATTGGTGACTTGGCGTCCAAAGAAATAGGAGCACGTTGTAACCCTCAGATATATCTAATTACACCATCTTTGTCGCGCACAATGTGCATATTTCTGAACTTTTTGGTAAGTTCATCTAGATCGATACTCCTGTGTATATCGGCATAAAGGATGATCTCCGCCGCTTTAACATCATCAGCATTTATTTCAGCATCATCCTCAAACAATTTCTTCACGATTGGCTTTTCGTATCACTGCTAACTGAAAAGTCAAGTTCGGAGCAGTTAGGGTGTACTCTAATCCCTGGTTGGCTTCAAGCATGGTCTCAGTTCCGCTTGCAACGGCTATGAGGGAGGAGTATTCACGATCCTACGTTCTACTTTCTGCGTTCGTACCCTACAATCGGTGAAGTCTGTGCTCTGACTGATATGCCCGCCACGAAGAAACAACGTGAGCAAACCTGTGGAATCAACGTGGATTCAGCAACTTTGAACGAAAAATTAAAGCCAAGCAATTGCGGAAAGACGCTTACGAGCGCAATCAGCGTGAGCACAGTGGAAATAAGGTCTACGTTGTATATAAGGATATAGCCGTTAAAGCTTGCAATATACCGACCATTCGCAAATCCAGTGTCTCAAAAAACTAAGTCTTGATAATGATCACTATACATATCAGGTGCTGCCTTCTAAACGCTAGAAGCTCGAGAAGTAAAATGAATGATTTGCGTTTTCTTCTCTCTCCTTTCAAGCCCCACACCACATTTATTACCGAGATATGGTTGTCTCCTTTTATAGCTGAGTCGGAAATATTGGTGATTTTCAATACTACATTGTGAGGAAAGATAGGGGTAACAAAAAAGGAGGTGGTGTCTATATTCTTTTACGGAATGACTTTCTCTTCGATTCTATTCGTATTGAAGGCAGCAACCACAGAAATTTTCGACCCCGAGATTTCGGCACGGTTTGGGGTAACCGCGTTCGCTGAACACTGCTATACAGGGTGCGGCAAAAGTATTGTCCGCTTGAAATGGCTCGTGAAAACCTCAGTATTTGGTATAGATGTGATGAGTTTCTTCATATCATCCAGAAAACAATATCGCGAACAATATGATAACAATATGACTATGTCCGGTCAACTTTATCCTCATTCTTAAGAGCAGCTCTAACGAAAACACAAAGGAAGACGATGCGATGCGCCGTAGGGACCGTCGTCGATTTCATCCTTTATTCCTTCTAAACAATCCACACGCAAGTCCATACTGTGGTGTGGTGTAAAACATGCTTGAGAGCGCCCATGTGGTACAACACAACAGTTCGAAACTGGAAGAGTACGTTGGTCGCTAATTGGGAACTGGAGAGCTCACGAATGATTTCTTGTGCAAAACCGAATGCTTCGCTGTCTCTGCGTTGTAAGCTGGAGAGAAATCTTCTTAGAAAAGAAACGGCCCGCTTCTAAACCTATAATTGACCTACGGGAAGTGCGCTTCTGTCCTTTATCGTTTTTCGGTCATGCGATGATTTTGGCGCTAGAACCAAAGGAAATGATATGAAGCTTCTCTGCGCCGCTAACAAATACTGAAACAAAGGTAAACCATAGCATAGCCAGGAGCAGTTGGTACATTTCATTAGCGGATTTGTCGAAGACTTAACATATACTATTTCTTAGCACTGTTCCCATTCCAAGGAACACCTCAGGAAAAAACTCTGGATCAAGTCAAACATGACTACTTGCTTCGCAGCAGTGAAGCCTTCTCCCGTCTTGTCTGCTGACGACTGGCAAAATTAGGGATAAAATGGATTGAATACATGTGTGTCTTAGTTTTACATTGCTGTCAGGATACTAGGCAGCAGAACGGCCACACTTGGTCTTCCACCCAATTTCGATTTTCTATATAATTTATGTGTCACAAGAGGCGGTCAATACTTTTGCCGTACCCTGTAGTGCCGAAAACAGTCAAAACCTTCAGAACCCCGGTTTCCTGTAACCCCTTATCTCATCGCTTTTGAGCGCTTGGGACGAGTACGCGACCTATCGGACACATTTCAAGGTCGACACGACGGCCATATCACCCGTCTGGTCCTTCTCCTTCACAGTGTCGACCGAGAAAATCAGCATTAAATTCCCGTTAACTGTTTTCAAATTGACCATGTCTCTTCTCATACCAGCATTTGAGGACATTTGAAACAAGAACACAATGCCTGTTCTCCGGCGGACGCCACACCACCCTTGGGGTCGAATGATTTTACTAGGCACAACATGAATAGCATGTAGGCTTGGGCGGCATTTTTCATAGTGTTTATTAACATGCAAGATGTCACCCATAACTTTGAATGCGCTGTTCATTCATGGGAGTAGAAGACAGGCAACGATTTTCCAGACCGAATCTTGCATTGCTTTAGGGATTGATGAGGGTAATGGGAGGTTTCTTTTTGCCGCAACTTTGGCGGTTGAACATCGATGGTCAGTACAGACCACTAACATCGGAATTGCGCAGATAGGATTCCGATGGACTTAGCTATTCCTAGCATTGCTCTACAAAGGCTTTGCTCTCATATTTTCTCCAACACAGCGTCCACAACTACGCCAGAATCACGACTTGGGGCATCTTTCTCGGCCGACACTGTGGACGAAGAGGACCAGACGGATGATATGGCCGTCGTGTCAACCTTGAAATGTGTCCTAGTGTGTCCTTTCCCATCTATGCGTATTAAGATTATTCATGGAAATACCAGCTAAGTGTCTGCGACCACCCAAAGTCTTTAAAAAATTTTGTTCTGTTCACACTTGTTCGGGGGAGAGTTTGCCCAGTCAGTGACAGGTTAAATACCTTCGGCATTGATTTTTACTGCTCCACAAGGTTACCTAAAGTCTTGTTGAGCGCTACTACATCAGTTCATATCATTTCCCTGCTTATTCGCAGTTCCTCTCCTCCGTAATCGACATGGGTGGGCGTAAAGTTTTGAACCGCGGCATTTTCCTTTCAAAAACTAATAAGAAATTAGAGAATCACCTAGAAAAGACTTGGTGAAGGTCTCTGGGGTTTTCAAACACGCTGAAAACGATAGTGAACGCCATTACTCGAGAAAGCTTGATACTCGCCCGAAACGACGAATTTTTAGGGTGGGCGTAAAGTTTTGACACGCACTGTATCGTCTCATTTGAGTATATACTGGAGCCGGCTATGGAGGCGAACATTAAAGTCTACGACTATCGTTCTGCCGATACTACTACCATCAAAAATGCCCTCAAGTCAACTGACTGGCTTCAAGTATTCAATAATTACACAGATGTTGATGATGTCTACTCTCGCTTTCTAGATATTGTTCAGTCAATAATCAACACTTATGTCCCGGTCAAAATCATCAGAAATCGTTTTTGTTCGTATCCTCATCATATTAGAAATCTTATCCTTCAGGAATCTAGACTTTTCCATCAAATTTCCGATCTCCTCCATAGTTCAACTTATCAAAAGGTATCTTGCAATCTTAGCCACCATCTCAAGCGTTTTATTTCATATGAAGAGAAAAAAATGGCAGCTACAAGAAATATGAAGCAGCTTTATGCTTATATAAAATCAAGATCTAGGGGGAACTCTTGTGCACCTACTCTCACTGATGATAATGGCAACAGATCTATCTCGAAAGAAACAAACACCAAAGCCCTGGCCAACTATTTCTGTGAGGTATTTTCAACTCCTAGTACCATTTGTCCAGTTCTCGAACCATATACTAAACAAGACTGTCCCAAACCCACATTTCATGTATCTGAAGTATCGAAAATATTAGGTTGTTGCAAAATTAATTGCCGAAATGGACACTTTACTTCGGAGTGCTGTAACTTGGCCCAAACTCCATTTTTCTCATCAGTTGAACAAGTTCGATTCGGTGGATCCTTCCCGACAATTCAGCGGTAACTGCACGCCCCTATAACAAAAACTGAGATCACAAGAATTCGCAAACTTTCGGAAGGCAGTTTCAGCATGATTCAGATCAGCAATCTGCTGCTATCGTAGGATAGTATCTGGAGCTCGGAAAAATGATGTAGAGTAAGGTAATGGACTGAGGAATGAATGCATCGAATGAGGACCTCGATGCCTCACTGATTCGGTTTTTGCCGGATGAATTTTGGAATGTAAGGGTTAGCGTTATCCTGGAGCAGAGAAAAACCAGCTTTTGTTTACCACTGCCGACCATATTTATAGCAGATTTGCGGTGCTCAACTCGAAATTAAATGCTAAGTCTCTGTTCTCAATGTTTGGCTGTGTTGGAGGAGACTGCAATGGATCACATCTTTACAGCACCACCAAAATCCTAACGCAACCTCCCCAGTGTGAAGATCTTGTTCAGGAAAACTTAGAGATGGAAGGAAGTGTCTACCAATACAAATTCATGCTTCACTTTATCGCACAGGAACCAGCTCCATCTACAGCTATTAAATGGTCTAAAAATATGTAGTTTTTGGGGGGTGACAAATTAAATTAGAAAATGTGTCACAGCGAGTGAGACGCTGGTCATCTGTCAGATCGTGAGGTGTTCACTTCCGCACCTTTCTTGTCATGTCAATTGAAGTCAAATGTTTTGAAACTGTGGTACAGTGGGCATCCATCCCTGCCCTCAAAGTCCAAATGGGAGGAACCGGTTTAGGTTCCACGACTCTCCCCAGCTCTTGATTGTCAGGGAACAACCTGCGGTCAGGACCATGATTGCCTTGGCGATCAAAATCAACGGAAGAAACATTTGCGATCGGATAGCCCATTGCCCATTGAGAAGAGGATTCCAAGCCAAAACAAACGCAAGAATATTTATTTATTTATTTATTGAATACACCACCAGAACGATGAGGGATGCTTTAGGGTTAGTAACAAATCAACTGAAACAGAAGAAAAAAAAACGTCAGTAGCAGAAAGCCAACACCAGTAAACATAATACTACTATAAAACTCAAGATGTAGAAGACCTGCATTAGTTTGCATGAATTCTGGTAAGTAGGGTCCTCGATGTAGTTGCTGGAAATACAGCAACATAAAGGTAGAGCACGAGTGTGTGTGTCCCATTTTCAACCAGAAACGGTACAGCTATACAACGGAGGCAAGAGGCCATTGAGATCATCCACATTGAGAACGCAACTGATTAGGATCTTTCAGGGGCGGTCGCGAAGCGACTCTTTAATCTGCTACGAACCCCTGGCGTAAACTCAACTGGATACTCGCAGGATACTTCCGCATCCAGAAGTAGCACCGGGACTGGGAGTATACCTAGGACCTTATTGAGTAAATTAGATTGTTCAGCGAAATGCCGAACTTATTCAAGGGAATCTTGGAAGAATAAACGATAGGTAATAGTGGCCAGCAGCTAATACAGGTCGTTCCACTAGAAGCTAACTGCATAATACATGTGTGCCAATTTCAGCCAGACAGATGTAAAACTGGAAGGAGTGCTGCAAAAAAGACAAAGTAGATGAAATGAGAACTGAGGTAGAATAAACAGAACAGGAAAATATTGAATGGGTGTCACTTTGCCGAGTCAGCTATAGCCCAATCCGAGAAAGAAAAAACCAGTCGGTCTAGTACGTAGTGTAGAATCTGAAAAAAAACAATAACACAAAGAACAACAACTAGCTGACATCCCTTAGTAGCTGGGTCGGGTCAAACCTACGCAACCTCCTTTTGAATATTTTGCTATTTCTAGCCGAAAAGACCTCAGGAGGAAGCTTCTGAAACCATCTCGCACAACGATAGAACAATACTAGCTGTGTTCCTATAGTTCGGCTTGGGATAGTGTAAATTAAAGCTACGCAATCTGACATTAGCAGGTCTGAACACTCGCTCTCAGGCAAACCTCATTACGTAAGACTTGGAAGCAAAACACCACATCATGGAACATAAGTCTATACCAGAGCGTTCTTATACCCAAAGTCTTCACCCGTTCAGTGTATGCCGGAATCATGCGATTCCCAGCTGTCAAAAAGCATCTGTGGAACACGAGGCGTGTGAAAGTATGCTGCACCTTCTCAATTTTAGCAATGTCTTTCTTCCCCGTGGGGTTCCATACCTGGCAGCAATACTCTAAGTGGGGTAAAACATAAGCTTTGTAAAGTTTGACCAAAAGGGAACTGTTAGAGCTATGGACATTTCGGAAGATAGCAAACAATACCGCATACGCATTCTTAACAGCAGCATCAATGTGACCGGAAAATGTCAATCAACAAGAATGCCAAGGTCTTTAACAGAATCACATCTTTTTAGTTCCACACCGTTGATGCAGTAACCAAGGGTTTCACAATCGCCAATGTGTAAAAAAGAGCACTTGTTGAGATTAAGTGGGAGGCCCCATTGAGAAGCCCAAAAGAACATCTTAGAAATGGAAAATTCTAGAGCGGTGTGAACCACGAGACGATCATGTTGATCGTAAACACCATATACTTTGATATCATCAGCGTAAATTTGAACACTTATTTCAGGCGACGTTTTAAGTAACTGTGGTAATTCAATAGTATAAATGAGGAAAAGCAAGGGGACAACACTCCCCCTTGAGGAACACCGCTGGTACAGTGAAACCTCCTGGAGCAGTGTTGTCCAACCCTAACAGTCATATGTCTTTTGTATAGGTATGCTCTGAGCCAGTTCAAAATTCTGCCAGATATGCCGAGTTGGTTGAGCTTCAGAAGAAGTTTTGAATGAGGAACCTTGTCGAAGGCTTTAGAGAGATCGATATAAATGACATCTGCAGATTTACCTTTATTGAGAGCCAATTTCCAATCAAAAACACTATCAGCAACATTTGTTAGAGCAGATCTACCAGGAAGAAAACCATGTTGAGCAGACGGAAAAGCATGGAATTTTGCAAGCCATGACATCAGTTTTTTGCGTATTATTTTCTCCATTACCTTCACTGGTACTGGAGTTAAGCTGATGGGCCGGAAGTCTGTTACTGAGGCTGGCGTAGGGGTTTTAGGTACCGCGGTCACAATAGCTCCTTTCCATAGATCTGGCACTTCACCAAAATGTAAAGAAAGATTCAGAATGTGAGAAAGAGGCTTTGACAAGGATTCAGCGCATCGTTTGTACAGGATTTGGGGTATACCATCATAACATTCCGAACATGAAGGTTTTAGAGAGTCAAGGATCTTTTTAGTTTCAGTGTAATGAAAGAATACGTCACTAAAACAGTGTGTTGTAGGAATCAAGTGGGAAGCAGAGTCGGGATGGTCGCACTCGGTAGAGAACACACTAGCAAAATACTCAGCAAGCGCCTCTGCTTTCTCCTGTTCAAGACTACAGCTATGCCCGAATTGGTCAGTGAACATCGCTGAACATGCTCTTCTTTTGATTATGTGACGAACATAACTGTGCAGCCTCATCATCGAAGAAGAAGAAGCAAGGCGTCGCTCATAGTTAGACAGGAATTTTTTCAAGTGCATTTCGATATCACAGCAGACTTTTTTATATAGCTGATTCAAAAGAGGATTTTTTAACTTAGTGAATAATCGCTATTTCTGTTCCCTGACCTGTTCGGGGTAGCGCAAACCAGGTTGCTTGGGTAACCTCATGGCACCAAATGTGGCTAAGCCCTGATAAATTACTTGGCAAAACCTGAGATACAACTCATTAACCGACTGATAGTTGTCGAATAAGGCTAACCAATCAGTGCTAGAGAAGTAAGAGTTAAGCCCAACATAGTCAGCGTTCAAGTAGTCAGGCATTGGGTAGACCATGGGGACATTGGGATGTTCATTCACCACAAAACTCACTATAAAATGATCAGCAGAAGCTAGAGGAGGAAGAAGGGTGACATTGCCTACACTGTTGGAGGGGGAAAGCACTACATCCAAAATACTGGTGCCATGAGTAGGTTGACGGACATGTTGAACAAAACAAATATCATCAAAAAATCTAGCAAGGAGCGTGGAATTCGGGGATTGGAGGCTTGAAGTTCTCCCAGTCAATATGAAGGTTCAGGTCAACCAGAATAATTGTGTTATATCGTTCAGAAATCAAATCAGAAAGGAGCTCACTCAACTGAAAATCGTCTTCTTGCCCCGAATTTGGAGGTCGGTAGACAGTGATAAATCTAACAAATCTAAATTGTCCAGGAAAGTAAAGATCAAGGCTCAACACATCAGCCTTGGAAAGAGAATATTTCTCAACTTTTCCTACAGTGAGTGTGCCTTTCACTACACAGCAAACTCCTCCTCCTTTACATCTGGTTCTGTCGGCACGATGAATGGAGAAGGGCAGGTTACCAAGAACTTCAGAGTCAAGTATCTTACTAGTCAGCCACGTTTCGGAAATGCATAAAATATCAGGTTTGTGTTGGGATAAAAGGATATGAAAAACATCAATCTTATTAACATTGCTACGAGCGTTAAGGAGTAAGCAATTAAGCAACTCAGAAGAACCATGCGACCTCAGTGGTTTCCCAGCCGCTTATTGGGGAGTTCTGAGATATGCTTGAGCTGCCCTTGATAAACCACCCATTCGCGTTCTCGTTTCCCTTGATTACGTTCACGTGCTAGCTGGTGCAATTCATAATCGCGCTTCCGCTCTTCACCAGTCATACTTCTACGAATGAAGATGTCATGAAAGCCAGCATCACGAAGGAAACGGGAATTCGCTAAAGCTTTCCGCCAGTAAAAGGTGGACGGGAGGACCAACTTTACCAGACGGGGGCGATTGGGGGAGGGTTTTCCAATGCGGAAAACATCATTAACACTGCAATCAATATCAAGGGCATCAAGTATGTCAGAAACTTTCTCCTTAGGATCGCGCAGACGTTCCCTTGCTCATAACCCCTCGGCAGGCTCCTTGATTCCACTAATAATTATGGTACGCGCTCGCCTCTTTGCTTCTACTTGCTGGGAGATTTCCAAAGGAGCTTTCTCGGATAGTGCTGCAAGCATTTCCCCAATTTCAGGATCAGTATTGCGCTCCCTTATGTAGGCGATCAGATCCACCATAGATAAATTCCTGTAATCCTGGAGCTGTTCATTCCCTGCATCAGTGTTACCCTGGTTTTCGAGAGCAGTAGGTTTAGAAGCTGTGGAAGAAGCTTCGCTCTTTTTAGAATGGCGACCAGACTTAGCAGGCATGATTTTTGATCTACCAATATCCGAGCAGTTGTCCAGAAATCAATAGGCCTCAGCAAGCGAAGTACACTAGAAAAAAACGAGATTTGAAGCTGGTTTCAGAAAAATGAGCGAAACTAATAAGAAAAGGAGTGTGTAGGACTGGACACAAGAGGACGTAATTGAAAAAAATTGGTTGAAGAGGATCGAAAGATTTGGAAAATCCAATAAGTTTACGAGCCCAAAGAAACGCGGCCACCCGCACTCGATGCGCAGTTGAATCTCCAAATACAAATATCGCATACCTCCGACGAAGAGTGATCGAGTTTGAGGTCATTAACCATAATCACCCGAAAATCGCGTCGGCTCATATAGACAGTGTGAGCGATCATACGTAGGATTTACTAGTTAGATATTTATAGAGTAAGAAATAGACAGCGACACAAGCTAAGATAACTTAACACCTAAATATTTTCACACTAATCCGGTTTCGGGGCTTAGAACTAGACCGGTAGTGTAGTTTCCTTGGTGCCCCCGAGTCAAATGACTCTTTCATCAGTAGTTCTCCAAGGAAACTTACAAAAATGTCAAGATTTGTTTGCGACCTTATAAAAACCCTCAAGAAAGAGCTAGTCAGAACTTCAAAAAGCGTTCAAAAGAGGAAAAGAAGCCCTACCAGATGGTTACATAAGTTGGCCTGAAGTTGTTCAAACTGAGCGGGAGCGAAAAGTTTAATTGAGCATACCCAAAACGGCAGTTATTTTCGCAACAACCTGATATTAAGATCCCTCAAGAGATCTCTGTCGTATACTGTTGAAGGCATACCACCATACTTTTACAAAGTCCAAATCCAGTGAATTAGTAGAATAACCCCGATCCTAACCTGGTTTGATCTCTGTCGTATACTGTTGAAGGCATACCGCCATACTTTTACAAAGTCCAAATCCATGAATTAGTAAAATAACCCCAATCCTAACCTGGTTTGCAAACTGAAAGAGTATCGGCCAATAAGCATTCCTCCATGCAAAGTCATGGAGAAGCTGACCAAGAAGAAACTCATGTCTTGGATCACTCCTTTGAAAATCATTCCCGATGAACAGCATGGTTTCCTCCAAGGACTATCTACCACTACAAACCTGATCTGTTCCTATCATCAGTGAGTGAAGGCCGCAAGTGAGGGAAAATCCTCACTAGTCGTATATTTTGATCTGCGCAAAGCTTTTGACACAGTTGATCACAATATTCTCGTCGCAAAACTAGAAGCCATTGGGGTTAGGAACAATTTTTTGAAATGGTTCACACTCTATTTGACTGATAGGAAGTTTTTGTACGCCTCAACAACGTCTTTTCGTCAGCCTGTAACTCGTGCTCGGGAAAGTCTCGAGGAAGTGTCCTGTCACCTTTTTATCATAGAATCTCCCTGCCTTGCTTAAAACGAATCCTAACATAGAAGTTGCAGCCTATACTGACAACAGCAAAGTTCTTGGAAGCTTTGACAGCAAAAATAAAGACACAGTCTTTGGAGCACTATATCGATCCATATGTGCAATGAACAATTGGGCAATGGAACATAAAAATTAATTTTGCAAAGAGCTACCTAATGTCATTTGGGAGCATCAATCTAGAAGAGATTATTTGCATCGATTCACCACTAGATACCGTCCAATTCAACCGAGATTTGGGGGTGTATGCAAAACAACTTGAGATTCTCAATGTATATTGACGACATGGTGAAAAGTCTCTATTCCTTCTTTTCAGGAATGTTCACTGTTCGGATGTAAAGATCCTGGTACGTCTCTTTAAGTTGTGCATCCTACCTTTGGTAGTATACTCTAGCCAGGAATGGAATACTCATCTCAAAAAAGTCATAGGAAAAATCGAAAGTGTACAGAGACTGTTCACACGACAAGTATACTACCGTGCTTTTCCTGATCCTAATTACCCCAATTCTTCACCCTCTTTTCAGTCGAGATTGGAAAAAACTGGGTCTTGAAAGCTTTTACTATAGATGTTTGATTGCAGATTTGGTTTTGGCCTTTAAAATTATTCGTGGAGATGCCGTAAGCAAAGCCTCTACGATCTGGATTTTTCGACCGACCCACATCAGTCGTGCTTGTTCCAACATTCTCTGCCCTTCTGCTAGGCGATGATGCACTGGTACTCTACATACCTCCTTTTTTCACGATCTGCTCTACCGCTGAGCAAAATTCCCTTATCTCTTCTCTCTGTCAGAAATATTAGCCAGTTCAAGAGGCCTTATCCAAAATTGATTTGATGTCTCTTTTTAACACACCTGATACCTTTTGACCATGTGGCTATATGAGGGAACCCTCTCAGCAACTACCTAGGAAGAACATGACTACTTAACATATACTATCTTTCAATATTAAAAAAACAAATGACCGCGGAATACTGGATCTCTTATGCTATGCTGCAATTTTCTGTGGAAGGATTAACAAGTTCTGGCTGGCAGATTGGTGCACCCATGTGTACCTCCCTGTTGCAGACTTGGGCCTGGGTCTTACTCCTGGGTTCGTGTCAGATCAAAGAGGCACCTATTTTGGCCCGCACCAGAATAACGTATGTTAGTTGCGTTGCCTAGGCTAATTCCATCCCTGACTACCGCTCAATTGGTGATCTTTTTAACAGAAGTAATTATGTCAACATAATAATTCATCTATTCCTCAAGTGATTTCGCGAACAACTAGCTATAGTGATTTCGCGAACAACTAGGTACTGTTGTGGTCACCCCATCAACTACAAGTAGTGTCAACTCGTTAGTGTTTTGATTTGTTTCGCCAACCTGTACATGTACTGTTCTGTGAATTCTATATTTGTTCCATAAATAGAGCACGTAAAGTGCATTGAATAAATAAATGAATAAATAATTTTCGAACTGCAAGCTGAACTTAGAGACGTGGTTCAGTTGTATCGGAAAACTTCGTTTTTTGTTAACCTTTGAGATTACACGGTGTTGAAGCTTTCCAACGCACGCAATCGCGCGCAATGCAGTTGACAGCCGTGACAGCCTAGGCAGATCAAAGACTGGCTCTAACGCTGGTGGCGTGCTCTTTGCCATAAATAAAGATGTGCTGTGTTCGGCGTCGTCGGAGGCTGGTTCTTGAGCTTGAACAATCCTAATAGGCCTAAAAAGGCAATATTCGGCCATTGGCATAGCTATCGTGGACCGTGAACCCAGTCGTGGTTCATTATCTGGTCCTTGGTTAAACCACTAGTGCCATCAGCTGGATTGCGGTTGACACGTGGTGAAAGTGCACACTGACATTATGTTTTTCCAGTTCTGATTTCAGATTCTGTATGCGAACGTAAGCACCAGTGCGGTTGCTCACAAAAACTGGTAGCTTCTTCGTGGATTTCATCCAGCACAGGGCTACTTCGCTGTCTGTCACTATGTGTATTTCCTTGACTACTGTACTGACAGCCGCTGTCGTTGTGGCAGCTAATCTCATAGCGATCAATATTCCAAGCAATTCCAGCCTTGGAATAGTTTGCACGTTCTTTTGTGGTGCCAGCCGTGTTTTTCCAGCAATCAGCTGGGTTACTTCGTTTGACTCATGCGCTTGAATGTAAGCACAGGCCGCGATCGCAGCTTTGCTGGCATCAGCGAACAGCCACAAACTGGTATATATATATATATATATATATATATATATATATATATCATGACTTATAATAACGGGCTTACTTCGTCTGTCACGTGTGTGTGTGTGTCAGAAACGAAATTCCCTGATTGGCCAGTGATGGTGATTACGAGGTCAACAAGATGATAGAGACGGGTATGGTGAAGTTCAAAGAATGAAGAGAAGCTCTAAAGGATGGGGAAGTGGAGAGCGGTGAGTGCACCGCGGTGTGGAGGGTACACCGGCGGCGAAAAGTGGGGAAACGCTTGGGGATGGGTCCAACGCTGTGATAAGGGTGCGCCGGCGTCCAAATGTGGGGAAACGCCTGGAGTCGGATCCAACGGTGTGATAAAGGTGCACCGGCGTCCAAAAGTGGGGAAACGCCTGGAGTCGGGTCCAACGGTGTGATAAGGGTGCGCCGGCGTCCAAAAGTGGAAAAACGCCTGGAGTCGGGTCCAACGGTGTGATAAGGGTGCGCCGGCGTCGAAAAGTGGGGAAACACCTGGAGCCGGGTCCAACGGTGTGATAAGGGTGTGCCGACATCCAAAAGTGGGGAAACGCCTGGAGTCGGGTCCAACGGTATGATAAGGGTGCGCCGGCGTCCAAAAGTGGGAAAACGCCTGGAGTCGGGTGCAACGGTGTGATAAAGGTGCGCGGCGTCCAAAAGTGGGAAAACGCCTGGAGTCGGGTCCAACGGTGTGATAAGGGAGCGCCGGCGTTCAAAAGTGGGGAAACGCCTGGAGGCGGGTCTATTCCTGCATGAGGGGTACGCTTATCCTGTTTCGGCGGACCCTCCTACCTAAATCGCCTAGATGTACATTGTTTCCTTTCGTATCGGTGTTCTCTTCCCATTCCTTTGGAGAAGAACCACTCCTTCCTTCCCATTTATATACACCGGTGGACCCTTATCACTTGAATTACCACAACAACCAGTTGAGCTTAAATCATTTCAACATAACATTTGCACTGAATTGTTTACACTCAGTTCTTCACGGCCATATACTTCGCTCATATGGAAGAGCATAACTTCGTTCATATGGGGGAAAGCTACCACTTACGGGATCAAGGGTTTCTCAGGAGAGCGATAGAACTGCGTGGAAGGATGCAGATTTTATCAATCCATCTACACTTTTGTGTTTGCTTTCAAGGTGCAGTATGCGAGCGAAGCGAGCATCAATAGAAGTCTGGAAGTCCGGCGTCAGCCGGACGGCCAGACTGGTATATATATATATATATATATATATATATATATATATATATATATATATATATAAGCGCCAAACGTGCATGCTCAATACAAGGACCGAGTGCGGCTCATCGATGCGCGATCTTTCAGCATTCTTATCCATCCATTAGAGGAGGATCATTTACGGTGCACCGTGATTCCGTGGAGATACTGCTAAAGCGCCAACAGAGGGGCTACTCTGAAGTTCATTTGCGACCCATTTGGCGAGGTTTGTTTGGCAACCTAGGAAACGGGTTTGCAAACGAGCCAGGCAAACGAACTCCGCCAAATGTCTTGCCAAACACGATGTCCCGCCAAATAGGTTGCCATGCAAACCTTGTCAAATAGGTCGCCATACAAACCTTGCCAAACAGGTCGCCATACAAACCTTGCCAAACAGGTCGATATACAAATCTTGCCAAATAGGTCGCCAAAAAATGCGCTTCAACATCGTACGTGAGATTTCGACACGTACTCGCATTTCCTCTCATTCTCAGGAGAGGCCACCAAAATTACCACAATGTCTGAGCTTTTCACATTTAATGGATCAGACCCAGGAAGTAGTTTGGGCAAAGTACCTCCTCAAGCAGTTGAACCGATGACATCCATTGGTTCCGTACCCGGAAGCACGAAATACGTCGACATCGCCGTGGTTCAGCCTTATGCGCACACCGGGAGGCGCCAACAGAGGGGCTACTCTGCTCCGTACACTGCTGTTACGCAATGTCAAGTCGCTGTAAACACTCTCTCGCCCGGGGGGCTCGAGACCGCTAGAGTAGGGTCCCGCCACGAAACCCTGAAAGCACTGTCTAAACCTCTCGCTTTCATCACTGGAGACTGTATCCATTTTTCCGTCAGTGCCGCCCTTACGGTGCTTTGTTAAGAAGATATATTTATTTATTTATTTATTACATGAGTTAACTCATGTGAGAAAGAACAGCAATATTTAGAAATCACAACCTAAATCGAACCAAGGTAAAATAGCAATTAAAGATGAAAACTATAAAACAGACAAACATAGCCTGTAAAATAGGAAAAAGAACCAGGAGATCAGGATTTTAGGTAACTACCAATTATCTTCGTACGAAATCTTCTGTTTAACGATACCCGAGATTGATTAAGTTCTTTATTCCTTGCAGCCAACGTTTCGGCGTGATTCGCCTTCTTCAGGGCCTGAAAGGGCTACACAATTCGTGACTCCACCAGACCAAGTGCATCAGCAGATCAAGCCAAAAGCCCAACACGTTATGTTTCAATCAGCGAAAAGTCCACAAAGCTAGCACAAACCTTCGGTCGTTCCACTCCTAGCTAGACACAACTTGCTAGTAGCGAATGTATGTGGCAAGTGAGAACTAACCGGTTCGATCACGTTTTGGATCAAACTGACATAGATCTTGATATGATGCCAGTTCATTTGTGATTGCAAGACATTCATCCTTTCGGTTTATTTGCGGGCATCTGGATTTTATCCAGAAAGCTTCAAGTGTCTTGCGTGTTTCTACTTCAGTTTTCGTGAGCCAGTATGCTTACTTGGACTTCGAAATCGTTGCCGTTATGCCTAGTCAGCCGATGTGCCCCTAATGGTGTTGATTTACGGGAGTTTCGTTTCCCACCTAAGTGCTCTTTAATTCTGAGACTTAAAGATCGCGCTGATTCACCAATGTAATTGTCGCCGAAGAGCTTGCATGTTATCTGGTACACGGTCCCAGAAATCATACAATCTCCCTCTCTGTTTGATGGACATATGATACAATTCGGTGTCGAGCAGTGGCGATCGTAGAGGCGATTTCTTACCAATCGGCGTTTCAGATTATCGGGTGGGATGTCCACGAGGTTGACCAAACCGTCTAAACCAGACTTTTTCAAGCAGTTGCGTATGGAACTGCTCATCTCGTCTGATATACGTCTGCTCAAAACACCTCTGTCGCTCCCGCTGGCTCAGAAATGTGTGACTTTTGACCTGATAGACCAAACCTCAGCAGGAAGATGATGAAGACGTGATGATTCAAACTACTACTTAACCGATAAAACAAATTCAGCATCTGACGCGATATGATAAATTTAGAACCGGCTGCCAAAATATGGCATCGATTTTGCAACAACCTAATTCAAGAATGGAAATGATAAAAGTGAGATACGATATGATATTGGGGAGGGGAGAGCTGAACGAGGCTGAAGCTTTGTTCCCTTGTCGAACGACCAGGAAAACATGAGCAAGAGCATCTTTTTTGAGAAGGTACAAGTCTGTTTTATCTGCTTTATGAACCTTCTCTTACCTTGCTACAAGGTTGTAAACCGTTGACGACGTAAAATGGGCTAGATCTAGTAATATTTCTTGAAATGGGAACTGAAAAATGCGCTAGATCGAGTAATTCTTCTTGGAATGTAGGCTATCCTCTGTTGAGAACGTGAGAAATGAGGCTACTATTTTTGGCCTTATCCGCACCGTTATCCGGTGTCAAAAGCCCGGATAACGGTGCGAATAACGGATAGGCCAAAACCTACGGATAACGGCAAAACGGATAACCGGATACGGACAATCCGCTCATCCCTGCTGTCGACGCAGCTAATGATGGGTCTCACTTTGAATCTTGAAGGATCGTTTGAGGAAATATCATCGGCTGATAGCTCATGGGTCTTAATTAGGAGATACAAAAATGGGCACGTTGGGAGTTCCAGCTTCAAGCGTGCTATCAAGGATGGTTTGATGTGTGCATCCTTTGCTATTTCGACCCATGTTCGATTAAGCTTGCGGTATTGCTCAGTGAATTCTTCCTCACAGGACGGACGATAGAGTGTTTCATCGTGGAGATGAAGCTCTGTGATTGCTTTATCTAGCTGTTGTGGAAGAATGACAAATTCGCCGCCCTTATCACTTATCGATACGCGTGCATGCCCAGATTTCACTAGATTGCAAACCTCTCTAATTCCTTCTCTTTGCGCTGGGGTTAGATTTGGAACGAATCTCCTGTTTTTGAAGCGGCAAAGAACCTTGTGTATGTTGATGGCGAAATTGCGGAACTTTGCGTCGATATCATTGCTGGGACTTTGTTGTTCTAGAAAACGTCGAGGGAATGGAACGGTTGGAAAGCTTGGAGGATCAACATTCCCTGCGTTTTCTTGCTTGACTCGATAACGTAATCGATTTTGAAGTCCTTGTAAACTACCAATTATTTTCCGAGAAACTGCGACAGATATTGGTTGCGACGGCGAAAAGCTTGGCCCTGATTGTAGAAGTGATCGCGCACCATCGGGAATCATAATATCTCCAATCACAGTGATCCTAGGATTTTCTGTGACCGATTGTTTCACTTCAAGTTGGTGACCATGACCGATAGGGTTTGCTGCAAGATTTCGAGGATACCGTGGGCTTTTCACATGTGATTTACTCAATAACCTTTCGAACTTTCTTTGCAAGACTGCTTTTGCGCTAGATCTAATAGAATCGCAAACTGTCATAGACCCGCTCACGATCCTCTTCCAAAGACGATCTTCGAGATAATGAGCACAATGATTTTCTTCCGAAGTACACTTGGTGATCAGACTGAACAGATGATCTTGTTTGCTCTTCAGTGAGATACGTAGCACTTGCAACTGGATGCTCAGTATTCGTCGAACGTCTGCTGGTAAGCCACATGCTTCATGCAATCGTTTGCGTGAGATGAAGTTCGGAACGATCCGATGTTGAACGCAGCGGCGCAAGAAGAGGAGAGACTGTCTTGCTAAGATTATTTTTTGTCTTAGAGACACTACTTCTCTAACCAGTCGATAGAAGTTTGTTGGCACGTTGCGTGAACTGGCATCATATCAAGATCTATGTCAGTTTGATCCTAAACGTGATCGAACCGGTTAGTTCTCACTTGCCACATACATTCGCTACGAGCAAGTTGTCTCTAGCTAGGAGTGGAATGACCGAAGGTTTGTGCTAGCTTTGCGGACTTTTCGCTGATTGAAACATAACGTGTTGGGCTTTTGGCTTGATCTGCTGATGCACTTGGTCTGGTGGAGTCACGAATTGTGTAGCCCTTTCAGGCCCTGAAGAAAGCGAATCACGATGAAACGTTGGCTGCAAGGAATAAAGAACTTTATCAATCTCGGGTATCGTTAAACAGAAGATTTCGTACGAATTAGTAACATGCCGAGATTTAATGACAGTCGTACATGGAGTCTATCAATTATTTTTTAATAATCGGACGCTGTTAGGAATTCCTCGTACTCTGCTTACAGGAGTAAGATCTACATTTCAGTCTTGCCCTAGGAAGACATAGTTTCAGTTCTCTACCTCTTGTTATTGACGGTCTAAGAGAACAGAATTCCTCAGCACTAACGTCACAACAATCTTGGACAAGTTTATAAAACATGAGAGGATCGAATTTCCTTCTTCTCCAAGCCAGGGGTCATATATCTTTCCTTTGGTGGGGAAATATTATCGTACATAAGACCGACTGTCCTTATCGAGAGCTTCCTGGTAAAACTGTTTTGGAATTTTTCACATTTTTTCAACCATATCCCGTTTATATGGACTGAAGATAACGGTGCCATACTCCATTAAGGGTCTCACATACCTTCTATTAGGTTGGTCCGAACGTTTCGCACCAATACATTTTTTAGAATCCGAAATTACATAGGCATTGAATCAGAATGCCACAACATGTGAAATGTAGAACGCACCTGGCTGCAGCCGCACAACAATCGTCGGACAACTCCAATAGATCTGGGTTATATGGATGGTTATATGGGATCCAATCTGGGTTATAGAAAGCTGATGTCGCCTTGTGTCTCCTGCGACATGAGTGCCTTGCAAGACTGAGTATGTGCCAGCCTTTACTGCTGCGTCCACACAGGAGGAGCTTTCTCCGCCATCTCATTACTGGAGACGGGAGTTGGGTGATGTGCGTTAACCATGCACGAGAGAAAAGTTGACTCTCGCGTGGCGAACCATCTCCAGAACAGCCGAAAGTAGAAGTGCGTCAAAGAAGGTTTTTCTGTGCTGTTGGTGGGATTCCGATGGAATGCTGTATCAAGAACTGCTGACACCTGTACCACCGTGAAAGCCTAATTCTACTCTTTTTAAGTAAAGAAACTGGTAAAGGCAACTTGCCTGAAGCGTAAGCAAAAAAATTGACCATGTTGCTCCACTCCATGGCAACGCCCGACTCCATGTGGCAAAGCTTACCCGCCGGAAAGTTGCCGAACTAGGTTGGGAAGTTCTACTTCACTTTGCTTATTCTCCCGACTTGACCGCGTCTGACCACCACTTGTTTGAAGCACTAAAGTTGCATTCACGAGAAGAAGAATTCGACGATCAGACTAAACGGAAAAGTGAGATTTCAAGATTCTTCGACTCGCAGCAGCCAGAGTTCATGACTTCTGGATCTGATGCTCTAGTGGAGCGTTGGCCATACCTCATGTACCATAACGGCAATTACTTCGTCGATTTATACCTATTCACAATAAAGTTAACTTTCTTTGAAAAGAGTATGAAATTTGGTGCAAGACTTTCGGATAAACCTAATAAATGCAGTCAAAAGAACTAGACTGTTCCTCGTTGTTAGTGCTTTGAATAGTCTAACCATTACACCCATGGCTTTCATCGCAATTTGCTCACAATGCTGATCAAAACTGAAATCCTTTGTCACTAAAAAGCCCAAGTCCTTGATCTTATCAACCGTATTAAGAGGGGTCTCCCTATGACATACTCATGACAGTCGTTTTTAGCCCCTAAGTGCGTTAGTTTGATCTTATCCTCCGAAAGAGAAATCTCTTAATCTTTTGACCACTTGTACATGGTATTGATGGCATTTTAAAGAGCCGAATGATCTGATTCCCGGTTAGGTTTTGCTTATGTCCACAAACCTTTCCAAGGCGTTTGATCTCGCGAACATTCCGGAATGTGAATCATATTTTTCCTTCTTGTTTTGAAAACGCAATTAACCTCGGAATGAACCCTTCGAGAATGGAAATTTGGTAACAGCACTTGCACGGATAACAAGTGACGTTGCATGCGGCTAACCAAATTTGAATGACGTAATCTTGGGGCCATTCTTATTCTCCTGGTGCTTTCTCTCTTCATTTTATTGTTGAGCAGTCTCAGGCACAGGCACCAAACTTGGTAACCCAAAACTCTAATAATGCCATTTTTCTCTCTGATTTGAAGCGAATTGAAGTGGGATTTGTTCCACTGTGACTGGGAACATCAACCATTTGAGAACATTAATCGGTAACATTTTATGGCAAGTTCCAAACATTCTGTGGAAATCACACCACTTCTCAACACTGTGAATGGCGCCTTAATTTTGTTGGTCGAACTATCTGGAGAGGCGAAGAATTCACATTTTCAATTTTCAATTGCGCATTATGTAGGGCAAATCTGGCTCTAACAGAGCGCCGTTTATCAGATCACAAGACTGCCTACAATTTGCCAAAGTCGGTGACCTCCAGCACTGCTCGACTCAATTCTTTGCCTCATACTCCACGGACTACTGAACCAGTGGAGTCAAGCTCTTCCTGTGAAAACAGCAGAAGTCCATGGACTGTTATTGTGCATACTTCGATTGTTGCCCGTTGTTGTCTGATTTTTTATTTTTTTTTTGTCAAAAATTTCGAAACAGCGGGGAGAACGACTTTGATCAGCCTAGGGTGATTAGCATTATAATGTCCTAATTGAACAGCTGATAACATAAAACAATCCACATTCAAAAAGTCCGAGATCTCTTTAACAGAAAGGGTAGCATGCAACACTCTATTAGAAGCCAGGGAATCCTTACTTTCACACTATGCTAGCTACTACTACTGATCTTTTACACTCGACTTCCTCAAAGGATTCAGTAAGAGTAGGAGACGAGCTATTCAGCGCAGAAGAAGGCTGTGGAGGAGAGAATGATGGAAGGACATCACTTTTATCAACGACATTTCGGCTTTTAAGTAGAGAGTTTTCGGCCCTAAGTATCCTCACTTCTTCGGTCAATTCCTTACAAAGATCAAACAACAGTTGAAATTCTTTCCTATCCTCTAACAAACACAATAACACCGTCCTCAGGTGTAGTGGTAACGACTCATCCTTCATGAGAACCTCAGCCTGCTCGTCGATATCTGGTCGCGTGGATGGCGAACTTCCCATCTCCATACATTGCCTCTTTTTTTCCTTTTCCGTGTCTGAATTGAAGGAACAGCAAGGGACGTACACATAGTAGTCATGAGAGAAATCGATAAAAGCTGCGGTCACGAACGCCACGAACGACCGGTGCAGGTAGACCTCAAAATAAGGTAAGTTGTATAACCGACCTCTGGTGGTGGCAGTAAGTTGATTAACTGTATGACTGTATGCTACTGGACCTAATAGTGATCTAGAAACAGCTATCAGAGCATTGTTGACTTATCTACATTTCTTGTTCCGTTTGTGACACACGTCTGGAGCGAGGCGGTCATTCCAGTCGGGATAGGCATGAAGGATATCAGGCATCATTGATTTCAACTCTATCAATAGCGGTCAATAGTGGACCGGCAATTCCTAGTGGGTCGTATATAGAGTTAAGCTGGCTGACAATATCACGTTTCTTAAACTCGACCTTTAATGGAAAGTGTATTCCGGTCTGTCACGGCATCATACTCCATGCCAAGATATTTCATGGGACCGATTGGTATTCTGTCCTGTTCAGAAATCTGCCTGTTTACCAGATCCAAATTGGACACATTCACGTAATTTCATTCCAATTTTGGCAAAAAGTGCCTTGGAATCCCTGTACTTTCGCTACGCTTCTTCAGAACCATCAGCTTGAAGAAGTATGCTGCCAACGTAGATTTTTACGGCGATTTCACGCGCCAGGTCTGTAATCGCCGTACTCAAATAGGTTGCAATGCACATATTTAGTATGCTGGGAGCAGCAGTTATGCCAAAGGCAAGTCTCGTAAATCGATACTTGATAACATTATTCCTAGTGGGTGACAGTTTGGAATTTTCCAGCCACAAAAATCAATACAAAGCCTTGTTTTCTTGAGGCAAGCGAATTTGTGTGCCTCTATGCCTCTATGTCGCACAGCATTATAATGTTGCTGGTTCGACTTGCAACAAGTATATCCTGTATTTTATTTACAAAGGATTCGCCTTTATAGATGGCATCGTTCAATGATAATTGTCCTCTTCTCTTTAACGAGGCATCAAAGACAATTCTGAGTACCAGGCGCATTGCTACTTGTTGTCACTCAATTGCCGTTATAAGGCAGAAAGTCTCTTGATTGATACAGAGTAATTATCTTCGAGGTCAACTATGCTGTCCTTCAGTGGGAATGGAGCCGTGACATTTCCATCCTCGAGTGATATCGATTTTTTGTACTGTTCGAAGTACTTTTGCACTGGATCGTCCTTTTGGAGTTCATTTGTGGAGATACCCAAGCCTTCAAGCTCGAACATTCTCTCCAGTATTGCCACTTCTGTTGGTTGTTCAATGGAAGTGTAGTTATGAGTGATTGACAAGTTATTCTGGCTGCTATCAATCTTTCCATGGCCGTATATTGTCGGCCAGAGTACGGTCTTCGCAACATGCAGACCAGGTGTCCGAAGAGCGGTCGTATTTGCTACGACTACATCGTAGTAGCGGTCTTTACCAACTAAAATGTGTGGAATGAGACGTTCACCGTGAACTTTAGAATTGACTATGCATAACTCCTTCACTGGAAGGAATTCTTGATCTTCTTTACTATCACTGTTTACTCTTCTATCACTGTTTTCTCAGCACCAGTATCGAAGAAGAACACTACACGCTCGTACTGTTGGCTGGTGTGGTTGGAAATGTTCCCTTAGCAGTCATAAGAATCAGCTTCTCTTGTACTGGGAAGCTGGCTATGGTGGCGTTTTCATTTTCCACAAGCTGGTTGTGGTTGGCGGGTCGTTCTGTGCCCGGTGAGGAGTGTTGACCAGTGTTAAACTGAGAATGAGCTGGTCTGTTATTGCTAATTGCTGTGACGTGTTGCCTGCCTTGTGGACCAGGAATGAGTCGGTTTGATATGTGGTTGGTTCGCTCCATTTCTATTTCACCTTTACGGGTGCGGCTGGTTCGCGTCAACAGGAACGGATATTGGAGTGGTGGCTGCCGTGCAGAGCGAAGAATGATGAGTTCTTCCACAATGGCTGCAATTATGTCTATGGCACAGGCTACTAGAGTAATCCTGTGCAGAACGTTTCCAACATAGCCTTTTTTGCTCTAGAATTTCCTTGCGCCTACTTTGATCAGGGACGCTACTGCATGCCGCAGAAATGTGACTTCTAGTAATACCCTCCTGACGAAGGATCCCTTGGAAGCTTGATCGTTCGAAACCTAGCCGAAACTCTGCATATGCTTTGGGCGATATTTTTTTCCCAATATGTGCAGGAGTTCTTGAATGGTGACGCTGTCCACTACCTGGTTTTTGACTAGCACGTCCTCTACGATCTCGTAAGGAAACCTTTCAATAATTGTCTCCGTTCACATTGGGTCGCAGGTGCGACGGATGTCGTAGCCTGCGGATACCATTTGATGTATGTACCAGCGTGGTTATTGAGTCGTAGCATCTCTGGCATTTATCAACTTTCTTGCCCACGTGCGAACAGTTTCTGCATAATTTTGGATCTATTCGCCGGTTGATTGCTGAATCGCTTCATGAGTATTTCGATCATCCAATGAGAGTTTTAAGGTATCGGTTTAATACCCCTCATGACCGTTTCAGCTAACCCTTCTAAGCTTTCTTTGAGCAGCACTATTTTTTTTAATTGTTGTGAGCTCGTTACAGTTATGTGTCAGCGATTCTCAGGTGAAACTTTTCTAGTCTAGGCCGAGTAATTTCAAGAAGAATCCGCTTAATTATCTTAAGATTTCATTAGAAAAACTTCCCTGATTTTCCGGAATTCTAGAGAAAAACTTCAGAAATCATTGGACAATCACAAGAATTCTCCGGAAAATTTCACGAATTCCTCCGCAAATTTCCGGAATTTCGGAGAAATTTCCAAATTTTTCCGGAATTTTTGGGGATGATTAAGAATTTTCCAAAGAGTTCTAGAAAACTATGTTTTCTTCTGTAGCACTCCTGCACTTTTCTCTATGAATCAGCGATTTCCTCATGCGAAAAAAAATATCGCAGGGATCCATGTGGTCTAGGCGCGTGCGCTCTTTCGTGCACGGTACGTCGAGGAATACGGGATGTTACGCAGAAATCAGGCCGTCGATTGGTCGAGCGGTGAGATTTCAATCCAACACCTTCGCTCTCCTTATGTACACCTTCTTCTTGGAGGATACACCTCAAGCTTGAGTAATTGAACCGTTTTGAATTGGAACGAAACACATTGATTTGAGAGCCGAAGCGACCTATATGCTTGTCCCAGAATACAATACTGCTCACGGGACCGCGAAAACCGACGGTTGCTCCGCAGAGTCACAGTCGCTTACCGTCGCAAGTGGGTCTTCCAGAGTGATGGTTGTCCGTCAAAATAGGGAGTCGAAAGTGAATGTGGTCAGCCCCAGTAGGCGTCGACCGGGCGCGGGGGGTGGGTTGAGGAATGTTAATGTAGTAATAATAAAAGTTGAAACGATAAATAAATGAAAAATATTTTTTTGATTCCTTGAATTTTGCATGTGGCATTTCTCCGGAGATGATCGGCTATAGCAGGTTAGAGGAGACAGAGTGCTACGGAAAAGTACTGTGTAAATATATGCAAAACCGGTAGGCCATCAAAAAAAAATAAGCACAGAAATGTAGTCCACAAATTTTAATCTTCTCCTACTTTTAGGAGGAAATTTGAGGAAAAGTCTGGGGCACTCCGGGGCCTTGGGATATATTTGGTAATCAGCAGCAATTGCTCAGCTAAAAAATGTGTGAAGACGTGGCGCAGGTTCCCTGCATAGCTCAATATTAGCGTAGGAAAATCCGAAAAATTAGGTGCCTTGCAGGGTTGGGCCCGCTACGCGCCGGGTATTGATTTTTTCCAAAGTGCGCGGTTGTCTGGTATGAGAGCTAGGTATCCCCTATCTAACCATATGCAGCTCACTTAGTTTTCTTGCCAAATGAGTTCTCCACGCTTGTCCGAACATCGGCTATTTTAGGACTTTTTTGGATTTTGCGGCTTCCATTGAAACTTAGAGTTCTGCGTCGATCGGTGTAGGACTCGGAGTACGTTTTTCCGTCGGAAGCCCCACGGACCGGTCGGGGAGTATCTTACAACGACCGGGCTCCATGGCCTAGGCGAGATAGTGCGCAAATGGCGGAGAAGCAGAGACTTCCCTGTCACAGCCCCGTTGTGCGACAGGCTGAGAACGAAAAAGCAGCGTAGCTACAGCTATTCAAACGATAGGAATGGATCTGTAAGCAAGGTGATGAAAAAGGGGCCTTGGAAACATGGGACACCATTCGAATAGGGCGGGGGGCCTAGGACACTACTCATCAGATAGTATCGATCCGGATATCGATATATCGACCGATTTTATCGATTTCTCTTGGTTTAGCTCCAATCCGGACTGAAATGGGCGTACAGAGGTAACACACCGCGCTGATCAAGAATAAGGCCAACTTGCACCACGTTGTTATTGACTTACTGATTCTACTGATTTTTCTCAAGTTGTGCTGCAGGTGCGGCGGAACCGTACCCACAGGGGTTTTTCACCTGACCACGAATCTGATGGCCATTTTGCATGTTGTGCTTATTGACTTATTGTTTTATCGACTTTTCACGAGTTCTACCGTGAGAGTGGCGGAAGGAAGCTTGCAGGGAATATCTACCACCCTGATCACAAGCGTGACGGCCACTTTGCGTGATGTAGTTATTGATTTAATGATTCCATTGATTTTTCGCGAGTTTCACTCAGAACGTTGTGGAAACGTGCTCACAGAGATTACTCACCATGCTGATCACGAACCTGACAGCCATTTTACACGACATTTATCGATTCATTGATTTTATCGTTTTCGTGCGTTATTTCCTGCGTGGTTGGAAGATGTCCACAGTGGCTATCTAGCATGCTGAACGTGAATAAAGGCGTAAGCACAGTAAATCCTTGTAAATATGTTGACAAAATCAGTGAATCAATAACTGCGCGTGAAATATTCTTCAGTTACGCAAATAACATGACCCTTAAAGACAGTTCGTGCACGAATGTTATCGTAGCGTGAGCTGAGTTTTCAAATCTAATATTCTGGGGTGGTAGTAATTTGGCCGAAACCTCGAGGTAACAGCGAGGTTGAACTCGGAGTCACCTCGTGGTTTCACACGAAGACCAGGACCTGACCTCAAGGTGACCGAGCTGAAACCGCGAGATGACTGATTTTAATTAAGCAAAGTATTTTGTCTCGGATTCGAACCCGTGAGGGTTTGCCTTAGAGACAGCGCACATTGCACTACACCATTTGTACCTTATCGGTATTGAATTGTTTTGGACTATACGAAACTTACCAAGTTATTCCCTATTCAACTTAAATAGGTATGATCTTCTCACGAACTTCTTGTCACACTTACTTGTCACCATTCACTCAACAATTCTGGACAAAACATTGTTAGCTTTAGAGATGGAATCGCTGATAATCCCCGAACGTAGCAACCGTCAAAGAAATGTAAAGTACGGCAGAATTGATCCCCGCCGTACTCTTTCACGCAACCAGAACCTCATAAAATTGAGATACCGCTTCAATGACAGTCATTTGGACTGGATTACTAATCTACTGTGATCGAAACTTGGAGACGATATGAGGAAACCTTGGGCAATTTCCAAAAGGCAGCAGGTACCAAGGCATTTCGATGTTGATTCCGTGACAAATGCGAATGCACTTGCATTGCAGGTTGCTATTGGTGTGAGGTATCTTGCGACCGATTCCCATCAGGTCGTTTTGGGGGATACTATTGGCTGCTCACAAAAAACAGTATCCATTATATTGCACAGGGTAGTGGCAGCCTTGACTCATCCGAATATAGTGTCCCGATTCTTGGTGTGTAGACCGGATGATGTAAACTGGTGCAGGAATAGGGCCAGTGAATTTGTTAGAATAGGGAAATTCAGCAGTGAGTTATATTCGTGTGTTTGCTTTGAGAACAGTACTGAAGTACTATTGAATGAGTTGTCATAATACCTCCAAGCCGCATATTTCGGTCAATTTTCACACTTCGCTCGATACTGGGATATGGAGCGTTATGCTTGCACAGCGTTGCGCGGTTAACCTATGTGATTGGTCGATTCATGCTAACGGCCAATCGAAAAGTTCGCTGGCGCCCCCTATTTTTCCAAATGTAACGTACCACACCCCTATAGCTTCAATATAGATTGTTCATTGTGCGCCATATGCTCTTGTACACCATTATTTAATAGCGGCGCAGCGACTGAATCCCACATAATGGCATTGCATCTATGGCCACAATAAGCCAACTCAAAAGCAAATTCAAACCACCTATCAGATCAAGAATATGTCGCCATTTGCTTTTGTAATAGCTCACAGTTCAGTGGTGATATTGGAGAAAGCGTTGAAGCAGATTAATATTAAAAATTGCCTTGAAGCAGATTACTATAAAGCAAAATAATATGATCCATAATATAATCAAAACATAAAGGAGTGATGCATACCAGCGCAATGTAAATTCTCTTTTATCGTTACTCTTATTCAGACATAATTGGATGTATTGATGGAACACTTGTGCCCATCCTGTGCCCAAAAGAAGATGGTTCTCAATATATGGGCCGAAAAGGATGGAGTGCTCTCAATGTCTGCGTCGTTGCCGATGCTATAGATCGCATCCTATACGTGAATAGCGCGTTCCCAGGATCTACCCATGATTCCACTGTCTGGAACAGATGTGCCCTCAGTCTTTTCCGCACAGGTGAAGCTATCAAAGGATACCAACTCATCGGTGACGCAAACGGGGGAGGGATAATGACACCGTTCCACCCTACCAGCGTTCGAGGAGATAACCGCAAGATGCGATACAATCGAGAGCATATTCATTCCCGTCTCATAGTTGAAAGGACAGTTGGACGATGGAAGAAGAGATTCACAGCACTTGCGTCTAAGTTCAGAGTAGCACCACATTTCGCATAGAAAATGGTGATAGTTAGTGCTGTGCTTCACAACATCGGGTACAGCTCGAGAGTAGCAAGGTTCCGCCGCCTAGGAAGAAGGAAAGCTACAATGGCTCATCCCCCTGAAGGAGGAAGAGACATCCGCAGTTATTTTCTTGCAAGGCTCTAGTTCCAAATCAAATTGCTGAGAATGTTATCTACTGTATCATTTAGAATAGGTTGAAGTCATTGCAGTTTAGAAGATCATCTGAAGAAACATGAGCATTGAGTTTATTTGTATTCCTCGCAACAGAACAACACTTAGTCAAAAAGTCAATATAAAATTCTATCCTTCTACAGGCTTCCTTCTTCCGAGTTCTTTTTATTCTCTTGAGATGCCGCTACTTTAGCAACTACCTTAACTTTTTAGTCACAACGTGATCCTCAAAAATTTTAATAGTGGAAATTCGAGCACTTGAAGACTGTTCGTGCAGTCACCTTCCCCAGTTCATCGATGTCACGACTCAGCGGCTGTAGAACTTCAACAACACACTTTATTGCTTTTTCTTGAGTTTTGGCCATATCAAACATTGCTTTATACATTTTTTGCTGCTCCTCAAAATAAAATTATCTTTACAATATACATATATATTTACAATACATTTGGAAATTTCCGGGTATTACTTTCTCGCTAACCTAATAAATACGTGTTTAGACCTCACTTTTTCTCCTCAGATTCCACAGATAGTGCACGCTTTCTGCGATTGTTAAAGCGTTGTTGCACTTGGGTAGCGCTGAGCGCTACCTCATACTTTTCATAGACTTTCTTGGCGATCGTCCTCCATAATTCGTTGCGGTGGTTGTTTGCACTTAGGAGTCTATGACTCTGCCCACGCAAAAGAACTTCTTCGTTTTTGAGGACCATTTTCACAATAAAGTCAGATGCTGCTGCTGGGAGAGGCGATGCCCTTTTTTCTTTCGGCATTGGAAAGCTAAAATATGCAACTATTGGATCTCTTCAAAAAACCCTTACCCTCAAAAGCAGTGTGTCACCTCGTTTTTTGGAACTGACGTGTTAGCACATTCTGTGTTGGCTCACGTAGTTAACTATTAGCAGCTACTAACCAATCGCTCTTAGCTACTATCAGCTCCAGGACATGTCACGTGTGTAACTGTTCTCGGGAGCTCATTTCTGTACAAGTCCCAGAAACGCCACAAGATGACACGCTGCCTGGCACACACACTTGCCCAAAGACTAAGCCCGTATTTGTAGCTCGCTAGACCGTCTGCCCGGCTGACACCTGAGAGATATGAGACCTGCTCAGATATTGATTTGTCCTATATAAGGTGATGTAGCATTTGCAATCTTTTAGTTTGCGACAAGTTGGGTCGTTCAATGCAACTCCAACGCAAGTTAAAATGGGAGGAGTTAGTTCTCAGCGACTCGTGCTGATTGTGAGCCAAGCCAAGCCGCCAAACCCCTAAACAGTCACTTATGTGCTGTCAAATATGTACTCACAAAACCATACAACAGCTGAATGTGCAGCAAAATGGTGCGTGCTAACAAATTAAACTGCGGAACAAACATGAAATAGTAACAAAAGAATGCTTGTCATTTCGTGTTGGAGGAGGGGTATTACGAGCACGTTTCTGCGATGATGGGTTGGTGTTTACGCTGTTCCAGTTTGTAGTGGGATATAGGTGCTACTTCAAAACGTAGATAATTGCATTTTTGTGTTTCTTTGCTCACAAAGGCGAAAAAACTTTTTTTTGGGTTTTCGTGCAAAATGGCTCTCATATTCGGTTTCAGTGTTATAAGAAACCCCTTAGACATGCTTCCAGCGATCTCTGCGTAGATGTGGCGAAAAACCTGTAAAATCGATATAATTGATACATCAATCGATAATGGCCGCGAAAAGTATCCTAAAACCTTCGCCGGTGCCCGGGCGAAACGTGTGCAAAAGTTTGGATCGAAAGTTTTGGGACTTTTTAAAAAATCGGCTCAGCACTTTCTTGCCATTCTAATAGGTTAGAAAGATCTCTGAATTCCTTCTATCTTCGAAATAACCAACTGTCTGCCTCTGAAAGAGAGCATCCGTGGTGTTTGAGTGAAAAAATGGCTAAGAAGCCCTCCGAACACGAGAGGAACCACTCAACTTAGAAGGTTCCCTTCAGAGCTTAAGAGCTGCAGGTCAGAATGAAAAAGTACTCCTGAGTACTTTTCCGAGACCGGTCTGCGTCTCTTGCCTCATGATACTATTTTCACAAACATGTATGATTAGATATTAGATTACGGTCTTAGTCCTGTTACCGGTAGGTCGAGACCAGAGTGAAACCTCAAAGTGACCGGTCGGTTACCTCGAGGTCTCAGTTGTTTTACAATAGATTTTGGGGAAAATGACCTCGAGGTGACCTCGAGGTAACTTTTGACGGTTACCTCGAGGTTACCTCGAGGTTTCGGCCAAATTATTACCACCCCTGAGTTCCAAGCCTACATTGCCACTGGTTTGACAAGGCAGTTTTAACATCAAGCAACTAGCATATGTAGAATATTTTTTAAAAAATGCATACCAAACAAGTTTGCAACCAACCGATTTGAAATATTCTTGATTTCTCAAGAAGGACGAACAATACTTCCTCGTATCCAACAAGACCTTTACAATTCGACCGTCTAGTTGAGCATTACGAACATCCTGAATGAATCAAAACCAGAAAATTATGGGTAGAAGAGGATATGAGGAGCTCGCAGAGCTTGTATGGCTCGCAATGCCTCTTCAACCCTAGTATACGCTGTATGGCAGCGGCTTTGCATGCGGATGAATGGCAGTTGCTGCTGTACCCTGCATATTGGATACAATCAATCAGCAGGCCAAATGTCAAGAGGAGAATCTCAAGTTTTTCCTTTTCCTCCTTTAATGCCACAGAAATTTCTCAAACAATGTGGGTAATGACGTAGTGCCAATTGTCGATTGTCGGAGCTCCTCAGTAGAACGTCCCAGGTGCTAATTTCCCACAGAAATTCGGCGCTGAAGACCGCCGGTGTCTTGAAGACTAAAGCGTCATCAACAATGCTGAATGTTAGATTAGTTGCAAAATTTTCTAGGCAAAATTCAGAATTCTACGGAATCCTTCGGAATTCCTAAGGTCTTATCAAATAAACGAGAAAGCATATGAAACTTCATTTTATTCACAATTATCCGACAAAAAAGTGCACACACAGACATAAAACAAGAACAATCAGTTCTACAACAACACTGTTCCTGTGCTTTCTGTTTAACTACCTCGCCTTCAGCTGCAGTGAGCTCTTTGAAATGGCGAGCAAACGCCATGGCGCGCACAGATAACATCGGGAACATTTCTTCATTTCGTTCACAATATTTTTTCTTTAATAGTCACTGAAAAGGTATTCGGTAGTTGACGGCCGATTAGAACCACCATAAGTATCCATCCAAAAGCAAGACCTACCACAGCTTTGAAACTGCTACTCTCAGTTCTTTTTTTTTAAGGTGTCCAAAAGGCGGGGAGCTTTTGCATGACCCTTATTCACCGCAAACCCTTCCATAATTGCACCTGCGTATACAATCATAGTTAATAGAAAATGGCATTTTATGTGCGCGTGTGTAAGTGTGTGTGTGTGCAGCAGAACCAGCCATTGTCGTCAAAAACTACCGACACATCGTGTTCGAGCTATATTCAAAAAGGTTGCGATTTTTGATATTTACCTCGATTTAGAGGTATTTCGGGCCACTTTTCAAACATGTTAAGTTCTCTCAATAACCGAAAAATGTTTACACTCCAGCTAGAATGACTGATACTGACTTTTGATTGCAAGACATATAAAAGGAGAACGGCGGGTGCGATGCGGCTAGAAGGAAGAGGATGAGCTAGCAGGACAAAGAGTGGGACGGATGAGGGCTGCGCCTGCACGGATGTTGCGGAAATGACAGGTTATGGGGTACAGCTGTAGAAGAGATGCGCTGTCGTTAATCGTGATGGAGGTGGCGGGTCCACAGTTGCGATAGTGCTTCGCCAGCGCCCATGCTATTAGACGGGTCTTCAGATGCAAGAGTGGTACACCGCCGTCTAATAGTGGGAGGAATGTTATTGGACGGGTCTACAGATGCAAGAGTGAAATGCCAGGGTCCAGTAGCGGGGACGTATCACTTGAACGCGTGGCGAGCGAAGCGAAGCTGCTGCAGAAACACGGCGGAATCTGAGCGACGGATGCGGAGAGAGCATGCTCCAATTGAGAAGGATATGGTCCCGCCGGCAATTCTGCGGCCTCGGCCATAAGGGAAAGACATGCTGAGCGACCATCGCTTCGCGGAGCAATCACAATCTGTCCAAAATCCGCCGTTTTAGCTCGCACCGGGCTGCCGCTCCTTTCGTGAAAATGTGGCAGCTATCCCGCGCGATGGCAACGCGGACACTTCGCTCCCATGCCATGCTTCGCCGTCGCCAAGCATGCCTCCCCCTATATGAAACCGCACGCGCAATCCGTCTGTTTTTTTTTGACAAGGGCTGTACTTCAGCTTTTTTATGATGACTAACTAATCTCTTCTGTCTGTTTCATTGATATTGATCTCTGGATGAGATCTAAGATGAGGTAAGTCCCGCCACGCTGTCATATTCCCTACCGTGCTGGACGCGAGCCGACCGTAGCAACGTGGCGGGACTTTTGGTCATTACAGGGGACGTCAATCACGATCACTACTCCCTCGGCCTGGAGCGTGGCACCACCTACGTGGCGCTGCCGGATGCTGTGGATTTCGTGTACTGCCTCGCCAGCGCCACATGGGTACTGCGGCGCTCCAGGCTGCGGCAATGGTGATCGTGATTGACGTTCCCTGTAACTCAGAGAATACACCAGGATGGCTTTTGTCCGCAACCGTGGCCGCAGTGGTATTGGCCGTTTCCATCGGAGACAGTAGCGGAATATCAAGATGGAAGGAATCACACAACATGCATATCAAAAGTTACAGAACAAGCCTATCAAGCATCCGATACAACTGCAAATGCTGTCGCAGTTGCATACAAATTCCATCCTGGCGCACTCCTGAGCTAACAGCCTCCATAAATCTTATAATGGATCTCGACCGATGCGTAAGAGTATTGAAACGGAAAGTACAGGCTATTCATCTGGGAGTTGGTATGCCACTTGTCCGAGAGGTCTGTTTCACGTACTTCCACATCATTTCCGGGACCCTTTCTAACACGTTAAGCAGTTGAAAATCACTGCGACAAACATGCTTGAACGTGTGCGACTTGCCAAAAGCCCTTCTAATCCCTTTACGTAAAAATGCACCAATACCGACTCATTTCTGAACCGCCTGTAGGTGCTCTGAAAAGAAAATAAAGTGCCACGGAAGAGAAAAGACAGACGTACAGAAGAAGAAAGGAATGTTTCTGAGCATTTCCAGAAAGAAGATGATGAAGAACAGGATGGACGAGCAATTCACTTACCACTTACCACCCGCGCGCGTCGCATCAGGCGGTTTTGCCTTTTTGAACCTGGGAAGAAACAGTCAAACATACTTCAGAAAGAGCCCTAACTCGCTCTAGCACCTAATTAGGCATATTAGGCCTAAGATGACGTGTCCTTCCTAGGGAAAGACTGTAAGAAAACGTCTTCCATACACTGTCTCACCGGAGCCTGACGCGCGCGGGTGGTAAGGTAGAACGCAGAGTTCCCGACGCTGACGACGACGTCGTGAGCGTCGTCGTTGCGGACGCGACGCTCACGACGTCGTCGTCACTCCTTCCATTGCAAGAATATAGTGCACGTCGCATTCCACCTTCGCGTGCGGTTAAAAATGACGCGGCGCTCTCTGACGCCGGCGCCGTAGGCGTCGCCTAAAGTGGCTTTCATACATTTGCCGCGGCGGCAGTCGCCGCGACAAGAGCTTGTTTACTTTTTTGCCGCGGCGCCGCCCGGCGACGTCGCCCAGCGGCAAGCGGCAAGGAATGGTCGAGGGGGTATGTTGTCGCTGGGCGACGTTTGTCGCGGCCTCCGGTAGATGCCTGTTTTATCGCGTATACCCCGTCAATTCAACTTTAATTGTTTTTTAAGGTTAGATATAGGAAACTATGTATCATGTATGAAAAGCGCATATCGAGTGCTTACTGGTGTTCGCAACAGTATGAAAGCGCGGCATGCCGCCGAGCGGCATGCCGCGCTTTCATACAAACGTCGCCCAGCGACAAAATACCCCCTCGACCATTCCTTGCCGCTTGCCGCTGGGCGACGTCGCCGGGCGGCGCCGCGGCAAAAAAGTAAACAAGCTCTTGTCGCGGCGACGTCGCCGGCCTATGCTTAACCATGGGCGACTGCCACCGCGACAAATGTATGAAAGCCACTTAAGTGTCCGATAACCCATTCGTGGCGCGCCCGGTGGAACCGGCGCAGACTGAGGACTCTCTACCTAAATTACAAATTGATGACCACTTACCACCGATTGAACGGCGTTTGGAAGGTAGAAGTGAAGGTGAAAGAAGGTGAATACTTTGATAAGAATCTGCTAGTTTGAATATCAGTGTTCACGTGTTAATTCACACGTTAAACCTCAGAGAGCGTTTTTGGAGCGAAAATTTTTGTTCCTACATTTAGAAAACACAGAAGCGCTCCTCACAAGTTGTGCCTGTTCTAACCTGTTAGTCTTCGTGAGTTAGTGAGTGCTTTTAAACTGCCTGATACTTCGAGACCGTCTGGTACCGTCATTGGTTGGCTGTTTCTGCGAGGACTTCAGTGCGTACGGTATACATATATCGGAGTAGAGATAAATCGGAGGCCGCCGCGCAGCCGCGGCGCAACACAGCAACGACGCTGTTGCGGGCGGCGAGGCCGGGATCTAGCCAGCCTTGCCAGGCGACTGATTTATCGATTAATTCATAGCCACCGGATTTCCGCTGTTCTTTGTTCCTTTTTCTTAGGTTTTTTTCAACATTTCCTTTTCCATATCGTTGATGTTTCATCCATTTCAGGTCAGAAGGGATGTTGAGCTAACATAACTTCATAGTGTAACCCATTTGCGTTTATTTATGCATATTTGCTGGCATGCAGTCACGATCCCAAGCACAAATACACATAGAAATTTCAATTCATCTTCATTCTACTTCATCCCACCAGAGACAAGGTCTAAGCGGTTGTCTTATTCACTTCTAACCCTTTAAAAATTACATCTATATATAACAATGAAAATTTGTGTGTGTGTGTTTGTGTGTTTGTACGTTTGTATGTTTCTTATAGAAATTGCGGAGAGTAAACCGATCCGGACCAAATTCTGCATACAGGCCCGTCAGGGGCCGGCGGAGGTTATGGGTTACTTTCCACCTGGGATTATCGACTGGTTTATCGATTATATCGACTTTATTGATTTTTTACAACTTCCGCTCGGGGATCGATGAGGACATGCCCACTGGGGTTTTCGAATGTGCTGAACACGAACATGACAACCGTTTTCAATGACGATATCGATTTACTGATTTTATCGATTTTTCACAGCTTTTACTCAGGGTCGGTGAGTGCATTTCTACTGGAATTATGCGCTGATCACAAATATGACAACCACTATGCATGGAAACATCGAGTTATTGGTTTTGTCGGTTTTAAAAATGCTGGTCGCAAATATGGATACATTTTCCATAAAGTTATTATCCAAATCACTTCATTTTTTCACTTTTCGCTAATATGTTTGTTAAAAAAGGGTCATTCAGGTCCGTCAGGATGCTGATCACTAAAATGATGAGCATCTTCAATGGATTTACTGGTTGTAGCAAATTTCCTCATCAATGTGAAGTAGCCGGGATAGTAAAACACCCGAGCGAAGCCGGACATACCGTCTAGTTCTCTATAGGAATGAACACAGCACTGAGAAATGAATTTGTTGTCCTATAAAACGAAAAACGAACAAAAACAGCGGAATTTCGGCGGCAAAGAAGTAATCGATCAATCAGCCGGCTGGCAAGACTGGCAAAATGCCTGCCACGCCGCCCGTAGTAGCCTCGCGACGGTGATGTGTGGCCGTGCCGCTGCAGACGTTTTTTCCGTGGTGACAACGACAATACATTGCATCGTGAGTGCAGGCTATATGGAAGAGGGAGAGCAGTGTTTTCGACTCAGAAATGCTCAAAGGGATGCCTGGGATAGTCCCCCACAACACCACAAAGGGCTTTGTAGTGTGCTCTAGATTTTTCCAGAAACTCTTTCCAGGAATTGCCGAAAATCCCGAATTCTCTGGAGAAGTCTGGAGAATCGCTCCAGAAACTCTGCAGATTTTCTCCAAACTTCTGAAGAAATGGCCATTTCGAAAGAATTCTGGTACTTTTCTGAAGAATTCTACTTGAAATCTCTGAACTCGCTGTTTTCTCCAGAATTTTCAAGAATTCTTCTGAAAACGTCAAGACCCCTGACTTCTTGAGATAATCTCTCGGATTCTTCTTGAACGTTTGCACCTGAGTGTAGTGCCCAGTATTCTGGAGAATCTTCTTGGTTGCCGTAAAATTTGCGAAGCTTTATGATCGGTGGTTTTGCCGATTGATTTCTCCTGTTTTCTCCAGGAATTTCTTCGGTTTCGCGAGCTGAATTTATCGTTCTGCTTGATTCTCCTGAAGTAGTCGTGCTTTCTTCATTGATGTCGCTCTGTACTGGAAGTTTTAGTTTGAGCTGTACTTTGCGTAGTTTTACTTTGGTGTCAGCTATATTCGCTTCCACTACTTATTGGAAGCCTTCTGCTTCTCGTAGGATTTCTGCATATCTGACTGCCGCTACACTCCTCGAGGAGTATAGCAGTACAGACGTGAGTTTTTCGTTTTTGAACTGTTTTTTAAATAATTTTCTGTAGCCGTCAGTTGTTCCTAATTAAATCTATGTTTCAGGTGAATCCTACAGTACAGAACGGAGCAGTCGACTAGAGTGGGTATCTCCGAAAAGTGGGGATATCTATCAGGAATAGTGAAAAGAAGGCATGAGTATTTAGGAATAATGGTTTATTATTAGTTTCTGAAACTGTGTTTGTATTTTAATTTACCATTTCCGGAGTTTTTTTTTCATTTTTTAGGTATGACTTCATTTTTTTTTCTTTGATAGACCTTCCCTACTGATGAGCCTCGGGGAGGGTCCCTCATGTTCGCCGTCGAAACAAAAACAAAACATCGGTAGGACTCATCGGTAGTGGTAGGGCTCATCGATAGAGGCTCATAGGTAGGGCAGGGAGGGTCTATCAAAGAAAAAAATTCAAACACAAAAAAAATGAAAAAAACCGAACATGGTAAGTTGGAATACAAACAGAGTTTGAAAAACTAATAATAAACCACTATTCCTAAACACCCATACCTTCCTTTCACAATTCCTGATAGATATCCTCATTCTTCGGAGGTAGCCCACTCTAGTCGACTGCTCCGTACTGTAGGACTGTTCTGTACTGTAGGACTCACCTGAAGCATAGATTTAATTGAGAACAACTAACAACTATAGAAAATTATTTTAAAAAAATAGTTCAAAAACGAAAAACTCATGTCTGTCGCCGCGACGGTCGCCGCTGTCGTCGATCGGGATCGACGACAACGGCGGCGACCTTCGCTACCCACCCACGATCAATACGCACGACGGCCACTGGCGCCGCGACGCAGCGACCGAAACCGCTATACTCCTCGAGCAGTATAGCGGCAGTCTTTGCTTTCCTTCTCGAAGTCACCGATTTCCTGCAAAAGTTCCTTTTGCTCCGTTTTGGTTTTTGCATTTGCATACTGCAGCTCCATTTTGTCAATTTTCGACTGGAGTGAGTCTATACCTGTTTTGGTTTGAGATAGGCATGACACTAGTGGGTGTGGGTCATGATGAGGCAAAATGGGGCGGCGCCTTCCCGCCCTTTGGCGTCGACTCGTCCCCACTCACACTCAGATTTGCATGGGCAAATATGATGAAATCGCGCGCGAATCAGTGCGAGTAGGTCCTGAAGGGCGGAGCGAGAGTTTCATTGAACCAATCGCGACACATCGCCCACCCACTTTTGCCTCATCATGACCCGCACCCGCCACTAGTAGTACCATATTTGAGGAACACTTAAAACTCACTGAGTTTTGCCGCCGGGCGAGTCGCTTATGTCGAAACATGCCGGGCTGCTACGCAGCACGAGCTCGCAAAACTCGCCAGGGGGGCACTCAGAGTACTTTGCCGCGGCGAGCTCACCGCGAGCTCGCCCAGCGAGCGGCGACAAGGAATGCCCCAGACCATCTTTGTCGCGCGCGGCAAAACTCGCTGAGGGTATTTTTCTACGTAGTTTCGTAAATCTTTTGAACAAGTTGCACTTCCTCAATGATGAACAATTAGTTTTGCTATGATATGTTTTAGCGCTTCTCACTTGCCGTTTTCGGTGACGTTGTGCCTGTCCGTAAACTAAAAAATTTGATGCGGTATCTTCTATGTTATCTTTTGCATTTCTGGTATTTTAGTCATGGATGACGACAATGTAGCGGAGTTGGTCCTAGAATGCTTTCTGAAGATGGTAATGCTTTCTGAAGATGGTAGTCGGGTATAGTAAGGATTATGTTAATGTGGTACATTTCTCCTAGCTGAACATCAGCTTCAGAATATTAACTCACAGAATACACAGAAGAGTCGTTCCTCGTTCGCATCGTTCAGCTCTATCAAGGAACTCTACAGAAATCCAAAAGAAGTGGATGAATTACTGGAGATGTAGAAAAGATGCCTTGGTGCTAATCGCCGCTATACCGCTCAACTCAGAGTATCCCCAACCTCGCTGAGCGGCAAAGGCTTGTCACGCCCCCCTCTTGCCGCCCGGCGAGAACTCGCTCGGCGGCAAAACTCTGAGTGGGGCTTTATCGTGTCCTTCCTCCTAATCCTCTGAATATTCAATCTTCTCACCATATAACTCATATTTTTTCGACAAAGTGGCGAGTGTGGCCGAGCTAGCTGATACTGCCTTCTTGTGGAAATGAAGAGCCATTTTTATTTCTAGCTAGGAAGTTTACCTGTGACGGTCTGTTTTCAAACTGTGTGATACCAAAACTCAACTGTTTTGGAACCCTTAGACTGTTGATTGAGTCCCAAGGTTAGGCTTGGCTAACCTTTCGTGCAATTGCTTTGAATCAAGGCTTTTCATCGGCTTGATTTGGCCGATACACCAGAAAATGTGGTGACTTTATAAGGCGAATGGGTGGCGCCTGTGATTTCGGGAGGATGGATGGCTCCCTTGCTGTGTGTTGCACAAAAGATCGTTTCTCAGCTTCAATATCAATCGACCCGCACTCGGTGGTGCAATAGTAGAATATATTAAGTCATGCGCGTAGTTATCTACAATAACTGTGCGCGGCCCATACACTTATCACACAGCTCAGGAATGATGGCCATTGTCTGGCCAATACAGAAATATAAGATACCATTATTCATGAATCAAAGATCGTGCCGGCTTCTGCGGGCACACCAGGCGGACTAAGAATAGTGCGGATGAGGGTTGCGCCGGCACGGGCGTTGAGGAAATGAAAGGAAACGGGCTATGGAGGCGATGCGGTGGCAGTAGCAGAGAAACGTCGTTGGATGGGTCCAAACTGCTTGAGGCAGCGAGTGTGGTGACATTCAGTATTGGGGAAGATGTCGCTGGATAGGCACACATCAGCGAGAGTGTTGTGCCGGTCCTCATAAAAGAGGGAACATATACACGAATGCGAGGCGAGCGAAGCGAGCCCAAAACAAGCCTGAGAGTCCGGCGTTAGCCAATCAGGCTGGTAACTAATTATTTGAATGCAGAGATTTCTGCCATAGCACGTCTATATTTATCGTTATGCATGGGGATAACATGTATGTGTATTCAGATGACAGCCAAAATTTGATTGTGAAAATTGTGCGTATTCTGTTTATTGTGGCTTTGAACGTTCAGGCTTTACTCACCTTCAAAGTATTCCTCATCTGATAGAAACAGCTGCACATCTCGGAGTGGTAGAAAACCAGAAACAAAGAGCTCCACAGTTCCCGTTTTTCCTCCAGAGATGTAGGTATCTCCTTTTCTGATTTTTTTCTACTTACTCAATAAGAGTTGGAATATCCAATACATCCAATATACAGGGTGCGCCATAAGTTCTTGCACACCATATTTAGCACCATCAGTTAGAGTAAGTAGAATTCAACACAATGGCATGATCTCTATGGCCGCACTAAATCAACTCAATAGTGACTCATCTAACCTAGCAGATCGGGAATATGCCGCCAAGTGCTTTTGTATTAGCTCAAAATCGAGTGGGAGGTGCACCCATCGCGGCACAAAGCAACGATTTTCAAGACAGAGCTGTTCTATTCTCATCAGAAAAATGGTGTAGATGTAAAAAGTATTAGAGAATTCTGTGGTGAGAACGGAGTTCCGTTTTCTCTCTTCCTTCAGGAATTTCATCATGTTTTTGAAACGATGCCCGGTTAGAGCAAATTTTCTTAGATTTTTTGTGGTTCACAACATCGACTTCACGCTCAGTCTTATTCGAATATCATTTTAGGTGAAAAGAGACCTTGCTGCATAAAATTCATATTGCATAGCTCAAACGGGACGTTTCAGTAAGACTCGAAATCTGCTAATGGAACAACTGCGTGTCCTGGAATGGTGCGCGGAGGAAGTCCTGTGCTGAGATCTACTTCTCATGCAGCACTAATCTGAATTCGATGGGCTGCTCCATGCTAACGATGTTAAACGGCAAATCAAGAGCTACAGTATAGAAAAGTTTAAGCTCGTATCATGAAGCTGAGGAAAAGCTTTGGAAGAATTCATACACAGGGTACGCCTCCCACTCAACTTTGAGCTATCGCAAAAGCAGATGCTGACAAGATCCCGATTTTATAGGTTATTCAAGTTGCTATTCAGTTAGCCTAGTGTGGCCATAAAGATCATGCCATTACACTGAATTCCGCTCTTGTGGTGGTACTAAATATAGTGTGCAAGAACTTACGGCGCACCCTGCATTTGACCAACATATAATTGTCCAACAAAGTCTGAATTCGAGAAGGTCATGAACCATGAAATGGTCGAGCAGAAGCAAAACGGCGGAAGGAACCTCTCCACTGGTGATATAGTGTACCCCTGAGAGAATGCAGTGGCTGCTCAGTCAGAGCGTCATCGTGTTTGGGTAGTAAACGATAAGGAGTGATCGCTCAAGTTGGTCGTGTCTTCCAGGAATCAGTAACCAAAATAATGGGTTTCCTAGAAATGTGAACACCTATAACATTGGGAAACACAGTAACGTTTGTACCAGAAAACAACGAGGGAGGGGTAGACCACTGGAATAACCATGGGTAGTGCCCCGTCTCCATAGCTCCCTTCTATACACTCTGCCACCGCCAAGCCCCTCTTTCCAGCAGACTGTAAATCAGTGATGCCGAGGGACCGAAGACCCGTAGGACACGAAAACGAGCAATGGTCTAGAGCAGGGAAGTTCCAGGACGGAACATCAAAATGACCGTATGGTGTGCAGGAATAACATAAACACAAGAAAGAAGGTCACAGACGGCCATAAACTACTACTGGAACTACTACGATACGGGAAGTGAGGAAGCCTGAAAAGGGGGATCCAAGATCCCATTAATTACTTCTTTAGTTGCATAATAAAAGGATAACTAAGTGGCCGGGGCCTGAATAAAAGGCGTCCGTACTATCTTGTTGAGTTCCCTCTTCACTTTCCTTTGTCCATTATGTTGTAATTCTTCTTGGTTCTCCTGATTTTCCCGGGACACCATCTCTCGCACCCTTTCATCTCTGATGTCTCTTGCTTTCCTGTTCCTGGGATGTTGGTTAGTGTGACTGGCCAAATAAATGGTGTGGGCGTGTGTTGGAAACCTGACAAAAGAAAATTCCGACCTGATCAGAGTGAAAAGAAAGTGCAAGCGTTGCGGTCACAGTCAGGTCCACATCGGGTTGGCGGCGGGAAAACGTGTGAAAAAAAAACTGCCAGAGTCGGTTAAGGTCATCTGGCTACCGTCTCACTCGGGGCACTGCCAAGAGGTACCCGACCTAAATAGCGTCAGATGAGCTCAGCGACTGAGTGAGAGCTTACGACCAGCCGCATAGCCCTGTAGCAAGGCCGCCGCAGTCCATCCTTGCGCTGCTAGAGGAACTGTGTGCTCTTCCCAGAAATCAAAGATACGATTTAGTGAGCTAGACGTGTTTAGAGTTAAATCTGAATTTTTTTTCGCAAGAAATTACGAAGGTTTGAAATCTCGAAGCGAAGTAAACGCGCACTGGTTTTGACAACGTTGATGCTGCTTCTCATTGAGGAAGAAGAAAACTAAAATCATCCTTTTCTTTTAAAATTTCGAGGGTTTTTTCAAGTTGGTTTTTTTTCATATTTGACTATATGACATATTTGACTAACAAGGGGTGGTCATCAGCAGGGCTTTGAAGTGCAAAGTACGGCCACCTCAATAAGTGTCAAAATGGGATTGATTTAGAGCAGGGGTAACCAACAGCCGCACAGCACTGTTATGGTAGGTTCCTGACAGCCACACAGCCTAAGCAAGGGTGGCACTAATTAGACCGTTTCCCGTCTCACTCGCTTTATCAGCGTACGATGGATAGTGCGTAAAAAACGGATGGGGTAACGGCTGCAACGGCGGCTAGGCCCTGCAAATAAAACGCAAAGCTTCTGACGTCAAACTGACTCAAAAACGTAAAACCTATCGAGGAATCAGCTTTGCTCTAGCAGTTACAACTTTGAGAAAAATCATCTTCAATTCCAGTTTCAAGTTCGTCAAGTTCAAGTTTATACCGTCTACTATCGTCTCCTACATCTGCACATAAATTATCCTTGACTAGAATACACAGTGAAGAAGAGCATCATAAGGAAAAAAATTGGTTGCTGAATGTGTGATAACGCAAGAAATATGACTCTTGCTGTAAGAAGGAATCAGCTCATACCAGCCTAAATTAGCACGAATCAGCGAAAAAAATGTAGCGTTATAAGGTACGGAAACTAAAGTATCATAAAAATTGCAATTTATACTACTTCAACAGAGTTTGAAAACAACATGTAACATAAAATTCTATCGCAAAGCATCCAATCCATCACACGCTTAGAAAAACTGAAGTCTTCAACGAATATAGAATTCACTGAGGTAAGAAATTTCAATGAAAGGCGAGGTCAATCAATATAAACGCATCATGTATGCCTTACTTGGTGACAACGGAAAGAGCACGTTAGAGAGATGATGTTGGTCATCTCAGCTCCATCTGCTTGAAGGCACTCCGAATGAATAATTCCATATATCACTAATGTCCGAAATAGATAACAATAATGCTTGTTTGGGTCGAATGGAGGTATACGAGCTGCTAGCTGTCGCCATAGCAATGATGCCTGATCGAACCGAATTGAGGTATAGGAGCTGCTATCTGTTGCCATCCTCATAGGGTTTGAATGTTCGGCGAAGCAGCTCATAAACGGTATTTATTATACCCCACGCCAGCAACGACCGAGTGAAATTAAGATGAACCTTAAACAATGTGTTAACAAAAACTAAACCAAGAAAAACGTGAAAACAATGCGAATATATGCTTTCTTACTCCAAGATAAAGTCCTCTAATAGACTTCTCTCTTTCCAACCATACTTCGGAAAAGACCCTGAAGGGATTCTCGTATGCTACACCGACCTGAACAGGTAATGAAAATCAAGATACTGATTAAGTGAACAAGACCAAAAACAGGCTATAAACCTTGCTTTGCATGTGGTTCTTGACAACATTCATAGGGAAAAAGACGGTCGATATCGATGCGCCGAGAATTGCTCCAGACACAAAATCAGCAAGCAACTGTGTGGCAGTATGATTGAGCATGGGATTGGCATCAATCACCTTCAAAATGATCAAGACATCATGAGTTATGATAAAGGGCTAAATTTGCCTGCCACGTGAGCGTCAATGTGAAATTAAATTCTAAGCGATATTTATCAAGAGGACGTGTACAGGAGAGGGAGAGGTTATGGTGCAGCGCAACAAATAAAGATAAGCTTTGGGAAGTGGAAGTATATAGTAATGAATTCAAGAGCATTATGGATGTGGGTTAGTGCCCAGAAAAAGAAGAACGCCACGCGACGTGTACAGCGCAGGGAGTGCGTAATTACGATTTAAGATTTACGATTCACGGTCAATTTTCGCAAATTTTTTTTTACGATTTACGATAGACGGAAAAGTGGTCTTGATTTCGTAACAAAATCGTAAATAACAGAAAGTTTGCCATAGGACTTTCTTTAAGAGTGCAAATCTGTATAGTTTGTCTTCGTTTGCATTTCAAATTCGGGTAGTTTAGGGTGTTTGCATTTCAATTCGGATAGGTTGGCATCAAATTCGCATAGTTTCGCTATAGTTTTCATTATTCGGAGACGGCGGCTTATACCAAAATCATTTTCGAGATTTTTGTAGAGAGACCTGTTAGAATCATGGAGATGAAAAACTTACATGAGGTGCTACAGGAACATCAATAGCCACAGTCTCTTTTCCTAACGGTGTTACGCTATCGCAGGAATCACAAGCAGTCCACTAAACGTATGTTTTCCATCAAAAATTTGGCTTTGTTTTTTTTTCAAATTCAAATTCGGTTTCGAGTAGTGCACAAAGAGCTATTTTCTGGCTGGTGTCAACCAATCGATAACAGCTATTAATAATGAATGGCAAGAAATTATCCTTTTCTGCCTTTCGACTCCATAGGATAATTGTAAAGGCATTGAATCCGTATGTGCCCTATGCAGTGACGGCTGGAAGACACCCAATTCATGTCAGTCACCGAATTTTGGGAGCACTGGGGGATGGATAGGTCTGTTGAAACAGAAACAGATAAAATCATGGACCTTGTTGACTGCAGGAGCACTGAATAGACTGAAGGGACTTCTCTTCCTCAGCGATGAGTAAGAATAACTCTTCCAAAACTTAGACGCTGAAGACATCGAAAAAGCCTTGTTCCTCCATCATAATGAGGTCAATTTTCAGTACACATTGATTCGCATGTATTTTCTAGCCGAAAACTGGATTCATCACAAGCTCGGAAAGACACCCTATTAGGAAAGGTCTGGCCAATACGATTTTACAAGGAGAGATCCAACGTCTCACTCAGTGAAATTTTTCCTCGGCTGAATGTGAATCTTTGTGGATTTGCCCGCCCCGCCAGTGGCATGCACTTCTTCGGTTCACCAGAACTGAGGCATTTTCAACCGAATCTCGAAGCCGAGTCCAAAATGGTAACAGGCGAGGCATTTGGTAAATTCTACCCGTGGCCTGGTCTAACTACTGTCGAACACTTCGAGTAGCATTTCATCTCCTAGAATAAGTTACCGTTTTCTGAGATGTCAAAGTTCGTTGAATATATCCAGATCATCCTCAGCGATGCGAATAGGACAAAAGACCATTTTAATAAGCAATGTCTACTCATCAATAAAAATGGCCCACTTTTCCGAAAAATTTCGCAACAATGTTTATTAGAGGGATTAAAGTAAATGGTGTCGCAAGTTAAGCACTGACCAGCAATGCTTTTGTTCAAAATCCACTTTGCCCATTTTTTGCCATGTTTGGTTGCCAAGAAGGCAAGTCGACCAGTGATTTAGTTGCGCCCAACGTGGCTGCTAACATTTTTACGGCTGTTTCAGAATTCTCGTCTAGCCTCCAGAACTATGGATTCTCCGCTCTCTATTTTGTCACAAGAAAAATACATGAAAAATAAAAAGTTTCCTGTGGGAGCAATTTTATGTAGTAATTGGGATTTTTATGAATATTACTAAATACCAGTTCATTTCACATTTTCCGCTCAAGGACCGCAGTCTATACGACTCCTGCATTCTTAATTTCAGAAAATCAATGCTAACAAAACAGGAAGAGAGTGGCGATCTGACGGCAATGTATCCTTGAGGTACGCCTGCAGGCAAAGCGCGTACCTGCGGGGCCTTTCTCACACCTCATCTGGCGATGGATTCATGATCGATTGCGTTGGAGAAAATGCAAATATAAATAGAGAACAGGAAATTCTAGAAAAATCCTACAGAGCATCCTATGTGGGGATGAGGTTTTGGAGTTTTGGATTTATCCAAGCTACGCAACCCGTGCAATAATTGTTTAAAAAAGACATCATGATACAAAACAGATACCTAATTCGAGATAAGAACGTCGAATAACCCCAGTTTACAAAGATTCAGCAGATCCTGAAAATGTAATATCTACTGTAAAGGCTTGGAACACTTCAGAAATGGCACTTTGATACGAAATTGATATTAAATTCATGATCAGCATGTTAAATAAGCCCTGGCTGAAAGTTTAATTTCTTAAAACCGTCGAATTTTTAAAATTTGAATTGCGGCTTTATTTAAACTTTCTTGGACATCACTCCTCAATTTCTCGACTTCCGCTTCCTCCTCAAACTCTGCATTGGGCTCGGTATGTGGGCGGGGCGATGGGCGTAGCCGCTATCCGCTGCAGCAAACACGCAAAATCTCCGCAGGGTACAGGTTCCCAAGCCAGGTTATCACTGTCAGCAAGCCTTGGGAGCCTCTTTACCACTCGAGGAACCATCTTGTTGATGAAACTGGTGAATTTGAACTTGGAACGCGATATTTTATTTGAAAGCAATTTGCATCAGTTTTATGCGGCGAGAACGAAGAGCACTTCGACCCTCATCACATCCTTAAGTTTTCGACAAGTAGCTCAATCCCAAGTTAAGTTATGATGGGAAGTTCCGCCTTAAACATGTCACTGATCATATCTTTTTGACCGCGACTGTAGGAACAAGCAGGATGAAAGTGATGGAAACGTGGAGGAACAGGAATCAGCGTCAGAACAAAATAGAAAATTGTAAATGAACACAATGGGAAACGGACCTTTTGCACCCGCTATAATTAGCGGTGGGGCTGCAGGCAGGATGAGGAGCGCCGCGATTGGTTAACTGCTAGCAGCTCGTTAATGAGGGGTCACGCCGCATTGCGAGGAACGCGACTAAGGAGCAGGATTGGGACGAGTTGCATTGTCAATGTTAGTCGGGTTACTGGTTTTTTCCTAATTAACTTCCTCATGAGTTACTTTAATGTGCTACGTTCCAAGAGGTGTGGCAGTCTTGGCTCAGCGTGAATTTTTTATACGCTTCAGCTCATTGTGCAAGGTTCAGATTCTGAATTTAAGCTGTACATGCTTTTCAATGATGTTTCAACAGACTAGGTTTTGCACTTATTTAGTGAAGCATTACTTAAATATGCACTCATTATTGCCGCCGCATGTGCCTATCACATAACCCTAGATCAAAGTAAACCTGTTTAAGCAAGTTTACCTCTTCAAAATTTTTGAGGAAAAACTGAGGCCAAAAAGTTCATTGCGAGAAGGAAAGCAAGGTTTGAGAGCATCTATATTTATTACTAGACGGTGTACCCGGCTTCGCTCGGGTGTTTTACTACCCCGGCAATTTCACACCAATGAGGACATTTGCTAGTGCCGACAAATTCATTGCGGATGCCTATAGTTTTGGAGGTAAACATATTAGCAGGCTCATGTAACCGTAATCGAAAAGTTAGTACTGTTATTTCAGTGTCAATTTCATGGAAAGCAGTTGCCATATTCGTACTTAGGGTTTAGCGTCTTCGATTGATCCAGTGGACACAATGTTACCCTGTCCCTTTCCAGAAGCGGAGAAAGAGCAAAAGAAGTTACTGAGTCGATATACCCGTGGAGAATAGTTGTCATATTCGTGTACAGCGCAATGGAAAATCCTAGTAGACACGTCTTCACCGGCCCGTGGACGAAAATGGCGAAAAATCTTACCAATAATTCGAAATTCAGCGCAAAATTTTCATCATATTCGTGTTCAGCGCATCGACAAACCACGGTAGACCTGTCCCTACCGACTGTCGGGCAAAAATATCGAAAAATCAATAAAATCGATGAATCGATATTTGGTGCAAAACGGTTATCATACTCGTGTTCAGCGCATTGAGAAACCCCAGTAGACCTGTCCCAACCGACTGTCGGGCAAAAATATCGAAAAAAAATCAATGAAATTGATAAATCGATATTTGGTGCAAAACGGTTATCATATTCGTGTTCAGCGCATTGAGAAACCCAGTAGACCTGTCCCAACCGGCTGTCGGGCAAAAATATCGGAAAATCAATAAAATCGATAATTCGATATTTGGTGCAAAACGGTTATCATATTCGTGTTCAGCGCATTGAGAAACCCCAGTAGACCTGTCCCTACCGACTGTCGGGCAAAAATATCGAAAAATCAATAAAATCGATAAATCGATATTTGGTGCAAAACGGTTATCATATTCGTGTTCAGCGCATTGAGAAACCCCAGTAGACCTGTCCTCGCCGCCCCTGAGCAGAAGTAGCGAAAAATCAATAAAATCGATAAATCAATCGATAATGCCTGACACGAAGTATCCTAAAACCTCCGCCGGCCTCTGATGGGTATGTGTGCAAAGTTTGGTCCCGATCGGTTAACCCTCCGCGATTTCTATAAGGAACATACATACATACACACACACACATACATTCTACTTTATATATACAGACAGACTAGATGGCATACCTGACTTTGCTTGGGCGTTTTACCATCACGACTATTCAAAACTGATGAAGACAATTGCTACTTTCGAAATAAATCCTTTCGAAATGCTTATAATTCTATAATTTATCAGCATGCTAACTCCCTTTTTATCGACCAGTAAGAAAAGTCAGCAAAGTCACTTTTGCTGATAATCTGATTCGGACAAAAAGTTGCACGAATTTTTCAACTTAAAAAAAAAAACGTTTGTCCTGATTGTAACTACGAAATAAAATAGCCATATAAACTGCATTTAATATTCAATTCCATCTTCAAGTTTTTGCCGTCTTTCGTGTTACTTGCCTTCACTATCAGAACCATGATGTTTCTCAGCAAACTATAATCAATTAGTTGATTCTGTCTGAACAGGTCTGACATATGAGACTGTTTCCCCCGTGGCACTGCTTCAGGGCACATCAACTTTGGCATACAGTTAATTAACACCTTAGGAAATGACCTCATCATCCTCACATATGTAGATTGTCTATAGTATGACAAATTTACCACATGAATCCACATAGATAATGTTTTCTTTTGCCCTTATTATCACATTAAAGAAGACATTTAAATCTCCACACTGTATTACTACCAACTAACACAGAAATTAACAAATAGAAGTGAAACACGTTAGTAGAAATGGAGTAGGAAATAAATTTCAGCATGGTACTAAAGAACTGATGTAGAAATGCCGTTTCTTTCACTTTAAATAAGTTCTTGCTAAACGGATCACACCATGTATTTCTAAAAGCAGATCAAGGTAGATCAAAGCCCTGAAACCTGCGTTCTGATCTCAATCATTTCTGAGAGAGGGGCGGCCACTCGGGCAAGATTTGCCGCGCTGCCCACCCTCAGCGGTGGGACGCACGCAGCGCATCCGTGCGTTCCCGCCTGCTAATTAGCGGCGGGTGCAAATGGTCAGTATTGAAAATTTTCACACGGTGAAGGACATGCTGGGATAGCGCAAACCAAGTAAGTGTAACAGAAACCTAGTTCCTGCAACAATTTTCAGCATTGAAGGAACGATCTGCATTTTTCGAAGGCAACACTTTGCGCACCCTTGGTTCTATCAGGTTGTTGCGAAATTATTTGCCGAAATGGATACCCCAGTTCAACGTAACTCAAAGTGTTGTAACTCGGCTCAAACAAAACCTTGTTCATCAGTTCATCAGCCATTCAATTCGGTACATCCTTTCCGAAAATCCAGCAAGGATTGCACGCCTCTATAACGAAAACTGAGATAACAATTATTCTTCACCTCGCAAACTTTTGGAAAGCGATTTCAGCATGCTCCAGATCAGCAATCTGCCGCTCGCAGGATTGCCTCTGGAGCTCGGAAAAATAATTTACGGTAGTGTAATGGTCTGAGAATTGGGGAGTGAGGACCTCGACGCCTTACTGCATCAGTTTTTGCCGGATGAGTTTTGGAATGTGAGGCATAATTCTACCCTGCAATAAGGGAAAACCAGCTTTTGTTCACCGCTGCCGACCACATCTATACCAGGTTTGTGGATATCAACTCGAAATTAGGATGCTAGGACTCTGCTGTCAATGCTTCACTAGGGTGGAGAAGGCTGCAGTGGATCACTCTTACAGCACCATCAAATTTCCGACACAACCTTCCAAGTAAGAAGAGTTGATTTAAGAAAACTTAGAGATGGGAGGACGCGTCTACCGCACCAAATCCACGATTCCTTTTATTATACAGAACCAAGCTTCAGCAGTAGTTATAACACGGCATGAAATAGTTTTTTTTTTTTGAGAATTAGGTTAGAAAAGATGTCACAAAGGGTGAGACGCCGATCATCAGTCAGATCGTGGGCTGCCCCCTTCCGCACCTCTCTTATCATATCGAATGAATTCAAATGTTTTGAAACTGCAGTATAATGAGCATCCACCCCTGCCCTCAACATCCAAATGGTAAAACCCGGTTCCACACCTGTCCTCAACGCTCGATCGACAACCTGCGGTCACGACCATGGTTGCCTTGGGATCGAAATCGACGGAAGGAAAATTTGCGATCAAATAACCCACTGCCCATTGCGAAGACGATTCCAAGCCAAAACAATCGCAAGATTAGCGCATACCTCCAACTAAGAGTGATCGAGTTTGAAATCATTAACCATAACCACCCGAAAATCACGTCGGCTCATCGTTTGTTCGCGATTTTATGAAAACCCTCAGGAAAGAGCTAGCCAGAATATTCGATTAATATTCGAAAGAGGAGGAAAAGCCCTAACAGATGGTTATATAAGTTGGGCTGACATTCCTCAAATTGGGCAGAAGAAAAAAGCTCAACTGAGCATACCCCGAAACGGCAATTATTTCCACAACAGCCTCATATGAGGAATAAATCTATTAGGAGGTGAACCGAAAATCGGACAGTCCTGAAAAGAAGAGGAGAAAATGCTGCATAATTCTGGTTAGAACACTGACCTTATTCTCAATATCTTATAGGAACGAAATGAAAATCTTTGAGACCAAGGAAAATGGTGAAATTAGTTACTTTCCTCGTTTTCTCTGCGCAGACGAAACGAAATCATATGTGCTGCAGATGTGAAGGAAGAGCAAGAAATTCTCTAAAAGGTGATAAAGATGCGGCAAATATGTGCCCTTCACTAAGTTGGAGTTTCAGATAAGGCAGTTATAAGCAAGAATAGAACTCTTGCCACTTTTCTTTGCGATCAAAACCACGGTCAAGCCTACGATAGTAATTTAACAAGGAGGAGGGGGGTCGGGGAGGAGGAGGTTAGTATGATAGTCGCAAGGTAGGGGAGATAGGGAAATTCCCTTTTTAACCAGCGAGATCCAAGCTCGAATCTTCGCGAGAATGATAGTTCTGCAAACACTTCAACATGCTCTTTTTCTTTTAGTACCTAGAATAACAAGAGTAAAATCCTCGGTGAACACTTTCTCCTCAAGCTTCAACGTTTTATTTGGCTGTAAATCGAGTCCTAGGATCCAATAAATAAGTATATAGCTCAAAATGCATTTCCGTGGATTGTGTCCTAGAACCTTTGGACATGAAATGGCGCTCCAAAGGCATGAAGGTCGTTTCCCAAAATCAAGCATTATGAGGAAGCCAAATCCCACGACTTGTCGTAAAGTGGAACTTTTTTTTATGGCGATAAAAGCACATGTAACAAAACCGCAAAATTTGTTGAATTTGGGGTATGTCGACATTCAGTAACTGTTGAAATCAGGAGGGCACGTAAAGAACGACTGCATGCATAGGGAAGAGCAAATCTTCCTCTATTGTAATCTGTTGGAGCTGTTCCCTCCTACAAAGTAGCTGTGCAGTTAGTCGTCTCAGAACAACATCAGATTCTTGAACTTGCGCTTTTTTTACCTTTTCTTTTTCATGGCTCTTTTTCAGCGGCTGTGTAAAAGATGACAAAACCTTGAATATGATTTCGAAAGAGGAAGTCATGCTCTATATTCTTCCAAGATTTCAGCTCTCAAAGTTACCTTTCACGTCTTTTATTCCGCTGGCAAACCGACGGTAAGCCGTTGGTAAAAATGGCCATTTTCCGGTTTTTTTTCACCAATGAATTTCCATTCAAATTTAACCCTAATAAACTAAATCTCTCAATATGGGAAGTAGTGTAACATAAAGTGCAAATCTTCCTGATATCAGGATGACTTCAGCCATTTTCCTAGGTCACATGCCAACCCTTTTTAAACAACCATACATCCACACATGTGTGGTTCTAAGTCTGAGCGAAGTAAAACCACTCAAACGCGACTTCCGTAGTCCGAAAAAAGTTCTTATGATTTGTTTTTGTTCATACTCGTGGATATCTACGTCCAATTGCTCCACATCCATTTTTCCGTGTTGCCAAAATAAGGCTCCGGCGGGATCGAACTCTTATCCTGTTTGGGCTCGAATACGACTTCTGCGTCATTCAAATTGCTTATAATAAGATTGCAGAGTGCGCGACAGACACATGTGTGACAACCGACTGGTTTTTCAATTCATGAAATTGGAAATTCAAAAGTAAAATTTAAAAGTTGAGAATTGAAAGAATTAATTGTAAAAAATTAGTTGAATTCAAAAGGTATCTTCTATACACTTCAAAAATTGCTACAATACAATGATTGAAAATGTAAAAAGGAATTAATTGTTCTAGGGGGGGGGAGGGGGGAAAGGTCGCCTCGGCGGCGATCTTTACCAACACCATGCTTGATTCCGATCAAAACAACGACGGCATGAATGAATTATGGAATATTCAACATCACCAAGAGGTAGGAACTTGAATGTTGCTATTGTTCAGGTTTCTCCATTTTGGAAATAGTATTTGAGTGTATTCTGTGTTGAAATTTGAGCAGCATTTTCCTCATCAAATTGACAACTCGTCGCGCCGCCAACATCGATTCCGCAAAACCCTTCCCCCCCACTCCGCGTCAATCATTGACACGCATCAGAACCTTCAGACTCCCTTTACTTCACAGACCCTATCGCACCTGCGTTTCTGACTAGCAATAGCCCACCGTCATCCTTTATGCACCTAAGCTAACCCAGACTATACCATCGTTCATATCACGCAGAAAACTGTAGTCCTGTCCAGCCATCATTCCATGGTAAATCGATTGCACATAGCTGCTTTTATCGATTTTCGTCAACCGAAATCAATAAGCGCGCCGAAGTGCGAGGATATAATATGTAAAGCTAGTCTGGATATGAGATAAATTAATGCGAGCGAAGCAAGCTTTGAAAAAAGTCACTACTGAAGTCCGACGTTAGCTGGACGAGCCGGCCAGACTGGTTTTACAACGAACGAACACCCCAACTTTTGCTTTTCAACGGGAACAAGGAGGGCAAGAGGAGGAGGGCTAGGGAATGGTCATTGCTATCACCGGAGTTAGGTTTCCATCAGAATTTTTGTAGCATCTGATTTGAACGCGTGTTGGTGAGACGTGATTCTTTACATCTTCTCTTCTCTTAGGAGCCCACCCTGATAACCGCTCTCCAAGTGGGAAAAAAAAACAACATATCACAGCATCAATGATAAAATGAATCGAATATTGGGAGTGCTCGCTGTTTAATAGTGAAGAAAAGTTTGGAAATCGAAACATGGACAAAAAGGATAATCGGAGGAAAAGGTCAAACGCGATCACTTGCAGTCGTCTCCAGATTTTCTGGGCTAAGCAGAGGCGACACATTCGTGCGAGCGATACAGAGTTCCCAAGTACGGTCGTCATTGAACCTCGGCATAGTAGTCAGTTGGTAAACTTGTTAGCCGAACACGAGGCTAGTAATACTTTTTATTGGCCAACGTTTTGGCGGCTTCGCCTTCTTCAGGGCCTGAAAGGAGCAAACGATGTATGAAAGTAGCCGCACAAACGCCTCTTCAGTCAAACATTAGATCGAGGCCATACCCAAAAAACCAGCAAACCCCTTGGAAGTCGGAATCTCACCTCTGCAAGTCCACCGAACGCTGGTGTTGTTAGTGGCGACCGAACGCGTTAGACTTGTCAGTAGAGTGAGGCTTGAGGGAGAAGGAGAGTGAGACCGAAACGTTGGCCAATAAAAAGTACTAGACGGTGTACCCGGCTTCGCTCGGGTGTTCAATCTCCCGGCTATTTAAAGCTGATGCCAACATTTGTTGGACCAAAAAATCCTTTCAAAATGTTCATCACTTGATGATCAGCTCAAGTGACCCTCCTTCACCCTGCCCCCCTTCCCTCAAAAAATGGGGTGAAGTTGCTTGACCGGTAAACAAATTCTTATAAAGTGCTTGCCTCATCCACGTTCAGCGTTTCAGAAAGTCCCAGAAGGCACATTTTCACCGACCCGTGTGCAAGAATGTCGAAAAATCAATATAACAGATAAGTCGATATTACTGTCAAAACGGTTATCATATCCGTGTTCAGCGCACTGCGATACCCCGGTAGACATGTCTTTACCCCTCAGTGGGCAAGAATAGTAAAAAATCAATAGAATCAATAAGTCGACATTTCGCTCAAAATGGTTGCCATATCCGTGTTCAGCGTATTGAGGTGCCCCAGTAGACATGTCCTCACCGCCTCCTGGGCAAGTATAGCGAAAAATCAGTAAAATCAATAAATCGATGATTTGGCGCAAAATGGTGGTCGTATTCGTGTTCAGCGCATTGAGATACCTCAGTAGGCATGTTCTCGCTAGTCCCTAGTCAAGAAGAGTGAAAAATCAATAAAATCGACATAATCGATAAGCCAATCGATAATCCCAGGTGCAAGGTAGCCTATAACCTCCGCCGGCCCCCGAAGAACCCACGTGCAAAATTTGGTCCCGATCGGTTCATCCTCCGCAATTTCTATTCCGAACATACAAACATACAAACAAACACACACAGACTTTCGCTTTTATATATACAGATTGGCGCCAAATGGTGGTCGTATTCGTGTTCAGCGCATTGAGATACCTCAGTAGGCATGTTCTCGCTAGTCCCTAGTCAAGAAGAGTGAAAAATCAATAAAATCGACATAATCGACAAGCCTATCGATAATCCCAGGTGCAAGGTAGCCTATAACCTCCGCCGGCCCCCGAAGAACCCACGTGCAAAATTTGGTCCCGATCGGTTCATCCTCCGCAATTTCTATTCCGAACATACAAACATACAAACAAACACACACAGACTTTCGCTTTTATATATACAGATTGGCGCCAAATGGTGGTCGTATTCGTGTTCAGCGCATTGAGATACCTCAGTAGGCATGTTCTCGCTAGTCCCTAGTCAAGAAGAGTGAAAAATCAATAAAATCGACATAATCGACAAGCCTATCGATAATCCCAGGTGCAAAGTAGCCTATAACCTCCGCCGGCCCCCGAAGAACCTACGTGAAAAATTTGGTCCCGATCGGTTCATCCTCCGCGATTTCTATTCCGAACATACAAACAAACACACACAGACTTTCGCTTTTATATATACAGATTACTAACCTTGTGTTCGGCTAACAAGTTTACCAACCGATACAGAGTTGCCTCTTAATGAAACCATGAACACTTAGTAAGGTGACACAGCGACAGCACCACCGCACGTGTTTGCTTCGATCGGGCTTACGTTTCTGATGTGGCTTGCATCTAAACTCCTTCAATTTTTTACTTTGAAAAAAACCTACCGTCCTCTTGAAGGGTTCCCTGAGTGTGAAAAATAGAGCATTCGACAAGCTGTTCCTTACCAACACGACAGAAATTCCTCGATAATACTCACGATATCCATATGCCTTTAAAAGCATTCGTAATTGTGCATGCAGCGATAATTTGCTTCTCTTGAACTTCTTTACTTACTTTCAGAGCGAACAGCGTTTGACCAGTATTCTTGAAATGATCATGATAGGCAGAAGTTTGTAGGAGCACTTGAACACGCTCAAGTGGACAGAGAGAGGCTTCACAGATGCCAGCTGCAAGTTTTCTAGGGTGAGCGGAAATAACACTCTTTACCTTGGAAAGCAAGTGTTCTCTGTGGAACCAGAAGGATAAATTTGTTTTACGAACTCACCAAGAAATGCCGCTTGAGCATGACAAAGAGTGAAAGAGGTATTTGGAGGAGAGTGAGGGCAAGTGAGTGTAGACTGAATAAAAACTCTTACAATGCAATACACAAAATGACGCTTAAGTCTAAAGGCGTTCTGAACAAAAGCTTCTTACTTGAAACTTATCGTATAAGCCGAACATGAGAGCACGGGATGAGGTACGCATTATAAGTGGAGGCAGAAGGCCACGATAAAGTCTACGTATTCCTTCGGACCTCACCTGAACGCACAATTTTCGCAGTCCACGTGGACTATAGCGCCAGTGTGTATACCCATCGAAATGTTAATCCATATCACCTGTGACCATGCCACTCTGGCTGAGAATCCATGCAGCTGCTGCCGAAATATCACTTTGTTTGATGGGAACAATGCACATGTTTCAATGCAGCCAGCACCCCAGCCACATAAAAAGTCTATGTGATGGCGATCTTAAAACAGGCAATTATAATATTCAACATACTAAACACTAGGTGGTGATTCTAATAAAGATTTTTCGATGCATTAAATCCCACCCCTTACACAGATGCAAAACATTAGATTTCGTCAACCAAACCGTCCACGAGCATTACAAAAACCAACATTCTGAATGCATTACTTTCTTTCACAAACCTCTCTCTATCGTCAAGCGTAGTGCTATACTCAGTACGGAGTATAGGGGCAGCTTAGGTAACGTAACATTACCACTCCAGACCCGAGAATTTGAGTTGCAACCAATCTGGTTGGTTTCAAGCGCAATTGCAGCTGAAGCGCTTCATAAATACGTAGATTTCCACCGAATTGAAACGCTGACTAATAGTCCAGTGAAAACCAAAATAAAAGTAAAAAAAAAACACATTGGATCACCCAATGCTATACTAACATATTGTGACAATCTTCAATTGAAAGAATGCAGCCCGACTCTTCTCACCACAATACCTTCTGCTCAGACATTCCACGGATTGGAGCCGAACCGACTCCGCCCACTCTTACCACTAGCAACGCAATGGCAACGGCAGCTGCCGTAGCAACGGTGGGTGCTATTGCGTTGCTGCTAGCAACCGACGGTTGCTATTGGGTTGCTAATCGGGCCACATATGGCGGCCATGTTCTGTAGATTTCATGTGTCAAGACGTGTGACGCCTTCACGGTGGAACACGTCCACACGTGTCTTGTCACGTATATCGTGATCATATCAGAAATTGCCACTCCTCCTTCATTTCTACGTTAGCAGCCGTCCAGAACCGGCTGTGCAGGAGAAGGTGAGATGGTACGCATTTGTTCATTCGTTTTTCATTCAATGCACGACGGTATGATAAGGGTGCACCTGCAACCAAAATGGGGAAACACCTCGCGAGGGGTCGAACCGTGCGGAACTCTTGGGCAGAGTATCCAGAGAACGTCGTCACAACATCGGCCCAGAAGTGCGGCAGAAGGCCAGAGTTTCAAAGCCACCGCGGCAATGGCCCTTATTCACCTCTCGCCGTTAAATCTACAATGAAATAACTGCTGCGGAGAAAACTCGTCCAACTCCGCCCACTGCCTGCGAGACCAGCCAACATTTCGAGTCGCCGCACCTTCAATTATTAGATTGTAACATAAGTTCAAGCTGTTTTGAAGTTTTCGAAGAAAAAGTTTTATAAAAAATCAAATAACAACAGATATCAGCCGAAGTATGCACCATAACAGTCGCTGGCCTCTTGCTGTTTTTACAGGAGGAGCTCGGCTCCGCTGCTCCAGAAATCCATGGACTTCGAGGCAAAGAACTGTGTCGGGCAGTGCTAGAGGTCACTGACTTTGGCAAATCGGTTCTCGCGCAGTAGACGTTTTTGTTGATCTGATAATCGGCGCATGGTTAGAGCTAGATTTATGCTACATAATGCGCATTAAGAATTTCTCCGCCTTTCCAGAGAGTTCGATCAACAAGATTAAGGCGCCCTCAGCGGTATGGCAGAATGGAGTGATTTCCACAGAGCGCTTGGAACTCATCCCAAAATTCCACCGATTAGTGTCTGCAAACGGTTGATGTTTGTAGCCACAGTGGGAAAAATCCCAATTCAATTCGCTTCAACTCCAGAGAGAAAGAGACGGCACAATCAAAATTTTGGGTCACCAATTTTGGTGTAGGTGCCTGAGATCGCTCGACATGAGAATAAAAATGGTCTCGAGATTACTCCATCCAAATTTGGTTAGTCTTATTCAACGTTATGGGAAAATTATTGGGTTCTTCGGAAAGTAATTGGGCTTTTCGAAAACAATTTTTTCAAACGCTAGCTTTGGAAGGTTTTTGCTGTTATTATTTGTTTTCATTCGACATATATTAGGAGGACGTATTTGTGTTTCTGTTTGGAGAAAGTGCGCAGATTTCATTTCCATTTGCATTTTTATGATCAATTTGAACATGGAGTGTCAGAAGGAGCATTTTCAGCACATTTTGCTTTTTTACTTCCATAGTGGCAAAAGAGCTGCTGATGCTTTCCACGATATATGTAAAACATACGGTGTTAATGCCTTATCACAGAGCACATGTGACAATTGGTTCGCAAAATTCCGTTCCGGTAATTTTTCACTTCAAGATGAACAACGTTCTGGTCGGCCAGTAGGCGTTGATGATGATCAGTTGATGGCATTAATCGAAGCCAACCGTCATGTAACCGTACGAGAGCTTGCTGAGAAGACCAACGCATCCATTGGAACAGTTCACGAGCATGTCAAAAAACTTGGACTAGTAAAAAAGCTAGATGTTTTTGGGTGCCACATGAGTTGAAGGAAATTCACTTGACGCAGCGAGTTAGTATCTGTGATTTGCACTTGAAACGCAATGAAGACGACCCATTTTTGAAGCGAATAGTAACTGGTGATGAAAAATGGATTGTCTACAATAATGCTACTCGCAAACGATCATGGTCAAAACCGGATGAACCTGCTCAAACGATGTCCAAAGCTCATCTCCATCAAAAGAAGGTTATGCTATCAGTTTGGTGGGACTACAAAGGTGTAATATATTTTGAGGTGCTCCCAAGAAACCAGAATGTCAACTCGGACCTCTACTGTCAGCAACTGATGAAATTAGATGAGGCAATTTAAAAAAACCGGCCAGAATTAGCGAATCGCAAAGGAGTAGTTTTCCACCAAGACAATGCAAGACCTCATACATCTTTGGCGTCTCGGCAAAAATTATTGGAGCTTGGTTGGGAATTGATGTTGCATCCACCATATAGCCCTGATCTCGCGCCATCCGATTACCATTTGTTTAGATCGTTGCGGAACTATTTGAATGGGAAAACATTTAGCGATGATCAGGATATCAAATCTCATCTAGCCCAGTTTTTTGCCGAAAAAGACCAGAAGTTCTATGAGAGGGGAATTATGAAATTGCCAGAAAGATGGCGAAAGACAATCGAACAAAACGGAAAATATATCATTGACTAATGTTTTTTCATTGTGAGAAAATAAACTTTTTTCTGAAACCCCTAAAAATCCCAATTACTTTCCGAACAACCCAATATTATTCGTGCAAGTGCAGTTACCGAATAAGACGCAAAAATCGGTCTCACATTCCAGAATTTTCGCGGGATAACGCGCTTCAAAACAGTATCTAGAGATAAGCAAAATCAAATCAATATTCATTCACTAAAAGCCTCCGAAAATGCCTGTGTAAAAACAGCGGAAACTTGTTGTACAACCTAATAGTATGCTGCGACTCCTTTATTTCCACTCACTATTGCGCCGTCACTGCAACTTCATCCATTGTTCGTGTAGATACACGGAAAACCCACGACTCCTTCTACTCGTGCATGATCTAACTTGCCGGTCGTGCGGGTTTCTAGCTGCTTGTCGCGTTAAAACGAGCACGGCAAAGTGATGTGGGAATACGTGAAGAGTATGCATTCAACCAGCGTGGTACTTGTATGTAAGGTGGATGGAGGGTGTCGATGAAGATTTGAACAGCTGTTTGTTTATCATGACCATTATCCTTCTCTATAATACTAAAGGTTTATGTGTGTGACGAGGCATAGCTAACATTCATGAATGAGCTGACATTTATAATTCTACTAGCTGCCGTACCCGGCTTTGCTCGGGTGTTTCACTACGTTGGCTACATCACACTGCTGAAGCCAATTACTATCCCCGATAAATTCATTAAAACATTAAAATCTCTATAATTTTGATGATGAGCATGTTAGCAAAGCCCAAGTGACCCTTCCCCATCAACTTGTGGGCGAAAAGTTAGCAAAGCTATTTTGGTGACATTGAATCGATGCATTCGTGCAAAATGGTTGTCATATTCGTGTTCAGCGTATTAAGATACCCCAGTAGACATGTCTTTACCACCCCATGATCAAGAATAGAGAAAAATCAATAATATCAATAAATCGATAATTTGGTTCAAAATGGTTGTCATATTCGTGTTCAGCGTGTTGAGATACACACGTATAGACATACACGCATACATACACGCATACATACACGCATACATACACGCATACATACATACATACATACATACATACATACATACATACATACATACATACATACATACATACATACATACATACATACATACATACATACATACATAAACTTTCACTTTTATATATACAGACCACAATCAAAGAAAGAGGAATGATGATAAGGTGAGGGTGTATCCTCTCAGGTTCCTTCAAGCTCTTTCTTCTCCTGAGGTGTTCTGGAGAGAAATAATAGTCCTTGAGAGGACTTATCACCTTAAAAACTATTATTTCTCTCTCAAAAACTTAGAATCACATAATCAACAATATGCTTCTAGCCTAGAAAATACTAAGCTTCTCTAAGATGGCCGCTGATGAAGTGTGCAACAAAAGTACAGACGTGCAAGTTGCGTGAGAATGGGTGTACTGCAAGAAGTCGAGAGAAAACACCGATCTTTGGAAGAAAGGAGGCGGCATGCAAAATGATGTTGATATTCGTTATCAGCGTTGATATCAACTCCTGTACGCAAAATTCGAGAGCAGTCTGTGAGATTCCGTGTCTATAATATGTCCACGGTAAGCCAATGGAAATGGGGATACGGTACAAAACCGATACGATATTCGTGTTCAGCACCTCAAACAACCCCTTTACGCGAAGATTGGGCGAAAATAAAATTCTTAAAAGCTAGTACCCAAATAGAGCCCCTTGTCCGCAGATTCCGAGGCCACCCTTCCCCAGTCTTGGTTCCGTCACTGACACCACGTTGAAACCGTTCAGCAGGACTTCCGTGGTGTCTCTGAGGTGAGTCGTTCACTCTCACCTATCCTAACCAGGATCACTCTTGTCCGAACATGACTCAACGATCTTCCTTTCCTTATTAACTCTTTGCCACGTACGAAGTACGTGTCAAGACGTGACGGAACCAGTGCGCAAGCATAGCAAGACCAAGCTGCTAATAAGCAGTTAGTTGGTTAATCAAGTGTCGGTTTCTGGCAAGAAAATCTAGGTTCTCCGATACATGGATTGGGGAAATTTAGAAAGACCTTTGAAGCTTTTCGCTCGATAACCCTAGTAATTTCGCTTGATAGCCCGAGTAATTACAGTGTAGCTAAACCAGCGACCAGCTTCCTATAAGGTGTACAGCGCTTGGATGTTAGGGCTTAGTCGTGGTTCCGCTTTGCTGCAGACTAGACGAACCCTATGGAGCTCAACTGGTTAGATGAGGCCCGACTAAACCCGCGCCGCAATACAGCAATCGCTCAGGCGAGATCCGCAGGAGGCGGACGCTGAGCGAATGCTGTGGAATCACTGGGGCCCGCGCAAATAGAGCATGTATCTTCAAATATCTGGGAGTAAGCTTGTTTAGGCATATGCTTACCACAGTTCGTGGTAGAAGCATGACTATTTTTGTCTCAGTCTAAGATAGAGTTGCCAGGATTGTTCCTCTTTAAAGTGATCAAGAAGCGAAATGGGCTCGGAGGCAGGGGTGTAACCACTGCGCGACGCTTTCAACCCATATTTACCGTCTTGGAAGCGCGAAAATCTGATAACTCTGAATAGTAAACGTGTGAAAACCCGACAGCAGTAACCCATGCTACTCGGATAATGAACGTGTTATTACAGGTCAGCAACTGAATAGCAACCGAATAGCACCCATGGTAGCCCGAATAGCACCGTATGGCGCCCGAGGCCCGCCCATTTTACGGATTGGAGCCGAGGAGACATGCGGCTCCAATCCCTATCGGGTTCGGCTCCGATCCGGAGAATGTCTGAGTATTATATGACTTTGGCTGGCTTGAAAAAAAAAAACCGTGCGTTTACTTCTTGTTTTCTTTTAGACTGTGAACTGAAAAAAGACTGGAAACTGTACAAGCTTCTGTAATCCTTGCTCTAGTCTTCATCATAACTTTACACTCTGCTACTGTATATTTTTCTCTATCACATGGAAAATGACCTCCTCTCTCGACAGGTACGAGCACCTCTGACAGCTACGGCTGTTCGACTTCAACCATGAATTACTCAGACAAACCCTCGCTGGGCGCGCAGGTAAGGCCCCGGCAGAAGCGAGAGTAGGGCGCGCGCTTTGCGAGATCGGCGCGCGCGCCCAGCGATGATGTCACAACCGGTGAATACCGGATGATGGCCAGGTGCTCAATGTTGAGCGACAAGACCCCACCACATAGATGTACTGATGGTGCATGACCACCTTTACAAAAATGGCCACTATGACCTCCCCTCCAATGGATGGGGGTTAGTGGTTGGAAAAATCGGCTTCACGTCTTCAGAAACCGAACCTGCAAGTGGCACTGACCGGGGGAGTCCCACTGATGCTGCTTCGTATTTCTTGCTGGTGACGATGTCTTCTCACGCGCGGCCAGCAAGATTGTCGCGCGCGCCGAGCGAGCGTCTTTCGTTGTCTGCGTCCTTCGAAAATCGTCCCTCGTCTGCTCCGCGCTCAGCGAAATTGTGCTCCGACAGGAGCGAGCGACTTTACCGACCTGCGTCTTCGAAACTGTACTATTTCCTTCTGCTCCGCGCGAAGCCAAGCAAGGGTCGCTTCTCGCGGAGACCACAAACAGGCGCGCGCGACAAGCGAGGGTTTGTCTGAGTAAACGCAGGTTGAGTCTGCAATTTCTATGGCTTTATTGCTGAAAAGACTGCGCAGAAGCGTTATGTTCGACCTTGAAGGGATATTCCTGAGCTGGAAAGTGCATATCGCTCCAGAAATTCACTTCATAGATCACAGGGAAGATTACCCGCTCGCTCAGCCCTAGACTAAGCGAGAATACCTACTCAGACAAACCCTCGCTGGGCGCACGCGACAATCTCGCTGGCCGCGCAGGTAAGGCCCCGGCAGAAGCGAGATTGGAGCGCGCGCTCGGCGAGTTTGTCGCGCGCGCCCAGCGAACTTGTTGCAAGCGCCTTGCGAGATCGGTGCGCGCGCCCAGCAAGATCGGCGCGCGCGCCCAGCGGCGAAGTCACAACAGGTCAATACCGGATGATGGCCAGGGTTTCAGCGTTGACCGACAGGGCCTCACCACATAGATGTACTGATGGTGCATAACCACCTTTACAAAAATGTCCGCTAAGACCTCCCCGGCCATAGATGAGGCTAACGGTTAAAGAAAATATTGCCCTCACGCCCTCAAAATCCGAAGCTGCCGGCAGCCATGACCGGCGGACTCTCACAGATGTTGCTTCGTATTCCTTGCTGGTGAAGATGTGTTCTCGCGCGCGCCCAGCGAGCGTATTTCGTCGTCCGCGTCCTCCGAAAATCGTCCCTCGTCAGCTCCGGGCCTAGCGAACTTCAGCTCCGGCAGAGGCGAGCGACTTCACCGCCCTGCCGTTCTGCTCCGGGCAAAGCGAAGCAGGGCTCGCTTCTCGCGGAGACCTCAAAGAGGCACGTGCGACAAGCGAGGGTTTGTCTGAGTAGTGGTGTTAGCCCTCAATAGTGTCACAGTTTGGTCTGGCATTTCATAAAACAATGTCCTAGTGCTCGGTATGAGCTGATCCATTACCTAGAGAGCACTTAAATCTTTCACATAACCTTCACCAGGACGTCGTCAAGGCCTCGCGAGAGGACAAACGAAAGAGACTGTTAAATGTGCTCCTGCTGACTTTATAGGCCTGAAGCAGTGACATACCACTTACTTTGTTAACTTTCTGATGAATTTGATAGCTTCACTCAAGAGTTACGGACGACGCTTTGAACGTAAATCATATCTGTATGTTCTCATCATTAATAATTGACAGGAGAAAAAAGCTGTATAACTACTGTTGGATTGGCGTTGTTCCTAAAAAAAAATAGGTTCGGTATCATTGGAAAACCGCATAATTTATTCTCAATCTATTAGAGTGTTATCGTGCTAGTAATAATCGTGTCTCTCGACTGTTTTCAGTTAGAGTGTGGGCCATGTTCAGCTCAATGACAAGGCAGCTTATACCTTTTCGTATCTGTTACTCGTGCTGATGCTTTCGAAACGCTACTTGATAGTTATTTTTAGAAATTGTATCCACGAGAGTGATGAGCCACTTCAAACCACCAACTCAGCGTCTCGTATTAATTCGTCCGCATTTTTAATTCACAAGTAAAATGCATGGTAACATAACGGTGAGGAACTCAAGCTGCTCCAAAATTCAGAGAAAAAGAGCAAACGCAACGTCAATGTAAGTCATTTAAATAGAGGTCACTTACCTTTATTCCCATTACTATCAACCATCGCACCTCTTCAGCTGATAGGCAAAACCTAAGAGAAGAGGAGTACAGAAGAAAAGGGAGCCAGGGAATGGAAACTGAGATGTCGCGATGAGTAGAGGCATGAAACCTGAACGATGCGAATTAAAAAAATAGAGAGAGAAAAGTTCTAATGTGTAGAACAGAGAAATGTCCAAATCCCACCTATCTCAGGAAAGCACAGCTTGTAAACGAGGCTACTGAAACAGTTTCTCAGGAAAGCACAGCTTGTAAACGAGGCTACTGACACATTTCAAGAACTGCTTTTCCACGTCACACACGGATACATTTACAAATGCGACCTTCCTACTTACCTAGCAAGAACCGAAATCATCGACTCCGAGCTGAGATGCGGGTGGTGAAGTACAGACTCAGCACATCATAAGTGTGAAATGAACACAGACAATGACGCCTTACCTGCAGAGAAACTGGAACTGTCGTCGCGAACACGCCTGGCTGTGTTTTCGCGCGGACGAGTGCTCCGATGTCGGGTGTGCGCGTCCCGCCACAAAAACCTGTGAATTGAACGCATTTCATACTGCCTTTGTGCCAAACCACGCGCAGCAATGGCTTCAGCGCCAAGGAAAACTCGTACCGGTGCGAACTCGGCCAGGCGTGTTCGCGACGACGTTTCCATTTCCTCTGCAGGTAAGCCATTGTTTGTGTTCGTTTCACATTTGTGATGTGCTGAATCTGTACTTTACCACCCGTACCTCAGCTCCAAGATTTCGGCTCTTCCTGCCTTTAAAAGCAGCGCCCACGAAAATTTCTGACATTAGAATCTTAGCATATTTCAGACATATCGGGAGGGCTCAACAATTTCTTAAAGGCAAAACTTTCTTTGAATGTTAAAAATACTGTTTTTTTCTTTACGTTCATTATCTGGTTAAGTTCAATTGGAGTGGTCGAGTTGTGAGAGCCATGAGGTGAAGACCGGTGGCAAAAGATCGATAAGACCCGTCTTTTTACTAGACGGATCCTCGCAAAATCACTTGTTTCTTCTAAACTACAGTCTACCCGCAATATAAATACTTGATGAGGAACAATACAAATAACAATTGGAAATTAGTACCACTTAATAAAGAAGTCATTAAAGATTCAAACATCATGGAATTCCCTAATAAAGAAGTAATGAGAAAAAATTAAAAATTCTGCAATAACTAGCATTAGCAGCACTCAAGCAGCTATGTGCTAGAATTTCAATTAAACAGGAAAAATATTGAAAAGGTGATGTAAATCTGCATAATTCTGGAAGTATAACGAGGAAGTTCTCCTGAGAAGGCGATTTTCTGGCAAATAGATCAGCTGTTAATCGATGTTTTCCGCGCCCCAAAAAGAGTTCGATGCTCTAGCCTCGAAAACGAGACCGCGAAAACACGTACACAGCTGAGGAATAAGTCCGTCTGGTCCTAAGATGACCTGGTAGAAGTAGGTAAAGGGACACTTCCAGTTCAGCTTGTACGACGAAAGTCCTGCGAAGTCCAAGGACTCGTATCTAAACCTACAGTCCTTGTGCGCAATCGGTAGAAAGTTTTCAAGCGCGCCGAACTTGCGGCGCGTGCGCGGCGCGGCCCGCTGGTAACAGCGGTCCGGCGTCCCCGATCAGCTGTTCGAGGACACCTTTCGTTAGGTATTGAGCCCAGGCAGGCGCTTTTCATCGGTTTTCTTTATTATTCGGAGTACTTTGGACCTTTGAGGCCTGTGGCTGACCGATATTGATCGGACGGCCCACATGCCCCGTTTTTTGCACGCTCCATCTTTCTCTGCTTTTGAATGTATTTTTCACTTATCTTTGGCCCCGTAGAAAGCTGCTTGTTCCAGGTAGCCTCTTCTCTGTAGGAAAGAGGACCCTGGGTCGTGGTGGCTGACAACGGGGCCTTCTATTTTGTTCGGAATCGTTGACGTTCCGTCCCTGCTCGCATGGTCGTCAATTTTTGTTTCCGTCGCATGTTTTTTTTCTTGAACAAAGGGCCCCGTTATCAGCCGCCACATCCCAGGGTCCTCTTTCCTACTAAGAAGAGGCTACCTGGGACAAGCAGCTTTCTACGGGGCCAAGAACAAATGAAAAATGCGTTCAGAAGCAAAGAAAGGTGAAACGTGCAAAAAACGGGGCATGCGGGCCGTCCGATCAATTTCGGTCAGCCACAGGCCTCAAAGGTCCAAAGTACTCCGAATAATAAAGAAAACCGATGAAAAGCGCCTGCCTGGACCCAATACCTGACGAAAGGTGTCCTTGATCGAGGACGCCGACGAAAGGTGTCCTTGATCGAGGACGCCGGACCGCCGGGCCGCGCCGCGCACGCGCCGCAGGCTCGGCGCGCTCGAAAACTTTCTACCGATTGCGCACAAGGACTGTACAACCGGCTGCGAAAGGAGCGCCCCATGGACCAGCGCCAATGCGGCGCGAAATTTGAAAAAGGGCGGCGGAACGCGTGGCCGAAACGTGACTTCACTTAAAAGAGGAAGGATTTCTTGATTTTGCTTGCAGATTCGCTTGCGGATAGCCAACAAAGACGTCGATTAAGTGCCAGTGCTTAAACTTTTGCAATAGACCGATGATTAAAGCAAAACCTCGGACAGAAAACGGTTTTACGATCTGTACTGAATAAAATGGCTGTTAAACTTACTTGAAAGGTCTCCGAATGTTTCTTGTTTTCCTTCTACTCCAGCTAGTTCCTTTCCTGTCTTCCCTTCCCTCTGACTCCCTCGCCACCGTTTTTTTCTACTTTTTTCCCTCCTATTGTGTCTTCTTGTAGTTTCTTTCCCTATTGTTTGTTTGTTTCTTTTTCTTCTCGTCATGTTTTCTTTGTTTCTTTTGCATGCTACTGCTTCGTTTTTGTTTCTCTTTCTTGTCTGAGCTTCCTATTAGTAGTTTTTCTCTCTTGTTTCTCTTGTACATCACAATTTGCCAGATAGTATGATGCATGACGAGGAAAATGCGGATCAATGTGCAGATTGGCTTTGACGTGTTCATGCTCCATGTCGGATCTGGATATATACATGCTGCATGCAGCAGGGTCGTTGTGAACAAAATCTACGTGGCTTGTGAGGAAGGTTGTTATTCGCACTTCGTCAGAAATGACTGATCTCGTCGGAGGTCTGAAGTCTTAATCTACTCAAGAAACTCCCTAGTTTAAAATTTTTACCATGAATCATTCTTGAAACAAATTGATAGTCGGTTGTACAAGTCTACTGTCGATTCCATCTTTTTGAATTCATATTACACCATTCTATGATTCGCTTCATTCACGTATAATTCGACTCAAAGCAAAAGCACGAAATTGCGGGCGGGCTCTTAGTTATAGTCTGTCCGAAACGACGAGTCCGCCCACGCACGCAGGGATCGAGAAGCTGCCACGTTTGCCAGCACTCCACGTCATCCCTGATCTGCGTATCACGTTTCATCGTTATCTTCATGGTATTGACCAATGATTTGGCTGTGACATGGACGACGTGGCAGCCAACAGCACCCATCCCAGCCGCGCCGCCTCTCGATCCCCGCGTGCGTGGGCGGACTCGTCATTTCGGATAGACTATACCCATGGCGTCTGGCACAAGGGTAAGCGAGCGCACTCCACCGTTACTGCAGGCATTAGAACAGCATCGCAATGCCTTTCTTTTGGTGCCGTGATGGCCATGACCAAGTGATAGAATTGTTTCACTTCCTCAATTTTTTACAAGCTGTAAAATCTTTCGATTTTCCAGGATTCTGCGTGTATTTGCGAAGGTCCCACTGATCGACGAATGCATACAACTATTTAATGAAATGCAAGCGGCTTAACGAAAGTAACTGAAAACGTCTCAACATCCCTATGTTTCGAAGAATCTCACCGTTATGACTACTATCGATTACAATTCACCCTAGACTTCATTTTCCTACCTGAATCCTTAATTTCACCATTTCCTATATGAAGCGAGGATCTTGAAGTTCCGTGACAGTCCAGAGATAGTTCTGCGCAAGAGAATATTTGCTGCAGCCGATCCATACAGCAGACCGTCTCGGGTAACTAGGTGCCCCTTCCGGAAAATATGAAATAAAGTGGAGAAGGAGAAGGAAAAACTACTGATAGGTAAGAAAAGAAAACAAAACGAAACAGTAGCATGCAAAAGAAACAAAGCAAAAAAAAACGAGAAGAAAAAGAAACAAACAAACAATAGGGAAAGAAACTACAAGAAGACACAATAGGAGGGGAAAAAAGTAGGAGAAAACGGTGACAGGGGAGTCAGAGGGAAGAGAAGACAGAAAAGGAAGTGGTTGGAGTAGAAGGAAAACAAGAAACATTCGGAGACCTTTCAAATAAGTTTAATAGCCATTTTATTCAGTACAGATCGTAAAACCGTTTTCTGTCCGAGGTTTTGCTTTAATCACCGGTCTATTGCAAAAGATTAAGCACTGGCACTTAATCGACGTCTCTCTTGGCTATCCGCAAGCGAATCTGCAAGCAAAATCAAGAAATCCTTCCTCTTTTAAGTGAAGTCACGTTTCGGCCACGCGTTCCGCTGCCCTTATTCAAATTTCGCGCCGCATTGGCGCTGGTCCATGGGGCGCGCCTCTCGCAGCCGGTTGTAGATTTAGATACGAGTAGTCCAAGGTTTTTCAAAACTGTGAATATATTTGAGACGAAATTTTCCGTGGGTGCTGTCTTTAAGTCGGAATAGATGGGGCCTCATCTATCTAATTTCTATGATCTCTTTCACTAGAGAAGACAGTTCAGCAGATGTTTAGGAGGAGAACAACGCGGAAAAGTGTATGGAGTTCGAAGGAACAGACGAGAAATACGGACAATATGCACAAATCCTCAACTACCTCTGCTGTTGGAATGTACAATATTGGGATCAGCTGTCTTCAATAATCATACGGTAAACGTTCTACATTCCCTGAGTGTCCGTCAAAGGCCGTGCAGTTCTATAGCTTCTTCATGAGTAGTTTTGAATTTTGAATGTCAGACTATCTCTAACGTTTATGAGGACGCAGGATTCTGCAGAACCCGGAAACATTGCAAACACACTTTGGGATAGATTAGAAATGGTGCGTTCCTGTAATATTAGCAACAAAGCAATAACTGTTGTGACTTCTTGAGAGCAACTAATAAAAAGGTGAAGAGGGTTCATAACGTCCCAATCTCGTTGAGCCACCTCCCAAAGAAAAACTTTTAGAAGGAATGAATTCTTTCCAAAGCTTCCCCTTAACACTGGACCCAAGCACTAACCTCTTATAAACGTAGAGCGCGAAGTGGACTACTGCGTGGTATGTGAGGTTCCGGAATGCCTCCAGCTATTCTAACAGCAAGTAGTAATCCCTTCTTCAGCAGGAATCAGACCGTAGCGTTCTCACATGTAAGCAGATATTGTCAATCTAGAGCCTGAAGATATTTAATTATTAAGCAATTTTACCAAAAATAAACAAAACTGCTGCATAAAAACAAGAAAAATAAGTAAATGTCGGAACCGAAATAAAAGCATAAGAGAAACAAGAATGAAACGTACATTAACCAAAAGGGATACTATCTGAAGAAGTGGAACAAAATGGTGAGCACCGAACCAAACAAAATGCAGCACTAAAAGGAGGCTCACAACATAAGGAGGCTGAAGGACCAACTCTCTCAGCTTTTCAGAATATATTCATTCGAATACCCGTACGCAGACGCGTTTCTGGGGTTGAATGCGATTAGAGCAGAAGATTATCACTAGAGCACGGAAAGTGTGACTTTGCGAAGAGGGGTTTCTTCATAGGTTAATTGGAACTGTACCAATAACTACGCCCAGTTATGAAGATAAATTGAAGTTTGCGTTGGATAATGATGTGTTTTTTAAGGAACACTCCCGAAACCTAGAGCGCCTGCTTCAGAAAGGTTAATTTTGGCCCGGAGAATGCTACTCATTCTGAGCGCGCAGTTTGGGAACAACGGACCGATTGTCGATTGGGTTTCGCTCTACACGTAAAGGGAAATCACTACGGATGTTAAATCTCTGAATTACCTAAATTCAACTAATCCCACTTCTGAAAAGGCACACAAGTGCTCAGTACGAGGTGACTACACATTGAGAAGGAGCGACTCTTCCGGACAAATTTTGCCAAAACGATAAAAGGGACGGCGGGATTAAAGAAATTCTACTCCTGTCCACTCTATGGGTCTGAAACATTCTCCAACAATTTATATTGCCCACTTTATCAAGGTTCCGTAGAGCTCCGTTCAAGAGCTGAGGTCAACGACCACAAGATGGATAGCGAATAAAAGATAAAGCTTCAGTGTGATGACAAAATATGTTATTTTACGGTCATAGGAACAGATTTTGCTCATAACTGGGTGTGGTATCTGAAACAGTTGCAATTAGCACAGAAAAAACCTCGATTTATAAAGTTACACTTTCCGTGCTCTAGTGATAACCCTCTGCTCTATTCGCATTCAACCCCAGAAACGTGTCTGCGTACGGGTGTTCTATCCATTCATTCATTTCTATACGTAGCAGATCCACTGGGAACAGCAAAGTCTGCGTCGACTTGAGGAAGAAACCTATTGGGTATTATAGGCAAAGTAAAGAATAGAAGAACGGGAAGCTAGATATCTCAATGGGGACTATGGGAGACCTAACATCTTCACCACGGAAAATTATACAACTTCAAGATGGGGGACTTTAATTGATGTGCAGCTGGTTACGTACACACCCGAGTTAACCCCGAATTAACAGAATTGGCGAACGAACGAAGATCCGGTATGAAGCTCCGGTGCATCACATGCGACGCGGGCGCGGCGCGTGGCGCTAGAGCGCGGTACGGGTGGACAAGACCTCACAACAGGGGTGACGGTCAAGAGGCGCTCGAGGATTTCTCGCACCTCTCTCGCACATCGCTCACACCTATAATTGCGGGTGTCGTGTAAGAGCTGCCCATATCGGCATCAGCTGTTACCAGCTAATGTGGGCGGTCCCCCGAACCGAGCTTTGCCGCCAGAAATGTCGCGCGCGGCAGAAGGCAGTTGAAGGTGAATAGTAGATGCAGACACAGCGGATTTAAAGCTGCTGAGAACTTTTGATGCTAGGATGCCAAAACCTTATTCACCTATGCAACCATAAAATCCAATGTTAGCAGTACATACGCTATACATACTCTACTAATACCTAAATATATAAATAATCAAGAAAACGGTAAAAAATTGTCGACTGTGCTGAAGGCTCCTTCAAGTAATATTAATGAGTAGAAACGATGCAATGAGGTTTTGACTGTTGATTTTGCAGAATGTATCTCAGCAGCCATGTAGACATGATCGACGGCTTGGCCTTCAATATTCCCATGGTTTTTAGAGAGAGAAGCTTAGCACCATTCGTATCGGGTTTTTTCCTACCTAGGGATATGCTACAGCCAAATTTGATCCTTTCCTGTAGTGCTAGGTCGCTTTCGCAGGCACGACTCAATGACTGATATTCTGGATACTCCCTTTATTTTCTGGGCAATGTTCTAGGTTAAGTAGAATATTGGGTCTCCATAATCTTCCCGATGCTAGATAGGAGAACATCAGTTGAACAGTCCAGATCCCAGCTGAACACACGAACAGACTTCCAAGCTTTTTTAAGCGAAAGAGACATTCTTTAGCGTTTTTTTAACGGTAACGAGCAGCAAATCCCATGTCAAGACTTGAGGTCCTAAGAAAGGAGTAGTGGATGAAGTCAAGCAAGGCCAATGATCATCTTAAAAATAAAGTCTGAATAGGCACTTCAACGAACCCACAAAAAAAAATCAAAAAGCACCTACGTCTGGTATTTCTGCTCATGTGATAAAGGTCCTCACAAAACTCACTGAATTAGATAAATTGTCAAGATGAAAAGTGCTTCCAACTTCAAGGGATCTATATTTATTTGCTTTAAAATTTCACTGCAATAGTTTATCTTTAAGTGATCTAGACTGGAATCTTTCTGATACCACTGTGACTCAAAGGATCAAGCCAATGATTGAGAGCTTAATTTTGGATTTTATACTCATTCACTTACGTTGAGATACTAGAAAATATTTTGCTCGAACTAATTCTTTCGATATTGTCAAGCACTATATTGCTGGATGGACCGTCGTTGCTGTAGTGTACTACTGTAACGACGGTCCATCGCGCGCGACAATATGTACGAGTTGTCTCACTGGCTGTCTTCTCTAGCTATGAAGGGTCTAGAGGCAGACGGATACTGTAGCCATGGCTGCCTCTGCCTGTGGGAAGGTGCGGTCAAGGTGCGACATGACCCAGCTAACGAGCGAGCGCACCTCTTGACTCGGACCCCACAACAGCGATGCCTCGAAATGTATATACTACTAGTGGCCCCGTAAGCCACTTTAGTGTGCCACGTTCTGGAAAATGTGACTGCGTCTCTGTGATTGTTGCTGTGTGGTTGCTCTGCAGGGCGCAGCACTAGGTGGTCAGTGTCCGTTGGAGAGTACTAAGTCCAGTCGGATTCCGAAATCGGCTACTAAGTAAATACACATTAGGGTTCTTTCAGGAAAAGCAGATAGCACTAAAAAGTGACTCAAATAAGCGTTAGTGAGACGACGAATGATGTTTTAGCAAGAAATGCGTACCATTTAGCGAAAACAGCCTAAAATTCAAGCTAAAATCTTCGAAAAACCGATCTCAGTACGGAACTGCTTGATCCCGCTAGAACTCGTTGAAACTTGTTATAGGACTTGTCAGATACAGGAAATTGTCATCGGAGCGTGGTTTTTTTCTCTCAAACCTGGAACTTTCCCAGGAAATTTCTCTCGTTTGAGGAAGTGTTCCGATACGCTGTCAACTCCAAGAAAAGCACCTAAGTGGTATCAACTCTCCCCCAAAGTGGCATCTTTCGTTTTTGAGAAACTGTCTTCGTTTTTGAAAAAAAAAACCGTCATTAATGGTCAAAAGCCACTTTTTGACCATTAATGACGGTTTTTTTCCAAAAACGAAGACGGTTTCTCAAAAACGAAGTGTGCCACTTTGGGGGGATACTTGTTGGTGTAGTGCGCATCTACAGTCAAAATTCCAACATGACAACATATGTCTCCTACAGGTTGAGCAACACCTGATTATCATTGGAGCGCACCAGAGTGCAGGGTAGGGATGTAGCAATTGGTTGAACGACAGTGATCTTCAGCCACGATTTTGATGATCCTTCAGACGTGCATCTCTGAAATCTGCTTGTGTCTAACATCAGTAGACGATTAGCGGTCGGTTACGCTCCGGACATTGGTGCTAAGCCCCCTGAATCTGCAGGAGGCTACTAAGTCCTGGTGGTCAATGACCACCTGGTGCTGCGCCCTGTTGCTCTGTGTGATTGCTCAGTGTGATTTTATTGTGCCATCCAACTCACTGTGTGAAATTCATTTCCTGAACTGGTCCTACGCTTCTTAACATTGTTCCAACACGAATTATTCCGCATACTTTTAGTGAATCACTTGGTAAAGGAACAAAACAAATAGATACATAATACAGGGAGCGTCAATTATGATCACTATTCCCGCAGCCTGGAGCGCCGCAGTACCCACGCGACACTGAGGCATTCACCTTGGAGTAAACATCGCGCGCGATCTGATCCATTCCAATACATAGATCAAATTCTCAGTTGAAAGACCACGTGAAAGCGGAGGTTCCAGCAATTCGCACGTAGCCTTTGCAGGTCCCAGCAAGGGCCTTCCGTAGGGTCGGAACAAAAACGAAGCCCCCTTTGAAAAACACAGATTTTACGAAGTCCCCCTTGGATACTGAGACATTGGGAAAATCCCAAATTAACCATTTTTCATGGAAATCCGCCCAAAAAGAGCCGCTTTCCCGTAAACAGCAGTTTATACTAAGTGCGTGGGTCAGTTGCGCCCCAACTGCACGCATCTATTACTGAAAGAAATGAGGAAAATGTCATTAGACTGATTCACAGCTGCAAAAATGGTCCCACAAACGCAAGGCGAACGAAGTGAGCTTAAAAGAAGCCTGACCGTTTCGCAATCAGGTTGGGAATCCCTAAAACCAGAAAAGCTGGCCTGAGAAGGTAGCCACCATATTGAGAAAAAGCAAGTATTTCCAAGATTAGCAAGGCCCCAAAAGGAGAAAAGTTAAAAAAAAAACAACATCGAAAAAGCGAAAACGCAAAAATAAGAACGTTTTCGAAACAAAAACGAAGCTTGGAGATGAGGCTGACTTGAATGAAGCGCGGCGTCGCAAATGAAACCTATGCGTTTCAATGGTACGTTGGCGCATCGTAGGGTGTAAAAAAAGTTTTGCTTTATAGGGCTATATCTCTGCTAAAAGGAGATGATGTGGAACATACTATGGCGCGTATGATAGCATGGATTGGATGTATAGGTGTATGCAAAGGCAGCAGAAACTTATGTGTTTGAATAGAAAAACTATGCTCCTGAAGTGCCACGAAAGGCTGAGCCTTTCGTAGCTGCGGGTCCAGCCTTTCGTGCGAAAGGCTGGATCACTTAATGAGCATACAATTTTCTGATTCACATAGGTTTGGGTAACCATTTCAAACACTTATTGTGCACTCTGAGACACACCTTTGCCCAAAATTTGAAGTGAATCCGTGAAGTGTGGACTTAGCTACTTAGCGCAGCTTTTTTACTTTGCATAAGTTTGGAATGTCTTTTCAAAGAACTTTCAGTATTCCCTTTGTTCTTGTTTCACAGAAGGTTTCAAGTCAATCCGTGCAGCTTCGGCAGCACAGCAATCCTTCGTACCCTCCGTATAGTAAGGACCTGTGAATGATCTGCTCCAATCGAACTTTTTCGTCCTCGATCGCCCTCATTGCGCCGCTCAAAGTACTAAGAGCCGTTTTTTCACAAGGCTTTTTCCTATTTGCTCTACCAACGTATTGTCCTTCTTAGGACCAGCAAAAACCCAATTTTTTAGGGGCTCTGGCTCGGACCCTGTACGAAGCCCCGTTTGATTTTTGCTCTTTTCACGAAGTACAGCTTGCCCCCGGGACAGCCGTGCTCGGGCCTGCCCTGTATTCAGCAACGCCGCGTAGTTGGCACCACCTACGTGGCGTTGCTGGATACTCACGTTTCAGGCAGTGGGAGTACTGATCGTGATTGATGTCACCTGTACATGCACTCATGTTAATATTATATACCTCCGCGTAAGACTACCACATCCATCTAGATCAAACCGAACCTATTCAGACGATTTTTTTTTCGAATTTTTCAGTGGAGACCGACACCAAAACGGTTATTGTGAGAAAGAAGATAGACTTCAAAACATCTATATTAAGTACAGTGACTCATTTCTCCATTAAAGACTTCCACCGATAAGAAAGGTTCAATAATACCTATTTGGAAATGTTCCAAGTAAAGGTTACACTATCACTTCTTCTATACAATTACTGTTCCATGCCTTGCAGTGCACAGAAGATCATTTCTGAACACTCCATCCTCGATTCAATTCGGCATCGCCGTGCTTAGCAGTACGTCGGCACAGCGCTGAACAAGCAACTTTCGCTACATGTACGAATCACGAACATCATTTCTACTTGAGGAGGATCTAAGAAAACACACAGAACTGGAGATGAATAGAAAATTAAGTGTGCACCACATTTACATTGTAGCACCAATGCAGAGATGATAAAAACCTCTACAATTATCGTATTTTGCCTTTATTCTCGAATTTTACTCAATGACGACATCGCCTCGCGAACAGAATGCAGCAATTCGTGCTGCCGTCACACCTCTTCCGACACCTACCGATTTTTTGCTGTGCATCGTTGCTGTTGCTGACGTGCGTCCTAACGATAATCCGTACGTATCAAAATCGATGTCGCCTGAGGGATGCAGATGTGATGTGTTACGCTCCACATTGAGTATACTTGCAGCATCAGATGTACAATGTGGACGTATCAATATTGCACTTATTGTAAGACTAGCGCCCCTTCGGGACGCTAAAAAGTGGGGTGGGGCAGTGACTTGAGGTATGTGCAAAAGCTTCACTCATGCGAAATGCTTAGAAAATTAGCAAGTAAGCAGAACTAATCATTAACTGAGCTCAAATACGAAATCCTCCTCATGAATTGCGTATATTTTACGGGTCCTTCCAGCGTCGGACTTTGAGTCTTCTCGCGATCCTAACTTTGCTTGCAAATTCTTAAAGGCAGCACTCACGGAAATTTTTGTGTTGAAGATTTCGCGGTATATCGGGGTTTTTAGGGACGATGAACTCATTGACAACGATGACGTAGCGTGAAACACGCGAAAAACACAGAAAAAGACGGCGGTATTTCATGTGTGTCCACTGCGCGGACGAGTGTTCCGTGATGGGTCCCGGCAGGGAACCCTGCAAATGGTACGAATTTCATAGACACGCCCCCGCTGAACCACATGCACACACCCTGTCGAAGGCGTTAGTTGGCGCGACGGAACCCTAATGTCCAGAGCGGCATATGTGTCCACGGCAGTATCTTCGTAGGTAGGTGGCCATTCAAGGTGTTCAACTTACTGTTGAGATTGTCCAGCGGCCGGCTACATGGTAAGCGACCCATTTCAGAAGTGAAAATTTCCGTGAGTGCCGCCTTTAATCACGCATCTACTTGTAAAGCTAATTTGCGATGCAATACTATGACCTACTCTTTTGTGTCACATTTCTTACATGCCTTTGGACCCGTTGTGAACAGCCACTCCCAACTCTGCACAGGCACATCTTTCACATGGCTTTAGTACTTGTGAACAATAAAGTGTAACCAATGCCGTGGCGAATAATCAGATGAAATGATTCAAATTTCACATTACTGAAATAGTCCATTTGATGAGCTTCTGCTTCAATATACAGAGAGGCAGAAGAAGAGGTCGACTGAGACAAGAATGAGCGCGTAGCATGACTCTACTCCACCGACAGACGTGCATCTTGACGTTTTCTCCACTATTGCGGCGGACCCATTCTCCATCCGTGAACCCGTATGCTGGCGTTTTCCCCACTAATGGGAACCATGCAGACCCATTTTACATCCGTGCACGCGTTTCCTGGCGCTTTCTCCACTACTGGGCCAGGGCAGACCCATTCTCCATTCGTAGGATCTGTACCAAGGCGCTTTCCACACTAATGGGCCCCCTGCGGACCCAGCCTCCATCCATGGACCCGTATCCTGGCGCTTTCTCCCTTATTGGGCCAGGGCAGACCCGATCCCCATCCGTGGAACCGTTCCCTTGCATTTCTAGACTAATGGGCCCCTACGGACCCAATCTCCATCGATGGACTCGTGTCCTGGCATCTTCCTCACTACTGGGCCACGGCGGACCCCTTCTCCGTCGATGGATCCGTATCCTGCCGTTTTCCCACTGTTCGACAACGGCGGACTCTTTCTCGATAGGTGTACACCTATCATGATGTTTTTCAGAATTACATACGGAGCCCCATCATCAGCGTACTCCGCACTCCAAAGTAATGGAAGAAAGTTAGGTAGGTAAAGTTTGATCAATTGCACATCTGGTTTCAGAAAATGTCTCAACAGCCTATAAGGATGCATTCTCCGTTCGCTCATCTTCTATATTTGATTGTACTGCACTTCTCAAAACAGACAAAACCTCAGACTGTATGATCCCCACCATATGATGCAAGGAGCAAGTGAGGAAACCGAGAGCAACCTCCGCTATGGCTTCCACGGCATTCACCGTCTTTTCGAAACGGTTAACGTTTAGTGTTCAGAAACTGAATGGCGCTAACAATAAAACTCCAGCAGAGGGGCTACTCTGCTCCGTACATTGCTGCTCTGCATCGTCAAATCTGATAGAATTGTGCTATCCCGGAGCCTCATGTCAAATGTTTGTTGTTCAGCTTGGATTTGAGTACTCCTGCGTTTTCACTTTATTAGCTAGCTTTTGGTACAATAATACCTTCGTCAGGCCTATAACGTTTACAACTGCATTCAGTCTATTGTTATTTCTACAAATATGATGCGAATATACTGACCAGGCCAACAATCAAGCTAGGCGACAATAGATTCTGACACTAGCAACTAACAACTGCGCACTGCCCACAAGAATGAGAGTCACTTGAACGACAGATGTGACAGTGTCACAATCACCACCGCTATCTTCCTATCTTATGAGTTGCAATGCATCCGTTAGTTCATTCTTGTTGTTTATCTCTGAAGAGAGGCGTTTGATGGCAAGAGCCTCCATCATTTTTCTTTCCAGCGGTGCATCCAGTGAGCGGTGTAGTATTGTGACCTTTGTTTTAGGAGGATCCTCGTGTGTGTGGTGAAGGGTGCGATGATGTGAGAAACTGCTGTTAGGATAGGAGCTAGGATTCCGTAGTGCTTGCATATGTTCGTCTAGACGTTTATGGAGCGGTCTTGCCGTTTCTCCAACGTATTTACGTCCGCATCCTTCAGACGTGACCAAGTAGACCGTTCCTCTCAGCTGACATATCTTGTTGCCTGCGCAGTAAATACAGTTATTTCGGCCACATTTTTCTTCGTAGATCCTCGTTGAGGTTAGCAAGCTCTTGAGGTTCGGAGGAGGATGGAACACCAATTTGATTGGTAGGTTTGCGGCCTTCACGATTCGATTCACATCTTTGGCATTTTGTTCGTTTACATAGGGAAGTACTAGCGGAATACCTCCTGGAACGCTCACTAGATGCACCGCTGGAAAGAAAAATGATGGGGCTCTTGCCATCAAACGCCTCTCTACAGAGATAAACAACAAGAATGAACTAGCGGATGCATTGCAACTCATAAGATAGGAAGATAGCGGTGGTGATTGCGACAGTGTCACATCTGTCGTTCAAGTGACTCATTCTTGTGGGCAGTGCGCAGTTGTCCTGTCGCTTAGTTGCTAGTGTCAGAATCTATTGTCGCCTAGCTTGATTGTTGGCCTGGTCAGTATATTCGCATAATGTTTGTAGAAAAAACAATAGACTGAATGCAATTGTAAACGTTATAGGCCTGACGAAGGTATTATTGTACCGAAAGCTAGCCAATAAAGTGAAAACGCAGGAGTACTCAAATCCAAGCCGAACAACAAACATCGTCAAATTGTTGTAAACACGGTCTCGCCTGAAGGGTTGGAGACCGCTAGCCGCTGGTCCTGCCGCGAAATCCCAAATGCACCCGACTTCCACTACGTCTATGCACCTATGACGAAACATCGGCCGAATGCCCCATCAGTTTCGCATCCTCGCGAGGCACTGTTTTTAATTCAGTCTCACGGCAAGCGCATGCGATCACGTGCTAGCCCCCCTACGCCTGCGCTCTAGAAAATTTTGTTGCATTACCATGATTTATATGAGAGGATAACATAAGTCATTGCCTCGTTACACTCTTCTTCTACGCTACAATGAAATCAGTAGATTTTTGGAATGGGCGAATTCTCAACAGAATTACGCTTGAATATCTTGAACACACTTTCACTGTTAATGTGCGCTCACCATAAACACAGAAAGGGAGGATCTTACGCCCACAAACTAATAGTGGTACCTGATAGTGGTATCATTTTCGGAACAAAAACGAGTCCACGCCGGAGCTTGTGGGATAAAATCGGGATGTTGCGGGACAAAAACTCTCATATTTGGATGACTCCCGCTCACCCTCGAGCGGGAGTCATCATTTGGTCAGGAGAGACTTCCGCACAAATGTCTGAGTAGTAGAATCGAATGAAGATCGAATGCAGCGAGATCTGTGACTCATCTAGGATTCTAAGGTCGGAAAAGGAAGAGAACCACGGGATTGATGAGATAGATACATGTGTAAGGGCGCAAGTTGTTGCCTATAGCTACATTTATTGTATCTTTTCTTATCCGATCGGATCGGACTCCGACCTACTATAAATGTAGCTTATGCTTTCCCCCTGAGCCTAGGAAAGGGAGGTGGTCCAGGGGTTGGCGAGATACATGGGGTGGGTGCTCAAGTTATGGCCCAAGCTTTTGCCTAAGCATAGGAAAGGGAGGTGATCCACAGGGTTGGCGAGATACACGGGGTGGATGCTCAAGTTATTGCCCAGGCTTTCCCCCTGAGCCTAGGAGAGGGAGGTGATCCGCAGGGTTGGCGAGATACATGGGGTGGATGCTCAAGTTATGGCCCAACCTTTTGCCTAAGCGTAGGAAAGGGAGGTGGTCCAGGAGTTGGCGAGATACATGGGGTGGGTGCTCAAGTTATGGCCCAAGCTTTTGCCTAAGCATAGGAAAGGGAGGTGGTCCAGGGGTTGGCGAGATACATGGGGTGGGTGCTCAAGTTATGGCCCAAGCTTCTGCCTAAGCATAGGAAAGGGAGGTGATCCACAGGGTTGGCAAGATACATGGGGTGGATGCTCAAGTTATTGCCCAAGCTTTCCCCCTGAGCCTAGGAGAGGGAGGTGATCCGCAGGGTTGGCGAGATACATGGGGTGGGTGCTCAAGTTATGGCCCAAGCTTTTGCCTAAGCATAGGAAAGGGAGGTGATCCACAGGGCTGGCGAGATACATGAGGTGGGTGCTCAACTTATTGCCCAGGCTTTCCCCCTGAGCCTAGGGAAGGAAGGTGATCTACGGGGTTGGTGAGGTACATTTTGTGGGTGTGCAACCTAGAGGCCAGTCAATTGCTAAGTTTGAGATCGGTCTCCAACATCAGCGACGGTCATTCTCCAAACTTGGCGATCGTCCTCCGATGAATTCGGCGCCCGCTGCTACGCCTCGCCCACGATCGATAAGCACCATTGTTACAGTCGCCAGCAACGCATGGTGCTACACTCCACGTGGAGAGCAGCACCAGTGTAACCCGTTACTACTCACTTGCCTATCGTCTGAAGGCTCTCACGAAACCTACTCAGACACTGAGGGCGTGCGGCACGCGCACCCATCAGCGTGCGATCGGACACCGGTCCCGCCGATAGCACTGCAGACGCACGCCGCTGACTGACTCACGCCCGCAGCGTCCGTCCCGCGCACCCATCAGCGTGCGAGCGGCGATAATCACGCCGATGGCACGCTAAACAAGCTACGTACCTGACTCCACCTCATTCCGATTCGAGTTTGACTCCTGTTCTTCCAATTGTGCTGCGTACAATCGTTCGTGATGGCGCTCCAAAATGTACTCCTCCACATTCTCTGGAAACAAAAAAAAAACCTTATTAAACGTTATCGTATGGAATCATTGGACTCACAATCGTCCTACCAACCAACCTCCGTAAACTCGTGCGCCCACTCTTCCTGGTGGTCGAAAATCTGATCGACGGAACATAGCGAAGTTCTGAAAGAAACTTATAAAACTAACAAACTCAGATCCCAGAGACATTCATTCTTGACCACTCTGAAGTCCATTGGCGACTCATTTGGCGAGGTTTGTTTGGCAACCTAGGAAACGGGTTTGCAAAAGAGCCAGGCAAACGAGCTCCGCCAAATGTCTTGCCAAACATGATGTCCCGCCAAATGGGTCGCCATGCAAATCTTGCCAGATAGGTCGCCATACAGATCTTGCCAAATAGGTCGCCATGCAAAAATTGCGCTCTAACATTGTACCTGAGATTTCGCCACGTACTCCCATTTCCTCTCATTGTCAGGAGAGGCCTCCAAAATTATCACAATATCCAAGCTTTTCACATTTAATGGATCAGACCCAGGAAGTAGTTTGGGCAAAGTACCTGCCCAAGCAGTTGAACCGATGACATCCATCGATTCCGTGCCCGGAAGCACGAAATACGTGGACATCCGCCGTGGTTTAGCCGGCTGCGCACTATTGTGCGCGTTACGGCGAGGACCACGGAGATGTCCTCATGCAAAAATCGGGCTCTGACCCTGTCTAGCGGTGATCTGGGCTGACACCGCCACCCTCCTGATGTACGACTCCTTTTGGGATGCGTATCTCAAACTTGGGTAATTGAACCGACTCATCGACTCGAAAGCGGACGCGTCGTATGTGCCTGTCCAGGAAAAAGGGTCGTCAACATATTCTCCCGCAATCTATATTGCCAAACACCCGGAAAATAGGTCGCCAATATCTTCTCTTGCCATTTGTCTTGCCAAACACCCGGAAAATAGGTCGTCAACATATTCTCTCGCATTTTGTGTTGCCAAACAGACTCTAGACCCATTCTTCCGGAAAATGTCTTGCCAAACAAGATTTTAACCCGTAAAATGTCTTGCCAAACACATTCTCTCGCCAAATAGATCGCCAATGGACTTCAGAGCAACATCTAAGTTTGTGTAACATAACATTAACACTCATGGCGATCTGTCGATCTTGAGCACTGCAGGGGGTGGGGGAACCGAAGCTGTCCCAACCACTGAAACATAAGAACATTAATGAAAATGCTAACAACATCTATCTATAGATGATGCGCGTAAGGACATGCATTAGATCCGAACACTTCAGCTACATTTCATCTACACTAAGACGTTCACCAGCCGGATTCACATACTTGAACTTTGCACTTCTCCAAAAGTGAGAACGAGAACTCCATCAGGTGCTACATCACAGTCTAATGCATAGCATTAGCATCATAAATGCTCATAGCAGCCTCGACGAAGACTACGTTGAAAGCGAAGTGATATGATTGTTCGGAAGTATTCGATAAATGAAGAAATGAAGGAATTCAACATGACGGGAGTGAGCAGAGAACCACTTTCTACGCTAATGTTAGTTCGGAACCTCAAAACCGGGGAAATGGAACGAACGATCATAAAAACGCAGTGGGAAATACGCACAGAGTCAATCAATTTAATTGCGAAATGGCGCCTTCTGTGCTTTTCCGTGTGGGATTTTACGCATTGTTGCACAATGATTCGTGAGCGCGGGTCGCACGCTAACACCACTACGTACGCCGATGGCACGCTTCTTTGTCACGCTGCAAGGCAAAGTACGCGGATCGCACGCTGAACGTCTTTGGCACGCTGGTCGCACGCACTGATTGTCTGAGTAGATGCCCGAGTGTGCACACAAAGTTTATCTAATGGAATGAACACCACAATTGCTGCAACAACGTAAATCATTTCGACTCTTGAGCAGATCTTTATTTGACGGTCTTGACCTACATTCGGCAACAAATTGCATTTCTTGATCTACGCGCATTCGACACGTTGCTTATTCAGCTTGGTAAGATTTCCGACAGCAGCGTAATGTCTTCGGAATTGTTGGAGACACCCGTTTTCCTGAAAAAAAGTATATACTCACCAAGCAGAAAAGTGAAATAGGAGGATAGATGCTGTACGCACATCATTATCATTATTATTACTCAAAGCCTTAGACATCATTACATCATCCACGTGAAGACTGCCTACAACACCACTATTCTCAAGTGTTTATAGTTATATTTACTGCTACTTATTTCCTAACAAATTGCCAATATTACAGGATAGGGAACGAACCACTGACGGTCGCAGATAGGTAGAGCGATTGAATCTAGGAGGAGAGAATGGAGGTCTTTGTCGACAAAAGAGCCCGTTTTAAGAAACGCTGTTTTCATGAGAAAAAAAGTAATGCACGAATTTTTTGACGTCTTCATTACGTTGTAAAAATGCAGCCTATCAAAACACTATGCGGAACAAACGACGAAAATGTTCAATCCTCATTTTGGGAAGTTTTGCATGGAATAAGCTTCTCAGTGAGTGATCCATACCATTGATTGGTCCACAGTTAATTGTGAATTCGTGTTTTTTGCACATTATTATTACTTTTGTGTCATTTTTTGATTGGCAGCTTAATTTTAGTGTAGCTCCTTGCGCACATTTGTAGCATCCATTGAAATTGATCACATGGATTTCACAATCTTGCTTGGTTACTAGTTCTGCTGTGTCCGCGATTGTTTTGAATTCTAATGCAACCGCAAATTCCCCCTCGCCCGTGGATGCGACAACTTCATCGCCGTGCGATAATTTTAAGACAGGAGTTCTGATAGGGAGTGCAGAAATTGAGTTTCGCAAGTTTTGCATTGTTGCATGTGGACATTGACAGCGACGCGCTGTGTTTTCACAGTGACATCGTACACGGTTAATGCAAGTAGGAAAATTTTTTCGTGCCTGAATTTCGGTTTCGCATTCTATTGGCACTACAAATCTTAAAGAAAGTGCAAACGTTTCATTTCCGTCATTTGGTAACGCAGATCGTTGGTTCATCATTGCAACCATAGGTTTTTGCATGGAAATCACAGATGTTGAACTGGCCAAGGTTTTGTGTCAAATATGGCAACATTTGCATGGATTTGATACTTTTCTTCCCTAGCCATGTTACCTCTACCTCCAGTTCTATAGGTAAGGGTAAAAAAACAACCGCAAGGTATGCCACCACAAGTGAGGATGCATCCGGAATAGCCAGGATACTTCCTAAACTTTCTCAATTCATGTACCGTTTCATTAGATGACATTGTCTCGCATCGGTTGTTGGCACAAGACCCTGCTTGGGCGCACCTTTCAACATGGTGGACCTGAATCTCAGTGTCTCTTGTGAAAAAATCTGATATCTTTGAGCAGGTCAAGATCATAGGTTTTTTGGTGACCTTTATGAGACCTAACGTTGCATTTGAGTGTGTAATTTCGATACACACTTCAGAAACATGCTTGTTGTGTAAGAGGTCTTGATTATACTGGAAGAAACACTAATGTTCTTCGTCACAAATACGGTTTGCTGAGTAGCGGGTGTACCCATGTTGACAGGCGCCTAGTTCACGAAGATATTGCTCAATACCACGCACACTGTCAATGCATTTCCACGTGGTAGTGGTGCAGGAATGAATATGTGAAGGCTACTGTCGTGCTTTCGTCGTATAACAGTCATAGGTATTTTCTCGACTGTTTCCACTTTCGTTTTGTTTTTGATTCTGACGATTGAGTGGACAATTATGCCTAGAATTACCGCTGCAACGTATGCGAGAGTTGCCAGAGCAGCAAATGCGCCCACAGGCCAGCAGTGCGGGTTACCGAGTAACGTTTTCGAAAGAAAATATTGGTGGGCGCAAAAATCTGGCCTGTCGCAGATTGCCTCTAGTTTCTCTAGGCTGTCGTTATCGTAAGAGATACTCTTAACGCGTATGTGCGGTTTTCCGTGACTTCATCGAAAGTTCGGCAGTTAGCGTCGAAACATAGTTGGAAACGACCAGCTGGCGGCACCACGTGGATTTCTCCCCCGTAACAAGTTATGCTAGGAGGGTTTTCGCGCGCTGTTGTAGTGGATATCAATGACAATAACGTAATTAACAGAAGAGGAAAGGATGAAGACTGTGTTCCATGTGGCTCTTCTAAACCAGCTTCAAATTCTCTGATAACTTCGTATGCTTTCGTTTTTGATGCACAAACTGGGAGTTTCTTCCCTTGTTGAGGTGGTGTTTCTTCGATTATCTTCTCAACATTTTGCTTTTCGTGAGGTGAGCTTCGAATTTCTGGAGGTATGATTTTATTGAGTGGACGATGAATGGTTTTTCAATTTGGTAGTGCAATTTTTGCTGACCTAACCATACCGTCCCCACTTTTTATTATGTCCGTGATTTTGCCATAAGACCAGCAACCTCTTGGGATTAGTTCTTCTTCAATCAGTACAACTTCACCTATCTCTGGGCTGGGATTCATGAAACGATAACCAACCAAACCAAGGATGGCTAGCGGGATTGGTTATCGTATTGGCTACATACAGCTAAGAGACGCAGACAACAAAAGTTGGTTTGCTAGCCTGGGTTTGCCTGGTTATCCTTTCATGAATCCCAGCCCTGGTTGTAATCTTGAGAGGTGCCTTGGTTGTTTGAGGTTGATTTTTTGAGTTTCTCGTAACGAAGTGAGAGAATCTGCGTTCCATATCTCCCAGAACTTATTGGCAATAATTTCGGAGCTTTGGAACGCTTATATTGCTTGTTTTTCTGACTGTATCAAGCTTGGATCATAGTTTGGATCTCCAGATACGTCCATTCTTCGTTGTTAGGTAGCGAAAATCGAAAATTTCCTCTCAGAAAGTCAATAGGTCTCAATGGTATCTCTTCGATATCGCTGGTGTTCAGTTTAGTTAGAGGTCTCGTGTTGAGAATTACCTCAATTTGGACAATGACCGTGCACATGTCAACAAAACTCAAGCGTTTTCGACCTATTGATTTATTGAACGCCTTTTTTGTTAAACCGACTAATCTTTCCCAAACGCCGCCCGTCCATGGCGACCCCGGGGGGTTGAACAACCACTTTATTCGTTGCGATGCGCAGTATGACATGAGAGAACGACCGGAATTGTCAGCATTTGCAAACATTTTTCCAATTATGGTCTCCCCTAGTTTGAAATTTGTCCCGCAGTCGGATCGGACGATTTTCGGTACACCTCTCCTTGATACGAATCTCACGAAGCAGTTGAGAAACGCTCCCGCAGATAAATTTTCCACGACTTCGAGGTGAACAGCTCGAGTTGTGAGACATGTATATAAACACACATACATTTTCTCAAGTGTTTTGAAGTAAATGGTCCAAGAAAGTCGCACCCTACATTTTCGAATGGTCTGGACATTGTTACTCTATCCTTGGGAAGTGGAAGCATTGTTGGCGCTCCGAAAGGTAAGCCTTGGTGTCTTTTACAGACCACGCAGTTGTTCAGGTATTTTCTGAACACAAACGATAGACGAGCAATCCAAAAACGTTGTTTTGCAATGGAAATGGTATGATCTTCTCCGCAATGCCCGTTCTCGTTGTGTATTTTCCGTACGATAAGTCTAGCCAGTTCCGAATCATCCAGAATGTAGATGGGTGACTTTGTGTCGTGCGGAATTGAAGCATTCTGGAGACGTGAATGGTGACGGATGATCCCATTCTCGTCTCTGACGATATGTTTTTTGCAAAATCGTTTTTGCAATGATGTTATGTCAATGAATTTATGTTCATTTGCAATAAGCAGTTGTTCCGCTGCTATTATGTTGCTTGCTGTGATTTCGAGAGTGTCGTTGTTATTCGAGTTTACTAGTTTGATCGACAAACTACGATTTTGGTTGGTTCTTGATACCCATTTGTGAACTGTTTTTTCAACTATTGTCAGAACACGTAGAACCTTGTCCATCTTGTAGAAACGTGTCAAATCAAGGAGTTTTTCCTGTTTTTTCACGTTGTCAGGTATTTGCACGGTGGTGGAAATTGTAACAGGAATTTCTTCAACCTCATTAACCTCGGCTAGGTTATCGATTGACTTGATTGGCCAATTAGTCGGGTTTTCTTCCAGCCAGCGCGGCCCTCGGACCCAATCGTAAGCATTGATTTGGTGAGTTGTCAGTCCTCTAGTATCGGCATCAGTTGGGTTGTGATCCGTGATGACAACCCAGCTGATGCCGGTATTAGATCACTGACGTGGAAGAAGTTTAACGCGACATTATGGATTTTCAGTTGTTCTTTGATGTTGAGCATCCTTTCGCGTTGATTAGCGACAAAAATGGGAACTTTTTTGGTAGATTTGACCCAGTACAGTGCGATTTCGCTGTCGGATACTATGTTCATTTCAATTATGCCTTGTGAAGCTGCTGATATTATCTTGCTCCCTAACCTGGCGGCTATCAGCATACCGAGCACTTCTAATTTTGGGATGGTTTGTTGGCATTTTCTTTGTGTCAAGCGGGTTTTTCCGCTAATTTTTGACAACATATTGCCAACGCCAGGCGGCTGTGTTTTCGATTTGTCTCTAACCTAATCCCTTTTTCCTTTCTTCCTTCATTTCCTTCAATAATTTCTGGTAAACTACATTGCCAGCATATCATTGACTCCCCTCCCTTCCTCTTTACTTGTGAGCGCATAGTTTTCCATTCATCCTGTGCAATATTTTTCATTTTTGCCACCTCCTGACGGTTTCCGCAACGTGGATCCATATCAATACGGTAGTTCAAAAGGAGGTCAGAATTATGCCGTCCAAGAATACTCGCAGTAAGAGGGCTGTAGACTCTGGATCACATAACCTGTCTACCATTAGCGGAAGTGTTGATGCAGGTAGTCAGACAGTTGAGTCTGACTTCACAGACATGTCGAATGAGGGTATAATTCGGCTCTTGATGGAGCGCAATAATGACCCGGTTTCGGTGCGCTTGCTAATAATCCTTGCCGATCGTATACCGAAAAGTGCTAAAGAGGATCCGGAACTAGAAAAGCGCTCACGTAGCGTTCTGATCAGTGGTCTCGATGAGGCCGAAGGCGATGTTCGGTTTGGATCGTCAAACCAATTTGGAAAATAAGGTAAGTGACGTACCGGAGATATTGAAGGTTGAATGCCGACCGGTGGAGGTTTACCGCACGGGCAAATTCAACCCCGCACGGCCCGCCTTGTCAAAGTTGTCCTACCATCTAAGTCTTTTTGGCGCACTGTTTTAGCGAATGCGCGTCTGCTCCGTTCCTCCGGCTTTAGAGACGTCTATGTTAGAAAAAGCATGACAGCAGAGGAACGAAAGCGTGACTACGAATTGAAACAACAGGCGCGCGAACGTAATAGGGGTAAACCTAGTCCTGAGTGGGTCGTGTACCGCAGCTAACTGGTGCACGTTTCTGAGCTGCAGCGTAGCCGCTCGGGAAACGCCCAAATGCGCATGGTGCCTCTGGCAAACTGAAGATCTGTTTACTATAGGGTGACAACAAAGTCTTTGGCCAAAAATTCGAAAGATTATTTCCTAATTATTTTTTGAACTAATTTGAGTTTCAGCATATGCTCTTATTCGTTATGCCTTTCTCAAGTTATATTCGTAATTTGACGTTCTATGAAGGAAGATTTGGGAAATGAGAGTGTCTGAAAGTGAAAGAGCAGCAATTGTGCGTTTGAGGAAAAATGGGTATCCTTCGCAGAAAGTCGCTGAAATCCTGAAGATAGGATGTTCGACCGTGAAGTACACGTACAAGCGATACCTAGAGACAGGATCCAACCAAGATCGACCACGATCCGGCCGTCCAGTGACTGAGTCCATAGAATCGACGGTCAGGAAGATTAAGAAGCGAATTACCCGAAATCCGAAGCAGTCTATGAGGAAAATGGCTAGAACTCTCAACATCAACAGGGAAGTCGTGAGGAAAATCGTTCGTTGTAAGCTTAGATGTTCCCTTATAAGCAAGTGAAGGCTCATATCCTTACAGACAGGATGAAGGCTACCAGACTGGATCGTTGCAAAATTCTGAAACGTCGCCTAGCGCAGGGCCGCCACCTCGATGTCATCTGGAGCGACGAAAAACTCTTCACAATAGAAGGATCTGTGAACAAGCAAAACAATCGTATTCTGGCCCTGACAGCTTCTGATGCCAATTCCAGTGGCAGAATCGTGTCTCGCTCACAACACCCACAGCGGGTGATGGTTTGGGGGGCAATATCCTCAAAAGGCAAATCCCCACTGGTTTTCATCGATCCAGACGTAAAGATCAACGCAGAAGTCTATCGCAAAACTGTCCTGGAAGACACACTGCTTCCCTGGGCAAGATCCCATTATGGAAACGACGGCTGGATATTTCAGCAGGATTCTGCACCTGCTCATAAGGCGAAGAGCACGCAGGAGTGGCTGCGTGCCCACGTTCCCGACTTTATCTCCCCTAGCGAGTGGCCTCCTTGTTCCCCAGATCTCAACCCGCTGGATTTTGCCATATGGGGGATTCTACAGGACAAAGTTGGTGCTCAATCCTACAGAAGTGTCGATAATCTGAAAGCAGCCTTGACGAAAGCATGGGACTAAATCCAACCGGAGACCTTGCGGGCATCGTGCGATGGAGTCATGAGGCGTCTCGGCCTCTGCATCAAGGCATCTGGAGGGTTGTTCGAAATGTAAACAGTGTTTTTTGAAGCTCATGAGTTGAATAAACTGTTGTTAAAGTTTGGTGGTATTTGGTAGCTTACAACCGTTTTTGCGGTAATTTATCTTTGGCCAAAGACTTTGTTGTCACCCTGTAAATGCCCGAAGTCTTGCGAATAAAATTCACCTTTTACACCTTTTCGTATGTGAGCAAAAGCGTGATTTAATCTTTATCACTGAAACGTGATTGAGTTCGAAGATTCTTGACTCTGAAGTGATAGGAACATTACCTTATTCTATTTTTCGTTCTGACCGACTACAACGAACGGGTGGGGGAGTCTGCTGCCTTGTTCGGGGTAATCTTGTATCCAGTGTAATTGGACACGACGTAAGCACAGTAGCTGTTTCTTTAACGGTCAAGATATTCCATCCTCAGAAGGCTTCCCACATGCAGTTCACTGTTGTATACCGCCCACCAGGCTCAAATAAACATGATGATGATGTACTGATTGAACATTTGAATTATCTTACTCCTTTAAACATACAAAATATTTTTCTCGGAGATTTTAATCTACAGGTTGATTGGACTAACAACATCCCCTTGAACTCTGCTTCTGGCTCCTTTCTTAATTTCTTCACACATAGCAGTCTCATACAAAACGTCACTTTACCAACTCATGGCAATGATATTCTGGTTATTGTGCTCTCATGTTGCGTTGAAGTCTCTAATATGCACGTTCTCCCACCTCTTGGGGCATCTGACCACAACATCGTATGCTTTGAGGCTTACGAAAACTTCCCATGTTCCCCTCTACCTTTACCTGATTTCAGCAACGTTGACTATTCCTCTCTCAATGCTTACCTGAATGAGATCGATTGGCTCTCTCTGTTTGATCACTACGTATCCTGCTCTGATGTTTATTTCCGATTTTGTAGTACATTATACAAGGCAATAAGCATCTTTGTTCCCTTAAAAACCCCTAATACAAACGCTCCCTTTCTCCCATCACACATTCAAGCGCTAAACTCTCAAAGACAACGGCTGTTCCACACTCTGAGCTACCCACTGTATAAAAAAGTGTGTTCTGATATCGATCGCCACATGAGGAAATTTCTGGCCAATAAGGAGCGTCGATTATCAGCGAAAACTTCATCAAAGATGCTCTACCAGTATATAAAGCGCAAAATAAAACTTAGTCCATATCTTCCGACTCTCGAAGACCACTCCGGCAATGTTTTAACCAGTGATTCCGATAAAGCCCATGCCCTAGCCTCACATTTTGCCACTGTATTTTCATTTACAGAGCATAGCGACGTCCCTGAGACTAATCATCTTGTTCCTATTCCCCATCGTTATTGTAACGTCTTTTTCCATCCAACCGATGTGCTTAATGTTCTTAAGTTGCTAAAGCCCTCTATTTTCGAGACATTTGATGGAATCCCCCAAGTAATATATAAAAAATGTGCGTACTCGCTCTGCGCCCCCTTGCTCATATTTTTAATATTTCAATGATGTTAGGAGAAGTTCCTGATGTTTGGAAGGAAGCCCTAGTCACAGCAATACCTAAGGTGCAAGGTGCCAGACTTGTAAGCGAGTTTCGTCCAATTAGCCTATTGCCTACACCCGTTAAAGTGATGGAAAAAATCATTAGAGAGAAACTGCTGGTTTGGCTCAGGAGATCCAATTTGATTCCTATCGAGCAGCATGGGTTTCTTAGTGGCGCTTCAACCACCACCAATTCAGCTGATGGCCTGTATGACTGGAAATTAGCTTTGAACCAAGATAAAACGGTTGATGTCGTGTATATTGACTTGTCGAAAGCATTTGACAGAGTCTGCCATGCCAAGTTGCTCGCAAAATTAAAGCTTGTTGGTATTTCTGGTGACCTTCTCAACTGGCTTACTTCCTACCTCTCTAATAGGCACATGACCGTCAAGGTGGGACACCAGTATTCAAACAAGTTTTGCTGCGGGAGCGGAGTTCCCCAGGGAGGGGTGTTGTCTCCTTTATTGTTTTTAATTTACACCGCTGATTTACCAAACTTCCTCAAAACTTCCCCACATGTGTCAATTAAGTTGTTCGCTGATGATATCAAACTTTACGGAGTCTACTCTTCTGAGAATAGGATAATGGTTCGGGCTGCGCTACAGACCTCATTAGAAAAATTGGCTATATGGGCTTCTACCTGGGACTTGCCTATAAACCTAGATAAATGCCTCACTTTACATATCGGTGATGGCGATTCATTTGACTATCGGATAAATGGTACTAGTTTGAGATCATGTAACACAGCGAAGGACCTTGGAATTGTTCTGGACATCAGTCTTAAATTCTCAAAACATATCGTCTCTGAGGTACAGAAGGCTTACTCGTCCCTATTTCGGCTCCTCCGTAATATAAAGTGCAATAACCCATATATATATTCACTAGACTCTACAAGTCGTTTGTTCTACCTCATCTTGAATACTGCTCCCAAGTATGGAATCCGTTCCTGAAAAAGGATATAGAAAAAATTGAGAAAGTGCAGAAGACTTTTACAAGGATTTTATTCAAGAGAGTTCTTCCCTCCCAAGAGTTGCCTGGTTACAACGAACGGCTTAAAAATTAAACATGAGAAGCCTAAAATATCGTAGAGCACTTGCCGATTTAGTTTTTTGCTTCCGTATCCTCAGAAAAGAAAATAAATTGCAAGCCAGCAAATATTGGGTGTTTATGCCCGACTGGAGAAAGAACCGGAGGTTTTAGCTTGCACTACAGAAAAATCAATCATAATAAATTTTCGCTTATGTTCCATGACGTTTCTACCGAGGTGCGAGGTGGTTACAGAAGTTACCCAGAGATGTGATTCAAGCTGAACGTAATCAAAAGTTCAAATCAAAGTTGATAAAATTAGATCTTTTACCTTTGCTTGGTATTAGTTGACACTGGTTTGTACTAATAGCTCAAGATTTTCAGCTTATTTCGTGCCTTCTTCGCCTCGTTGACGTTGAGACAACAGCTGGACAGCGCCTATAGCTATTGCATAGTTTACATTTTGAGTGGTCCTTAACTTCAACCTTCCCTGCTGATTCTATTTTTGCAGTACATCCTTCGTAACTGCATGCTGGTTTGGCTTACCTGGATACGCCTACGTCGATGCCGCTCTTACTGTAGATATAATTCGTTATCGCTTACATGTTTCGAAATTTTCTAGGATTCTCCACAGTGTTTTTTTTTGTTTTGTTTTTGTTTCAACCCTGTTATACTAAGCTCTGCTGTTTTATTATGACCTCCCAACATAAGCGCATATGTTGCTCTTTTTTTATTTTGGTTTTGAGTTGTACCTGGCTACTGCACTCATCCGCAATGACTACCCAACTGTCGCACTTACTTCAATGCTTCCACAATAGAATCTAGCGCCTCTGCACCCCTTTCTTACTTCTGTCGTTACCACCTACTGATCACTAGCCTCTCTCTTCCCGATTGCTATTCTGTTGAGGACTGCTAGCTGCCGCTGCCCAACATTCTGGTTCCGTAGGGTTTCAGCCAGTATACCTGCGTCCCGAAGTTCTAGCATGTTCGGAAGGCTAATTGCTGGATGGTACATGGCTGGCTGGTACGGGTATATCTGGCTTTACTCTTTTAGCATGTTTAGCAACTGTTATATTGCAAGAGTGCTAGTTCTAGTCTCGATATGGTGGTTTTTATCTGAAGAGCGCAGTTGAGGTCTAGCTTTTTTTTGGATGATTCATGAGGTGCCACTAGTTGGGGTAATCATGTGCGGCTGCATTAGTTCTCTTCCCATTTTTAGTTCATTTGCGATTGTGAGTGGAATCTTTCCGCTTATGTGGAGGTAGCAGTTATTTTATTATGGAACACCTTGTTGTCGGTGTATTGAATAAATAAAAAAATAAATAAATAATTAGCTCGGAAACTTTGCCAGAGGGCATATGCTGGATGTATGCACATGTCGCGATTGCTGCCCTGCTTGCATCTGCAAGCACCCAAAGGTATTTTCGCTCTGATGAAGATGTGGATATGTAACCATTGACGGATATTTTGGCCTGGTCGACGTCCTTGCACAGTTTATTCCATTTGTCGCATACTTTTTGAGGTAGGGAAGTATTCTAATCCACCCCCGTGTTAAAGATGTCTCTTATCATAGATTTTAATCCAACAATAAGTGGCCCAGCTAAGCCTACTGGATCAAAAATCGAGTTTATTTGGCTCACGACATCACGTTTAGTGAGTTGTGTGGACAGTAAATGTATTCGTGATGGTGTTATAATTGACACCCAACATTTTTACTAATCCTGACTCGAGTCTGTCGCACTGAGGAATTCTCGAGTTTACTTCTTTCGAATCTGACAGGTATTCACGTAATTTCATGCCAATTTCACCGAACAATTTTTTCGAATTGTTGTATTTTTCAACTGCTTCATCTGTCGTTTCCGCTTGTAGAAGTATGTTGTCCACGTGCAAGTTTTTCGAAATTTCTGTGGACAGATCCGAGTTTTTGGAATCTAGATAAGCAAGAATAGCCATGTTTAAGATACTTGGGGAGGCTGTAACCCCAAAAGGAAGTCTCCTGAATCTGTACTCGATGATGTTGTCCCTTGTTGGTGGGTGATCAACATCCCTGAGCCATAGAAACCTACACAAATCTTTATGTGAATTAATCAGTCTGATTTGTGTGAAAGCCGCCTCAATATCGCAGGTTAGAATGAATTTTTTCAACCGCGAGGAGGTGAGAATGTCGTGTATTATGTTTACAAACGATTCACCTTTGTGGATGACATCATTGAGACTTAGTTGACCTTTCCTTTCAGAGGAAGCATCAAAAACGATCCTCAGTGGGACCTTCTTTTGTGGCCTCCATACCGCTGAGTGGGGCATGTAGTAAACCGTGGCCGCTTCAGGATCGGCGACCGCAAACTCTTCAATAATTTCTTCTTTCGCATATTTTTGTATGAGGTTGCAGTACCATTTCTTTTGTTCAGCATTGCCGATCAACACGTTTTGCAGTGATTCGAGTCGTCTTATGGCAACCGCGTAATTGTTTTCTGGTTTCCCTACGTTTTCTTTGAGTGGAAAAGGAACGGTAATGACGTTATTTTCGAACGAGATCCTTTTTGAGTACTCCTTGAAATACTTGTGTGCTTTTTCATCTTTTTGGCACTCTTCGGGTGTAATTCCAAGGCCATCTAGTTCAAAAATCTTTTGTAGAAGCTCCTGTTCACTGTGCTTGTAAATTGTTGTCATACTATGCAAAATGCCGCTACTTCCAGAGGCACCGATCCCGCGACCATAAATGGTGGGTCCGAATACAGTTTTTGCAATGTGGAAACCAGCTGGTGTTTCTGTTCCATTCGCTGGCTCAGTGACTAGGTCGGTGGTAATAGTCGAGGCCAACGAGTACATGTGGGTTCTGATGTTCACCGCGAAGCGTGGAGTTTGCCAGACAAATGTTGTTTGTTTTCAAGAAAACAATGTCATTGGCATCCAAGCTCACTGATGGAAATCCACTCGTTATTACCAGCTTTGTTTGCACAGTAATGTTGATTTCCTCTCCAAAGGCTGTTCCCAGTTTGATTGGTACTGAGTGACTTTTAAAACTCTCGATGTACCCGCCTATACCGGACATTGTGCAGAGTTCGGTAGTTTGTTTTTCTAGACCGAGGCGTTCCGCAAATTCTTCTTGGATGACCGTTTTCTGCGTGTGAGAATCAAAAAAGAATAAACTTTTTTCGTATTCCTGTGTATTGGCGTTCCAGGCGTTGCCTTCAGCGGTCATTAGTATGAGTTGTTTAGCCGTTGAACTATGGTTTTGTACGGATGAAGGCATGACGGTTTCCGATGATTGCATTTGTGCATTGTTTGGATTGAATCTTTGACGATCTGGTCGTCTGAAGTTGTCTTTTTGATCCATATTTCGATAATTTTGATGCCTTGGATAGTTTTGACCAGTGTTTGCATTTTTAGTCCAATTATCGAAATTTTGCTTGAAGGCAGGTGCTTCTCCTTTTAAACATAAGTCTATGTTGTGTTTTTGGCTGCAGTTTGCGCAGTCTGGCCTGTTGCAATCGAAGCTGCTATGGTTTGATGAGCAGCATTTCCAGCAGCGGTTCTGTTCTTTCAGAATCTTGCGCCGCGTACTTTGATCACTAACTGTTCTACACTGTAGTGGTAAGTGGTTTCCCTTATGGCAGAATATGCATTCGTCGCCTTGATTAGGTCGTGAATTGATATAGCTGTCTTTCGATTGTATGACCGACCCTATTGTTCTATGGCCTAATCTGTCTTCAAGGCCTTGGTGGCAATCTCTTTCTTTAGAATTGCCATGAGGTCATCAATTGATTGCCTATCTTGTGTTTGGCTAGCGACAAGGACTGACCTTACAATGTCTTGAGGAAATTTGGATAAGATCGTTTCGTCCCGCATAGGGTCGCAGGTTTTTCTCACGTCGTAGCCTGCGGACACCATATGATTTGTGAGCATTTTGATTTCGTCATATACCATGGAGCAATTATCCGCCGAGTTATTGGCAGCGCTCATGTTAACAAGTTTTTGGACGATTTTTGACCTGCTGGATGGCTGGTTGCTGAAGTTTTCTTGCAGCTTTTGGATGATCCAGTCGTAATTCTCAGGGGTAAGTTTAATGCCTTTGATAGCTGTCTGGGCTCGGCCCTTCAATCTTTCCTTGAGGAGTAGAATTTTTCCATTACATCCAGTTAGGTACTTTTGTGAACCAGCGCCTCAAATATGGCCCAGTATTCTGCGAAATCTTCAGAGCTTCCATAGAATTCCGGCAAAGAGGCTTGTGGAGGTTTAATGGATCGATGTGTAGACACAGTAGCGTTACCGTTGTCAATCGGCCTCGAAATGGCCAAAGAGTTTTGCGAAATGGTGGATGTTGTGCCTCCATGGACACTGTTTTGTACACGATCGTCGTCGTGTGAGTTCTGAGTTACAACGTCATTTCCGTTTGCGTTATCCCCATTCTGAGGGCTATTTGTGACGTAACCTAACTTGATTTCCATGTTTTCTTCGACGTTTTTGGTTTCGTCTAGTCGTGCCGTGAGCACGTATATTAGATCGTTTGCTTCGGTAATGGTAGTTAAAAATTGGGACTCTTCCTGTATCTGTTCGATTTCTACCATTAAATCCTTCTTTTCCGATTTGTTCTTGCAATTTTTGTATTCATCTCTTATCTCGTTATACAACCACTGTAAGTGTTCTCTTGCCTCTTTTATTTGTCTGGTACTACTTTGTAATAGCGCAGTGGCAGGCCGACATTTTTGATAGCTCACGTCGTCAATCGTTGGGTATTCTACCGCTTGAGTATACTCGTTATAACGGGATGCTAACGTTTTTAGCGTAGTTGCGCTATAAGCGATCGCTTGTCTGTGAAAATGCAGTGCCATAGTTTTTTTGCACTAGTCGAGCTAACTTAATTCGTGTGATCTGCTAATTTATTTCAGTGATCTGGTCAGCTATTATATCATTAGTGACCTGCGCTCCAGTTGTTATATCAAGGGAACGACTTTTGCTCAAATGTAACTTGGGTTGAATCTAATGCGATTCACGGTCTAGGATTTGACCGTAAAGAAAGCGCTCAATGAACTAGACTTTTCTCTTGGCTCCAAAGATATCAGTCTTTGACGCGGGAGATGTGGCTTTTATTTGGCCGTTGCACCAAACTGTTCAGTGGGCGCGTGAGGCTCTTGGATCTTTTTTTCCCGTTTACTTTGATCAAGTGGTTCAGTGGTTTTGCTTCTGATTAGAAGAGGCGAACAGACAGCGTTTATTGCGACCTTGCGTGGTCAGACGAATAAGCGAATGTGGGTATCTGCCAAAAGGTGGGTCCCGCCTACTGTGGGCCCTTGATATGGATGAGGTCGCGGTGAGCACCATCGAGACGATGATAGCATCCATCAAAGGTGTTCGAGCCTGTTATCGACTTCTATCGCTGAAATGATGACATAGGTGACTGTGAAACTCAACGGCGACATTGGCCGTTGTCTTTTTCGACCCGCTTCAAAGCTCACGACTTTTCATAATGTTCCATGAGTGCAGTTATCCAGAGAGAAAGTGGAGACAGACTGGTCAAAGATATGCATAATTTTTTCGAGGCTCCGGAAAACTGAAAGTTGTGGTCAGCTGATGTTCTCTGACGGGAAAAGTTTAAGTTGGATAACTCAGATGGAAACACCTACTACTGGAGGAGTCTCCGCAGTTTTTCAGCAAACGGAACTTTGAAATTTGGCACACATGTTCCCAACCCATGGAATTTTCTCAGTATTGAACACCGGAGCACTCCTCTCCGTCGGTAGGCACATTCCAGGCGTTTCCTCGCTTTTGGACGCCGGCGCACCCTTATCACACCGTTGGACCCGACTCCAGGCGTTTCCCCTCTTTTGGACGCCGGCGCACCCTCATCCCACCGTTGGACACGTCTGAAGGTGATCTCCACCTTGACGCACCCACCGGTCTCCACTTCCCCATCCTTTAGAGCTTCTCTAAAGGATCTTCTCTCTTCTCTTTAGATTCTTTGAACCTCACCATACCCGTCGCTATCATCTTGTTGACCTCGCAATCACCATCACTGACCAATCAGGGAATTTCGTTTCACACTGACAAACAAACGTATACACATTCAGAATAAGCCCGTTATTATAAGTCATGACAATATAAATAATATACATAATAAGTGTAAATAATATATACATAACAAATATAAATAATATATTAGGTGTTAACATAAGTCCTTGGACTTTTTTTCAAGTGCACTTTTCTCCACCAGTTTGCCATCTTTTGGGAACAAGTTATATAAGATCAGAAAGCGCTATTCTTTCTTTACAGGAATGTTGCGGACAATTTTCTTAAATCGGTAGTTTGCCTGAGTTTTAGGACCGCGAAGTGGAGCAACGAGTCAATAAAAAACAGCTCAACCGACAGCCGCCTATCCTGTCAATCAGTTGAAGCTCTAAAGCCCATCAAAACTGGCCAGTTGACTTGTACTAAGTATGAAAGAGACGTTTTGCTCGAAATGATTGGTCATCAGCGATTTCCCAAGATCAAAGAAGACATATTTGGCCTCGGTTACACCAACGACTTCGCCCGAACAAATTTCTTACCTGAAGACCTGGGGATTGCTCCATAGGAATCATATGGTCTAGATGGACATCATACTTCTCAAAGCTACCAAATCACTTAGGTAATTTTGCTAAAAGAAACCAACCGCGAGGTTCTAGTCATTTTACCGTGACGTCAGACCCCACCTTCCAAAAATCGTCAAACTGACGCTTCAACAGTTCCACTGATGATGTTCTCCTGCGTTTATATTCTATAGTGCTTACACGCTCAAACAGTATGTGAAGCTTTCCGGTCCCTACTGAATATAAGGAGGAAAATAGGTCTTTCCTCAAATTAGCGTTTTTCTTCTTAAGCTTAAAATTCAAATAATTCAATAGTTCTGTGAAGAAGCTTATTGATAGGATTATTGAGGAAGGGAAATCACTTTCAAAAGGTATAGCAAATTTTAGGAAAAGGGGTAATGGGGCGGAAAAAATCGCGACTAAAAAAGCGCAATGACTTATGTTAACACCTAATATATATAATACTAAATACATACTTCTCATACTCATACTCAACTCATAAGAAGGATTTCGTATTGAAGCCCATTTAGTTGATTAGTTTTGCTTCTTTGTCAATTTTCCAGGGAATGTGTAAATGTGAAGTTTTTTACATGCCTGCCTTGTCCTGCCGGAAACTCAATGGTTTTCCATTGTCCTGGTCCAGGTCAGGTAAGACACAGACGCTAATCATCTTTGGGTAGACGGATGAGCTCAGTGGAGCCAAAACGATGATGACATCAAGCACTCCGACCCGTGACGGGAGGCAGCAATGAGGAACCCACACCTGTACCGCCAGCCGCAATTAGTGGGTGCGGTGGCCGGTAACTGCAAGCTCGTGCTAAGCGCTGTTGTTGGCAGACCCTCCTCAGACAATGAAGCGGGCTGACCGCGGTACCAATATTTGGCGGACCGTAGCCAACTCCGCGGTCAGCCAAATAACTGAGCGCGGTCGGCCAATTATGGGTGCGCGGTCAGCCCGCGAAAGGTCCGCAGTCAGCCCACCGAAATGATGTCATGGCGTGCTGATAACGGCAGCAATAGTTACTGATGATGTGTAGATGACATTTTTGCGATGAAATCTAACATCAGACAAAAAATGTCCCCTTTCACCGTTGGAAATTGCACAGTACACACAGTTTTTGAAAATAGAAAGGCCAAAATCGCCAGGATTCATTCGTATTCTTCAGATTATGTGCTTAAAGGTATTTTCTTTTGTCGCTGTCCACAAATTGCATAATATTAATGGCACACTCTCTTAATGAGAGCTTCACTCCAAAAATATCTAAAGAATGCCTCCACCCCCCGGAAATTGGGGAGTGGTCCCACTACTTCAGCAAAAAATGGATGCGAAATACCTCTTCATCTCTTCACCATTGTCAGAGAAAGACGGTCGTTTCATATACATCCCACTCATCACCGCCACTATGTTCACAAAGGTTGTATCATACATTGTGCAGGTCCTACGGGCCGAATTTAGCTGACCGCGGACAGTACCGCGGTCGGCCAAACTTTCAAGAAAGGACCGCGGTCAGCCAAACTTTTGGCTAACGACCGCGGTCAGCCAAACTTTTGGCTAACGACCGCGATCAGGCAGTTTTCTGTCCGCGGTCAGCCCGTTCCGCATCTCATGGTACCGCGGTCAGCCCGCTCCATTGTTTGAGTCAAAGTCCTTGATTGCTGCCGTTATCAGCACGCCATGACATCATTTCGGTGGGCTGACTGCGGACCTTTCGCGGGCTGACCGCGCACCCATAATTGGCCGACCGCGCTCAGTTATTTGGCTGACCGCGGAGTTGGCTACGGTCCGCCAAATATTGGTACCGCGGTCAGCCCGCTTCATTGTCTGAGGAGGGTCTGCCAACAACAGCGCTTAGCACGAGCTTGCAGTTACCGGCCACCGCACCCACTAATTGCGGCTGGCGGTACAGGTGTGGGTTCCTCATTGCTGCCTCCCGTCACGGGTCGGAGTGCTTGATGTCATCATCGTTTTGGCTCCACTGAGCTCATCCGTCTACCCAAAGATGATTAGCGTCTGTGTCTTACCTGACCTGGACCAGGACAATGGAAAACCATTGAGTTTCCGGCAGGACAAGGCAGGCATGTAAAAAACTTCACATTTACACATTCCCTGGAAAATTGACAAAGAAGCAAAACTAATCAACTAAATGGGCTTCAATACGAAATCCTTCTTATGAGTTGAGTATGAGTATGAGAAGTATGTCTTTAGTATTATATATATTAGGTGTTAACATAAGTCATTGCGCTTTTTTAGTCGCGATTTTTTCCGCCCCATTACCATTTTTCTAAAATATGTACTATACCTTCTGAAAGCGCTTTCCTTCCTCTAATCCCATCATAAGCGTTTTCACAGAACTATTGAATTACTTAGCTTTTGAAGAAAAAAGCTTTTCAGTAAGCGGAAAAGACCTATTTTCCTCCTTATATTCAGTAGGGACCGGAAAGCTTCCAATACTGTTCGAGCGTGTAAGCACTGTAGAATATAAATGCGGAAGAACATCATCAGTGGAACTGTTGGAGCGTCAGTTTGACGATTTTTGGAAGGTGGGATCTGATGTCACCATGGGGTAAGATAAGCAGACCCTCGCGGTTGGATTTTTGTAGCAGAATTACCTAAATTATTTGGTATCTCTGAGAAGTATGATGTCCATCTAGACCATATGATTCCTTTGGAACAATTCCCAGAGCTTCGTGTAAGAAATTTGTTCGGTCGGAGTGGTTGGTGTTACTGAGACCAAATATGTTTTCTTTGATCTTGGAAAATCGCTGATGACCAGTCATTTCAAGCAAAACGTCTCTCTCGTACCTAGTACAGGTCACTTGGCCAGTATTGAAGGCCTTTAGAGTTTCAATTGATTGATAAGATAGGTGGCTGACGGTTGAGTTGTTTTTTATTGACTCGTTGCTCCACTCCACGGGCTTAAAACCCAGATAAACTATAGATTTAAGAAAAGCTGTTCACAAAATCCTTGTAGAACAAGAATAGCGCTTTCGAATCGTATATAACTTGTTCCTAAAAGATGGCAAATTGGTGGAGAAAAGTGCACCTGGAGGAAAATGTATCCGAAAGAAAAGTGCAAGGACTTATGTTAACACCTAATATATTATTTATATTTGTTATGTATATATTATTTACACTTATTATGTATATTATTTATATTGTCATGACTTATAATAACGGGCTTATTCTGAATGTGTATACGTTTGTTTGTCAGTGTAAAACGAAATTCCCTGATTGGTCAGTGATGGTGATTACGAGGTCAACAAGATGATAGGGACGGGTATGGTGAGGTTCAAAGAATGAAGAGAAGAGAGAAGATCCTTTAGAGAAGCTCTAAAGGATGGGGAAGTGGAGACCGGTGGGTGCGTCAAGGTGGAGATCACCTTCAGACGTGTCCAACGGTGGGATGAGGGTGCGCCGGCGTCCAAAAGAGGGGAAACGCCTGGAGTCGGGTCCAACGGTGCGATAAGGGTGCGCCGGCGTCCAAAAGCGAGGAAACGCCTGGAATGTGCCTACCGACGGAGAGGAGTGCTCCGGTGTTCAATACTGAAAAAATTCCATGGGTTGGGAACATATTTGCTCGATCGGTTTGCTGGCGCTTAACTTTGTTTATGAACACACCGCACCCTCCCCTTTTATATGTTGGCTCTTATCATTTGACCAGCTATAACAAACGACGAATTTTAAACCATTTCCTGTAGTCGTTCCAGGTTGAACCGATCATGCATGTATAGTTACAAACAGCTACTCCGGTTGAGCGAAAGATAAAATTGCTCTGAGAAACGCGGTCGATTCTTTTTGATAAGACCTTTTTTACATGAGGGAGATGAAAAGGATGTGGAACGCATTATAGCATAAATGTGGCATGACTGTGAGTCTTCTTCTTCTTTAGCGTTTGTCCCGTTCACTAGTCCGCTTTCCTGAACTTCTGACGCCATTTCGCCCTATCATGCGCCTGGTCTGGGTGCGCGCCCACATTCTTCGGATCCGTATATCAACTCAGACATTCGAGCTGCACTAGTCTCGGTGGGCGAGGCCTGTTCCGCCCATCGCGCCGCCCTTTCGGCACAAGTTCGACAGTGCTGGAAATGTTATACAGTGCTGCCAAGATTAGTGGCAGTACCGAACAGTTGCCGCGCACTCAAAAACGGCAAAATTTTTTACAGCACCGGTGCCACTGTTCTGCCGGACTTAGATCGATTTGGTACCGATCGAATTTCGCGCCAGCGCGATGACGCAATTTCGGCGCTTTTTTCGAGAAACATTTTCGAAAATGTTTTTTTCGTTTCTTTTCCGTTCTCTCTCATCCCTTTCACTTCTTTCTCTCTTTCTATCTCCTTCTTCTTCTTCTTCTTCTTCTTCTTTCAATGTTTTTGTGCGCGCTTAAATTTGTTTTTCTGCATTTTAACTATTTCTTTGCGCGCAACTTCTCCCTCACGTTTTTTTCATTCTTTTTTGTTCCTTCACTCTCTTCTCTCCTCTCTCTCATCCTCTCTCTCTTCCTCTTCTCTTTTAGTTGTTTTCACGCGCGCGTTCTTCTGTTTTATTGGAATTTTTGGTTCTCCCCGGCGCGCGTTTTTTTCGTTTTGTCGCAATTTGAGTATCACACCCGCACGCAGTTTCTCTCTCACTGTTTTTCTTTAATCTTCTTTGTTTCCCTCCACTCCTTTCGCCTTTCTCTCATCCTTTCCCTCTCCTCTAGTCTTTCCTTGGTTGTTTTAAGCGCGCGCTCATCTATTTCATCGCAAATTTTTGCTATCCCCGCCGTGCAAATTCGCTCCCATCAATTCTTTTTATTCTTTCACTATTCTTTTACACTTCTTCAACCTCTCTTTCATCCTTCCTCTTTTCCTCTCTGCTTTTGCACTGTTTTTACGGGCGCTTTCACTTGTTTTTTCTACTGTGACTGTTTTTTTGGCGCAACTCCTCGCTCACTAATTTCCTTCAATCTTTTTCGTTTCTTCTTTCTGCTAACGCTTCTCTCTCATCTTCTGTCGCTTCCTACTCAATCCTTCATTGTTTTCATGTGCGCGTCCGCTGGCATTGTTCTAATTTTGGAATTTTTCAGGTGGCAATCGTGTGACGGCGCGAATATGGGCGAGGTAGAAGTCAAGATCTTGGGTATTGAGCACGTGGACGACAGGACGAGGGCGCTGGACATCATCAGCAACATGTGGGTCTACCGAAATGTCGAAGTTTTTTTGAAACCTCAACTTCAAGGAAAACAGTGAACTCCGACTTTTTTGGAAGTTTTTGTTCGATTCGGAGTTCCAACGTTTGCTCTTCCGTCTCATCCATCTCTGTTTCCATCATCATCCTTATCATCCGCATTCTTCTTCCATGTCATTCAAATGATGGAACCATACCAAACTTTTTTAGAAGAACCTTTTCTATAGGATTTTTTTCTTGATATTCGCTTAACTGTGTGAATTCTTCTCATTCACTTTGGCACAGGCGATTGCATGTTTTTGTTTTTGAAATGCGCAATTTTGTTTGTTTGTTCCCATTTTGTTTTAAAAAGAAGAAGTGTGCGGATGATGCATCACGATTACTTTTCGTCTTTGCATTCAACTTCTCGTGTGCGCAGCTGACCCACATCTACTTAGCAGTCATTGAATTTCGAGGGATGGAGGATTCGGATTTGGATCGCATTCGATTCTCCGCGGATTCGGTGAAATACGTCTGTTTTCGCAGAAATCTCTTTCGCAATCCCTGGAAATTGCTTGCCGCAAAATTCCCTAATCTCCATCTTGATTTGAGGGAAAATTCGTTAGTTTTTGCAATCATTCATTCACAGTCGTCCTGGATCACACAAAACTTCCTATTTCACTAGGCATTTGAAATTGGACGAACTCGTTGCTGCGAACGCGCGTGGTCAGAGTGTTGAAACAACGCTGCCGAGACTGCAGTACATCTACTTGCTTTTAGTAGATCGTAGCTTCAGATTTTGGTTGGAGCTGGGCCCAGATAACGCGTCAAGGTCGTCAGCTCTCCAGTACCGTAGGGAATGTCGTGTGAGGTGGACACACGAATGCGGGGCCGCAATTGCCAGAGCCATGTGAGTATAGAGGGTTTTTACAAGCACTAGAAACCGATTCGAGTCCTACTTGCAGAGCCGACATTCGCCAGTCCGTTCTGGTGGATGAGAGACTACGTCCTAAATCAGTGAGTCTACTTTTTATTCTTTTATCACCTTCTCTCAAAATTTTGAGATCTGCTTTCTATCGTTGAATTGATTTAGAAACGCCGACGCTTCTCCATCCCAGCACACAGCCAAGAAAAGGTAAGTTAGGTTTTGACCTGGTAGCTATGTGAGAGCTTCCAAATTTTTTTTTCCAGATTGATGCCATCTCAAGTGAAGAAATTAGTGATTAGTGGACGACGGAGAGAGAGGGAAGCAAACAGAACTTTTTCAATTCCGTGACCGAAGGACTGTAGCCCGGAAGTTCGTATGCCTTATTTGGTTTTCTGTCGGTCAGCTACTTCCTTTTGCTAATTTTATTGCTTTCATTCGTTTCTGTTTGTTTCCCAATCTCGAAGTCTCCCCCATGATTTTTTTTCTGATTTGACTCACACTTGAAGGAATTTTTTCTTTTGGAATGATTTTTGAGCTTTAAAACATGGATTGACTCTGACTTTTTTGTCCTTGACTCGAACCATGGATTGAATCTGATTTTTTTTGACTGTGACTTGAATATTGACTCATCAAAAACGTTGCAAAATCTACCTAAGATTTTCTGCTGAGTTTTTTTTTTTCGCTGACTCCAGCTGATCTCACATCCCGGACGTGTCGTTTTTATTCTACTGCTCCATCTTTGATTTCTAACATTTCTCCGACGTTGCCGCCTTCACTCGCCGATCTGAATTGATTTTTCGATCTTTCTACCTGTCTCTGGAACTGATTCAAGATCTCCACCATTACGCAGGGTTCCGTCGCTTTTTCCTATTTCCTGGGACGTTATTCCTAGGCCGATCTACCCGGATTTGTCGTTTAAACGTCTGGTCTCGTTTTCTTCACTCTAGGAATTGATACCCAATCTACGTCGCCCTCTTCTCGGATTCGTCGTATTTCGCCGCATTTTTAAATTTGCCTCGATTTCGTTATCCCGGTGCCGCACTCACCTCCTTAGCCTGAACTACCTGCTTGCCACGCCCCGCTAATTCCCGAAACTGACTAATTCCGACGACTACCACTCCTCAACCTTGTGCCACCCATCTCTGACCTCACTTTTTCCTCTACCCTCAGTCATTCCGATGAAATCCTCACTTCTTTCGATACTGATGCCGAAAACGCGAGTGCTTTGCCTGAATGTTTTGGATTTTTGCCTCAACTTTTTGCCTTCTGTTGGATTTTTAGCACAGGTGCACTTTTTGTCTGAGTAGGAAGTTTTCTAGAAGGAAGTTTTTTAGGTATTTACGAGAGCGATAAACTTGTTGTGAGGAGTGCACGTGCGCTAACTATTTTTTTGTAATTTTTCTCATCGCACATACCTCACTGTTTACTCACTTACCGGTCATTATTTTATTTACTGGTCGCTCTACTCACCTGATCTTAGAAGATATTGATTATTCGTAAAATTTGTACATATTTAGTTTTATGCTTCAGGGGATTTCGGGCTTTTTTGTGCCGAGATTACAGTTTAACTTAATTCTAAGCCCAAAATTTCCTAATCTTATCCGAACTGTTGAAGATATTGATTACGCTTGATAATTGTATGTACTTTACGTTTTTAGGAAATTTTGGGCTTTTTCATTGTAACGAAATCGTGGATGTTTTCCTCATTTCACTTCCTTTTTGCTCAAAATTTCCTACCTTCATCCTGAATTCTGAAGTTGTTTTTTTTGGGTGTCTTGGGCATCGACAGAATTGGATTTCATTGCAGATTTTGGTTAGCCTGACCCAAGACACCCAGTTTGATGTGTATTTCTTGATATTTTTGCTATTAGAGCATTTTTAGGATTTTTATGAAAAACTGTTTTTTCTGACGTTACTGGAGCTTAACGGCGCTTTAAGCATGCTTATTATTCGTTTTAGTGTGTATTCTGATCGAATCTGTATTTTTGTTGGTAATAAATTTTTCATGAATTTTTCAACCATTTCACCATCAGAAAATTTCAGAGTTGGGGCAGCACTATAGCCAATAGTGCTGCCACCTTAAGGTCCGCGGGGGGCCGCGGGTCTTAAATTGGCAGCACTGTCGGTCCACTATGACAGCACTGTCGCCCCACATTAGCAGCAGTATCCGCCCAAGACCCGACACAATTGCTGATATTATATGAATACTATATGACCGGAATTCTATTGGTGATGATAAAGAACTCTCAAATTAGCAGCTCTTCTCGAAAAGCCATAAAGCTAGTGCTGCTCAAGGCCGAGCCTAGAGCTGAGCGAATGTCTGAGAAGTCATTGTTATATAGGTCATTGTTATACTCTTCGGATCCAGTGTGTCAAGTCATTGTTATATAGGCCGTCCCTTAGGCTGTTTTCCTGGTACCTCAAAATCAAGGCCTACTTTGCAGACGGTGTCTTTGTTGGCGTGCAGAACGTGGCCGTACCATCTAAGGCGGGTTTCGCGGAGCTTGTCAGCAATCGTGGCGATGCCAAACCGCTCTCGGATTTTTTTCATTGCGTATGCGGTCCACATGCATGGTACCAGACATCCATGGTAACATCTTCATTTCCATCACACCCAGGCGGCGTTCCACTTCCTTGGTGGCTGGAAAACATTCTGCACCATACAATGCGACGGGCCTAACGACTGCTCGATGCACCTTCGACTTGAGGCGATCTGGGATTTTCTTGTCGCAGCACTCCCGTCAGCGAACGCCACTTCAACCCTGCAGCGTTGACGCGAGCGACGACTTCATGGGCTTGGTTGCCATCGGCTGGGAGTGTTGAGCCGAGATACTTGAAGTAGTCGGTTCTCGGAAGGTCATTGCCATCAAACTGAACGGTGGCGGGCTTATCGGTCGTCATATACTCAGTATTCTTGACATTCAGCCAAAGACCGAACCGCGCTAGACGTTCGCTCCAGGCCTGTGTCTGTCGTTCAAGGTCTTCCTTTTTTTCAGATGCGAGCATGACGTCATCTGCCTACAGCAGAGTCCATGGCATCGGTCTCTGGAGGTCTCTCGTAACAGCGTCCATGACGACGATGAAGAGAAGCGGTGAGAGGGTCGATCCTTGATGTACATCTGCGGATATAGGAAATTCTGCTGACGTGCTTGCCGCCGCCTGCACTTGACTTCTCGGGTCCGCAGAGAGAATCCTAACTCACTCGATGAGCTCCTCTGGAATGCCGTGCCACCGCAACGCGTACCAGATGACTTCATGTGGCACGCGATCGAAAGCCTTCTCCAGATCGAGGAATGCTAGATGCAGTGGCTTCTGCTTCTCTGGATGTTTCCGGATCATCAGTTGAGCCGCATGGATTGCATCCATAGTTCCGCAGTTGGCTACGAATCCACACTGGTTCGCGGTTACTCGGATGATGTCGCGTATTCGGCGGTCGATGATGTGTTCGAATATCTTCATACTGTGAGACAGTAGACGTATTGACCGATAGTTCGAAATCCGCAGGGTTGCCTTTCCTCTTCTAGATTAGGATTGTGGTACTCTTCTGCCAATCCACAAGGGTCTTCTTCTCTGCGATGATGTGATGGGCTCGGACACCGTTCAATTAACAATCTGTTTATTCACCACTGGGCGCGTGTGGCGCAGTGGTAAGAGGCTCGCAGCGCACGCACACGATCGATGGTTCGATCGCGCCCGAGGCCAACCAAGCCTTCCATCCCTCCGGGGTCGGTAAAGTGGTACCAGAGGAGTCTGGGAGGATGAAGCACTGACTTGGTACATCGGGTGCATCGGGTGCCCCCAGCAAGTCATTGTACAGGGCACATACGCATTTGACGCCTCTACGATGCTCAGATGAAGTCGAATGCGTGGCGCATCCCTCGTGACGAGATTGATTAACGCCGACCACTTTATCCTTTATCTTTATCCTTATTCCCCGCTGGACGTCCACGCTTCAGTGCGGACGCTAACAATATAATTGCCCCGCCCATTTCTGAGCGAGGAAACCAAGAGGGCGTTGCGGCCTTTTTTGTGATGGGCCGGAACACTCCCGCGCGCACTTAAAATAACAACATTGTGGTGTAAAAAAATAGTTGAGCTAACAACTAGTACATATTTTCACGGGTAGTAAATGCATGTATATGGCGATACAAGACAAGATTAAGAGAGGAATAATGCAACATTGTATGATTAAGCGATAGCTTAACATAGATGGCAAGAAAACTAAAAATTGCACCGATTAGGTGGAGGTAGTAGAGTAAGATGATGATCACGTGTGATTTAGTATGATTTTATTGGATTTAGGAAGCCTTTGCGGTATGTCATTGCTCTAACTTGACTGCTCTACTCGGAGCGAAAGTGATGAAAGTAATTTGGAGTAATTAATGGGTATTAGTGTGGACTGGACAGTAAATACGATTGAGTATTATGGTGCCACGAGCATTTCCTCGGCAAGTAGTGTGAGCAGTGAGAGACCGCTAAGGTTATGAATTACTACTGTGTGAGAACTCACTAGTGATCATCTTACAAATGAATTCGGGATGGAGGAAAATCAAAACATTTTTTCCTCATGAAAACAAAGGAGAGTTGCTAAAAAAAGGGAGAAATCAGGAAAAATTACATCCGGAAACAAAAAAAGTCACTCAATCACTGCGATGACGTTTCTGCGGCGGACCAGAGTGGTTCGAACACAATACGGCGTGATGTTGTCCATTACAAAGTCGGCACTTCTGACTGCAGCTCCCATGTGCCGCAGCAAGACAAGAGACGCACTTGTTGAGGTCGCGAAGTCGAAGTGTACGGGAAATGGGGTCGGAGTATTCAGGGCAGGTGGTGGTACGATGGCCGTCGTCGTTGTTCCCGCCACAGTAAATGCAGGGATGACGGGGAGCGGTGTTAGCGAGTATAGTGTCGACGTTTCCATCAATGGCGAGTACTTTCGTTTGGATCTCAGTGATGGAAGCTTTTAGGAGGTTGAGGGTGAGCCTCGTCGACGCTTCGAAGGTGTCAGAGTGCGCCGCCGCCATTATGCCTGGCGCGAGTGAATCATCAGTGTTTGGAGTACCGGACGCTGACAGTTTCGGCATGATGAGTGACAGCTACAATAACTACTTGCTACCGTAAGTGCAATGGGCGTGGCCCGAGGAAAAGGGCGTGGCCAGAGGCTTTAACGCCTACGAACTTCGGCGAGCGCCTATATAAAGCCGCGAAGACATGCGAATATGATATTCACCGCTGCTTGAAGGACTTCCGCGGCGAATTTCAATAGAAGGAGAAGGACCACAGGCCTGAACAAGTATGTTAGTAAGGCGAGGATGCCTACTCCTGCGACTGATGCTAGAGCAACGTGCCAGTGCTCCTTGAAGGTTGATATTAGAGGTCGCAAGTCTGATAGTGACAGTTGTGGCATCTGTAGAGCGTGTTCTTCGGTGCTTTCTTTGCCGAGAGCAACGTGTTGAGGTATGGATGAGTGGTATACCAGGGTCCCGCGGATGTTTAACGTGTGCGTCTGGCCTCCACATTTATAGTAACAGTTATCACTAACGTGAGCAGAGTCATATTGGAGAATGACGTTAGTAGTTTCGTTTTTGTCTGAACAGCTCAGCAATAGTGACTGCTCTGAACAGTCTAGTGTTACTTGTCTAGTTCTGCTAGAGTAGCAGCTTAGCGTTGTTCGCGCAGCTTCTTGGCAGCTGTAACAGCCCACTAGTTCAGATGCCAGGACGCGGCAGGGAGGATCAATCACTTGCTGAGCGATAGCAAATCTCTTTTTAGTTGATAAAAGGACTGCTACTCCGGCATCCTTTTCAATGGCTATTACGGCAAAGTTGTTCCTTGATATTTCAAGGTGTGGCCGTCTGAGTGGAAGCATTGTTATGGTGCGGTTTTGCGAGTAGACTGGAGCACTCGAGCAGACACATTGCACCGATATCTTATTGGGGACGCATGCGCAGGTATGCTGAGCTTCGCACTTGTGGAATTGGTTGCTGGCTAATTCGGCATTAGCACACTTGACTGCTGCTGTCCAATTATCGTCGACGAGAATGGTCGATGTCTTTGTTTCCGCGAACCGCTGAAGTAGGATGGCGTGGTGTCCATGCTTGATTGATGAGACCTTCAGCGTCCATCCGCGTTGTTCTGTAGGTATGTACGGATCAAGCACTATAGACTCTTCGACGTGCTCTTTCGGCGTTGATAGAGTCATTTTGACGTGTGCTTCCATGAGCCACGAAGCACATTTGAAGACGTGGTAGACGCGGGGCGTTCGTGGAACGTATGCGACACGGAAGAACATGCAGCCTGGGAATGGAGTGAGACAGCCACATGCTAATCCTGCACATGTATTTGAGCACATCGAGTATCCGGATATTTTTGTGCATATCTCAGCTCCGCTTTTCACAGAAATCCAGGACCACATGAAGGGACAGCGTTTTTGGTAGAACGTTTCCGGTTCTGTGTACCTAGTGTAGAACAGCGTTTGTTTCTTGCAGATGTTGCGAATTTCGACAACCTTCAAGTTCAGGAAGCCGACTGTGGAATTTTCGTGACGAAGTACCACACAGACTTCGTTTTGAAGAGTGTTGAATGAAAGTTCGTTGTCGAACTCGAGAACGCATTTAGTACCATTGAGGCAGATTAGGTTAACGTCATGGCGTATGTGCGCTTTTTGACAACCAGTTGCCCCGGTGAGGGTAATACACAGTACTGCCAAGATGACGAAACTTGATCTTCTGAAGTGAGCAAGTGGGAAGGTTTGAGAGGCTTCTTGGTACCCTCTTTTTGATCTCATATTGGCCTTTCGACTGCAGAACTTTTTTGCTATGAAGGCAAATATGGCTGCTATGGTCAGCATCAGAGCAGAAACCACTATACTTCTGGCGACTGCCTTTTTGGCGAACAGTGAGGATTTCCTAAGAGTGATTTTGTGAATGGACGCTTGTCTTCACAAAAGTGCTGTCTTTCACAAGTGCAGGTTTCTACAGGTACCTTGCTCCATGGTGTTAAGTAGAGCGACACATTGACAGGTTCGTCATGGGGAGAGGGCGGTCTCGTGCTTCTCTCATCCCACAGACTTTGTTGAAGCAAAGCTCGTAAGACAAGCTAGGTGGTTTTATTACGAGTGATCCATTCGCACACGAAATGTATGTGGCATCAACTTTGGAGATTAGTGCTAACAGCAGTGGGTAGAGTATCACTCTCGACAGATGGCTGTACTTGTGCGAGCAACTGGCGTTGGCGAATTCGTTCTCGTCGTTTTCGTTATATCTAACGTTTAGCTTAGCCTTTCTTGGAGGCTGAACTCGCCGAACGATGTTTTCTGGCTTCTGCTGAGGAGGGTGTTCTTTTTCAATGTTGTCGACGGAGCGAATTTCCAGAGGAATTAGCTTGCAGACTGGGCGGTGGTAAATTCTTCCGGTTGCCCCCTTCACTTTTGCGGAGCGGACATGCCCATCCGGGCTATTGATGATCTCCAACACTTTGCCGAGTGGCCAGTTTCCTCCGGGTACCATCGAGTCTTGTTCGAGAATTACTATCTCACCGACCTGAGGGAATGGACGCGAGACATGTTTCCTGTTTCGGAACTCTGTTTTCTGTAATTCGCGGAGCTCGACAAGTTATTCAGTCCTCCACCTTCTCCAGAAGTGGTCAGCGACCTCCTCTGAGAATTGTAGTGCTTCTTCAGCTTGAGCGAGTGTTTCAATTCTGGCGTCTTCGTAGTGTGGATCGTCACGAGATTCTTCATCAGCGCATTTTGGCAATGCAAACTTGATATTTCCTTGAAGGAAGTCTACCGGTGCAGTGGGATTGACGAGAGGTCATCAGGATCAACCTTTGTGAGAGGACGGGTGTTGGTGATAGATTCGATGCTGGTAAGAGCTGTCAATAGCTTTGTGTAGGATAATTTTTTGCGTCCTAATGTTTTATTCAGACATTTTTTGACGCATCCGACAAGTCTTTCCCAAACACCTCCCATCCAAGGCGCTGCTGACGGGTTAAAGATCTATTTGATTTTGTTGGAGGCACTGTATGATGCGCCTGTTACTTGGTCTCGTTCGAATAACAAGTCGATGACTTTAGCATCAAGGACAAAGTTGGTGCCGCAGTCAGAACGCATGATGCGTGGTACCCCTCTACGACTTATGGAGCGGAGGAAACTGTCTAGGAATGCTGCAAATGAGAGGCTTTCAACCAATTCCAGATGAATCGCCCGGGTGGTCAAACAGGTGTACAGTGCGACGTATACCTTTCCACCTGTGTTGATGGTTACAGGTCCCATGAAGTCACAGCAGAGTTTTGGAATGGTTTGCCAACTACCAATCTGTCTTTTGGGAGCGGTGCCATCTTTTGATGAGGAAAAGGGAGACCTTGCTCTCGCTTGCAAATGACGCACTTGTTCAAGTGCGTCATGGTGTTCCGGATTCTGCCCGAAGGCCTTGGAAGAATTTCTGACGAATAAGAGCTAGTGTGTGGTTACGTCCACAGTGTGCATTGTTCCTACTCTGAAGTCCATTGGCGACCTATTTGGCGAGAGAATGTGTTTGGCAATGTTTACATTAGGCAGACTTCAGACTTTTACAAAAGACATTTTACGGGTTAAAATCTTTTTTTGGCAAGACATTTTCCGGGAGAATGGGTCTGGAGCAGGGATGAGCGGAATTCCGGTTTCCGGAAGTCGGAAGTTCCTGAATTCTTGCCTCATGCGAGCTTCTGACTTCTAGATTTCTGGACGATTGGCAGTCGTTGGGCCACGCGAACACAAAAATGTTGTATGCATCGCTCCAAATTTCGCCAGATTTCGAACTTCCCCCAACTTCCGACTTCCGACTTCCGGTCTCATGCAGTACTTCCGCTCATCCCTGGTCTGGAGTCTGTTTGGCAGGACAAAATGCGAGAGAAGATGTTGGCGACCTATTTTCCGGGTGTTTGGCAAGACAAATGGCAAGAGAAGATGTTGGCGACATATTTTCCGGGTGTTTGGCAATATAGATTGCGGGAGAATATGTTGACGACCCTTTTTCCTGGACAGGCAATACGACGCATCGGCTTTCGTGTCGATGAGTCAGTTCAATTACCCAAGTTTGAGGTACACATCCCAGAAGGAGTCGTACATCAGGAGGGTGGCGGTGTCAGTCCGAGGTCACCGCCAGACAGGGTCACAGCCCGATTTTTGCATGAGGATATCTCTGTGGTCCTCGCCGTAATGCGCACAACAGTGCGCAGCCGGCTAAACCACGGCCATGTCCACGTATTTCGTGCTTCCGGGGCGCGGAATCGATGAATGTCATCGGTTCAACTGCTTGAGGAGGTACTTTGCGCAAACTACTTCCTGGGTCTGATCCATTAGAGGTGAAAAGCTCGGACATTGTGATAATTTTGGAGGCCTCTCCTGACAATGAGAGGAAATAGGTTTACTTATCGAAATCTCACGTACAATGTTATAGCGCAATTTTCGCATGGCGACCTATTTGGCAAGGTTTGCATGGCGACCCATTTTGCGGGACAGCATGTTTGGCAAGACATTTGGCGGAGCTTGTTTGCCTGGCTCATTTGCAAACCCGTTTCCCAGCTTGCCAAACAAACCTCGCCAAATGGGTCGCCAATGGACTTCAGAGTATGTACATCGTTGATGATTAGAGGAATAAGTTCTGAAGATGCTGGTATGAAAATAGGATTTTTCGTGTCTTCAGGCAAAGCGGCATTCGTGAGTCTGGACTTGGCTCTGATAAGACCAAATTGGTCTCTGAAGATGTTTTTGTTCTTGTGTTTCACATGTAGTTTATTGATGTCGATGTCTATTGATGTCGATGTCTATTGATGTCGATGTCCTTCGTTTCGTTGGCAATTATTAGACGTTCACTTAATATCATTTCCTCAGCAGTAACATCTTTATGCGGATCGAATTAATGTATGTACTGGGTAGGAGCGTTTTTACCTTTTTGCAAGCTTCATTTTGATACCCATAAAGATAGTGCTTTCATTGCGTGGGTAAACACTCGTAATGCTTGCGTATAGTAACGATATCGCTTTAGATCTATAAGCGCTTCGGGCGTTGCAATCGGTGTTGTTTTGAGGACAACACGCTGCGCGCTGGTATTGTTTGGCGCGACGATCGGTTCGGTGAGGGTTACTGAGTCGTCGCTGAGATCTTCGATTGGCCAGCTGTTGCGCGTGTTGTGCCACCATTTTGGCCCGCTGAGCCAGTCGCTATTTACAAAAGTTTCCTTTGTTGTTGGTCTTATGGCAATGTCTGCCCGGTTGAACTCAGATTCGAGATAGTTGAAGTGAACGCGAATGCCTTGCTCTTCCAGAGCCCTTACGATCTTTTTGATTCGATCGACTTGGTTTGTTACAAACGGGGGCTGTTTGTTAGATGATTTTATCCAAGATAGCGCAATTCTGCTATCGCTGACAAGATAAAGGTCGGAAATTTGGTTGTGATAATTCCTCGGTATAGTGTTTGCGAGTCTAGCCGACATTAAAAGTGCTAGTAGCTCCAGTCTTGGTATTGTAACCTTCCTGTGTATAGGTGCTAGTCTTGATTTTCCACAAAGAAGTCCTGCTGTTTTGTGCTCACCACCATGTGTAACGTAAGCACACGCAGCCATTTCAAGTTGACTCGCGTCGCTAAATACCCATAGGTTGGAAGATTCTCGCGTTACCTCGCCAGATGCAACATTGCGCGGCACTTGGATTATGGTGCCGGATATGTCGCGGCAGATGTTGTTCCATTCGTTGAGTTGTTCTGGAGAGATTTTTCCATTCCAATCGACTTGTTTTGTGATCGTATCGCGCATGAGTTTCTTTGCCTGCAGCAACAATGGAGCACCTAACCCCAAAGGATCGTAGATCTTGTGAATCTCACTGAGGAGCTGTCTTTTTGTCATTTGTTGTGCCATGGACACAGAAATTTCAAGAGTGAAGTTGTCCTGGTCCGTGTTGTATTGCACACCAAGCAGTTTTGTTTGTCCTGCCTTCCCTTTATCATCTTTGGGGATTTGTTCATTTACTACACTTGAATTGCTAGCGAATTTTCTAAGGTTCATTCCGACTTGTTGGAAGAGCGTTTTGGACTCTTTGATTTTCGAAAGGGCTTCAGTTTCGTTTTGAGCCTGCAGGAATATATTGTCAACGTAGATGTTATCGAGAATTTCGTTGGACAATTTCGTCCCTGCCCTTGTTAGAAAAGATGCAAGTGACATGTTTAATATACTTGGAGCGGATTTTGTTCCAAATGGGAGACGCTTAAAGCGATAGTGTTCGATGTTGTCTGCTGTGACGTCGGCGGCTGAGTTCTTGAGCCACAAAAAGCGGCATAGGTCACGATGTTCAGGACTAATGCGAATTTGTGTAAATGCTGCTTGTATGTCTGCTGTCACTATTAAGGGCCACGAGCGGCAGGCTAACAGGATGTCCAAGACTTTATTCACGAAGCTTTCGCCAGTGTGCATGACGTCGTTTAGCGACAATTGACCTTTGCCTTTTGAGGAGGCATCGAATACAACTCGTAGTGGTACTGATTTTTCCTCTTTCCACACTCCGGAATGGGGCATGTAGTATTTTGTTCTGTCAGGATCGTTCAATTCAGACGTTGGTACAGGCTCGATGATACCATCATTTTTATACTGCGCGAAAATCTTGTTGTACCAGTATTTTTGTTCTGGGTGGGTTTCATGGTACTTGTGAAGCGATCTTAGCCTGCATATAGCAGTCTTGCAATTGTCTTTGAGATCGATCACGTTGGACTTGAGGGGAAACGGAGCTGTGATGAAACCATCTGTAAAGGATACCTTCTCGGAGTATTTGTCAAGGTACTCATGCGCGGTGTCATTAGCACTGAACTCATCGGCATTGATGCCTATACCTTCAAGTTCGTAAAGGGCCTTTAATTCTTGTTTTACGTTGGATATTAGTTCTGTGCATGTAAACACAGTGTGCTCGTACCGGTTAACGGTGTTTGTTGGGGCTTTACCTATCCCTGGTAGGATAGAGCTGGTCCAAAAACTGTGTTCTGCGCTAGGAGTCCAGATGGTAGTTTGATTGGTGGTCGATCTAGTAAAACTATTTTATCGTAAGATTCGACCCCAATGAGTATGACTGGTTTCTGGAGATCGCCAGTGATAGATGGATTAGATAAGAAGATATTGTTCCACTCGAGAAAATGTATGCTTTCAAATGTTAGGTTTGCAGACGGGAATGAATTGGTGAGAACCGGTTTCGTGCTCAATTGAAGTTCCGAAACGTGTTCTGAATGTTGCGGTCACCTTTTGTGACGTGTAAACTTCTACGTTTCCTCCTATACCGTGCATTGTGCAACGGAATGATTCGCCTTTCTCCAATCCTAAGCGGTTGGCGAGTCGACTATCAATGAGGTTGCACTGGGCACCAGTGTCCAAGAAAATCAGCTCCAGTTGCTTCACTTTTTACTTGAGGTTCGGCTGTCATAAGTACAAATTGACTGGAGTTCTCATGCCCTTCCTTTTCATTCTGGGCAGAAAGAGTGCTCACTGTATTCTGTTGATCAGCGATAGCATGGGAATCCTTTTCAAATGTGTTTGTCTCCTTTGTGGACATTACAGCTGCATGTCCTTGCTGGTTACGGTAGTTTGACCTTTGTTGCTCTTTTCGCTGAAAAGGGCTTGGAGCTTGGGAAGATGTATTCTGTTTGTTAAAGGGCGGTTGAGGTGCCGTTGGTTGCATTGCACATAGCGAAATATGGTGGTCACCATTGCATAGGCGACAGTTGTTCGAATTGCATTCGCGGCTGCGGTGGGTGGTTGAAAAGCATTTCCAGCACGCGAGTATACCTCTTAATGCCTTTCTGCGATCGGCAGCGTTGGCAACGGTGCGGCAGTCTCTGCTGTTATGGTTGGTGCGGCGACAAAAGAGGCATTGCGCTGGTATCGGGCCTCTTTGTTGCATCGTATTAATTCTTAGTTGTGGACGAGTTATGGAGTTTACACGTCTTTCAAAAATGACTCTTGATGAAACGGCCTTTTCAAGAGCATCAAGAAGAGTGCCCATACTTATATTGTCGATTTCTGAAGTAGAAGTCACTATCTCTTTGATGACATCGTAAGGGAATTTCGACAGAATAGTGTCAACCCACAATGGATCATGTTTCGCGAGAATGTCGTGGCCAGTTGCCACCATCTGGTGTACCAGGTCGCTTATTTTGTCGAGCGTCAACGCGCACCTTTGTGCTGAGTTATTGGCGGCTGGCACATTTGTTAGTCTCTGGACGATTACTGACCTGTTGTTACTTTTATTGCCGAATTTCTTATGGAGAACATCGACTAACAGTTTGTAGTACTCAGCTTTCTTGGAAATGCTCTTTACTGCGTCCAGGGCTTGGTTTCGGAGAGCATCCTTCAAGTGGAGTATTTTCTCTAAGTCTCCAAGCTGTGGGTTTTTGTCGACAATTAGTGAATATGTATCCCAAAACTCCTCCCATGAGTCGTTATCGCCGCTAAATGTGGGGAGTTTGATTTCCGGATACTTGATTCTCAGAACAGGAGTAAGATCCAGAGCATTTTCTTGAGAAAGGATATTTGCGCGAGTGCCCTGTTGTAAGCTGTATTGATCGTCTGGTTGCTCGTTATGTGCGCCGAGTAACGGGTCAATTATACCCTTGGTTTCATCGTCCATATGTTGACTGTAGTGCCCCTTTATACTTGAATGCGGCGCATTTTTGTGCATTTCTTTTGGTTTTCCTAGGTTCAGAATTGCCATTTGGGTTTCCAATTCCGTCAACTTAGCATTGATCACCATTATCACATTGTCACTTTCTTGTAGAAGTGAGCGGAAGTTTACTTGGGCTTGGATACTTGGGCTTGGAACTCGTTAAGTTCGTCGATCATGTCTTTTTTCTCTCCTTTTGTTGCTTCTGCGTAGCTTCTGAGGACGTAGTCTTCCTTTAGTGAGGAGCGTTTGCGTTCGGTGTTTCTTTCGGCAATCTGCAATTCACATTGCCGCGAATAACAGTAGTTCTTAATTTCCTTTTCATCCCCTTCTGGAACTTGATTAGGGGATGTAGAAGACTTGTAATAGTCGAGTGTTGTTCTTAGGGAGGAGTGCTCATCTCCAAGAGCTTGCAAAAGTAGAGTTATTTTACTCATTTTTGTATCAGCGGTCGTTTGCCGGTTGCGGGAGGACGGGCTGATATGGGATTGCCACGCGGGCGGTTAAGTTTGGCCGATGCACCAGAAATTTGTGATGGGCTCGGACACCGTTCAATTAACAATCTGTTTATTCACCACTGGTCGTCCACGCTTCAGTGCGGACGGTAACAACACTGAATATAATTGCCCCGCCCATTTCTGAGCGAGGAAACCAAGAGGGCGTTGCGGCCTTTTTTATGATGGGCCGTAAAAGATGATCTGATTGAAGAACAGAAACCGTGTGCAAATAAAACTTCGTGTTCTTTATCAGCACATCATCTGTATTCGTACTAGCGTAGGGTGGTCCAAAATTACGGAGACACAAAGGTTCATATCTAACGTTAGAAAACGAGTTGGCAGTTCTGTATTGGAACCTGTATTGGAAGTGCTTCCAATACAGGTTTTTTCACTCTACATTGAACAAAATCTACCATCACATCTCAAGAAATCTCGTACCACAGGCGAGAAAAGACATGGAGATTTCGAACTAGTCACCTGTTATGGCGCGGAACTGCAGTCTTCCTAGATGATCCCAGCCTTCTAAAAGCGTTTGCTCCAAGGATTTTGTCCTCGAATGAATATCATAACGAGAAATCTGCTCAAATGAATATTGAAAATAGGATTTATAAGGAAGCGGACATGACTTCCTGTGCAAAAATAGGGCAAAAACGTCTGTTAGGGGTGTTTCCAGTTCTTTCTTCAGTATTTAGGAAATGGAACTTGTTAGGCTTACGAGCTCCCAACCAAGAAGTGTTTTCCCCATTGCGGAGTTGATGTTGTTGATTGGTTACGATGAACATGCATAAACCGTTCCGAATTTCGGCGCATTTTCACCAGATCTCGGTTCTCATAACCGTGACAGGTGGTCTCTCACAAACACTCTCATGTTTTCCTATTTCTTGTACTCTTCGATTTACTGGTAAGTGACCGTTTTGCAAAATCCTACACGTTGGTATAACATGTGCGCCTAAGCTACACGAAGCTGTACAATTGATCAGATGAACAGCAAAGGATTGGATGCAAAATGCCAAAATTCGAGATAAGTCCAAAAACGCACGTCGCGCCCTTGTCTCCGTAATTTTGGACCATCCTGTATACACTTTAATCTCTTCGCAAGAATCACTAGCAGGCTCACTAACTCATTTGACACGTAACGTACCACAATACCTACAGTTGTATTTGTTTCAACTCTTTTTCTTCAATCACTTTTTTCCAATTTCTACCCATAAACGTCACCTCACACGAATGTCACGGATACGACATCCATTTAGTACCCTGGTATAGTGTTGTAGTACTACTAAAGGATAAATGCTGGAAAAATGTTGAAAATTACGAGAAGTTACTTCTTCAGTAGTTGCCTGTCACGACGGCCTGTCGCTCGAATACGAGAGGCGGCAGCCCCGGGACCCCGTAGGGACCTAGTGCTCTAAAGCAACTCCTTAGACCACTAAGCCATCTCGCCTCCTTTAACTGTGAGTCTATTAGAATGAAAAAAGGAATTAAGTCATGGGAGCGAAGCGAGGGATTATGAATAGTCTGGAAGTCCGGCGTGAGCCGGACGGCCAGACTGGTATTATATATGTTAAAAAGTATGGTGCGTGTGGCGCAGTGGTAGGAGGCTCGCTGCGCACGCACACGGTCGATGGTTCGATCGCGCCCATGGCCAACCAAGCCATCCATCCCTCCGGGGTCGGTAAACTGGTAGCAGAGGAGTCTGGGAGGATGAAACACTGACTTGGTACATCGGATGCCTCGCGCAAGTCGCTGTATAGAGCACATACGCATTCAACGCCTCTACGATGCTCAGATGAAGTTGAATGCGTGGCGCATCCCACAACAGCCCGTCTGCGGTGATTAACGACGACCACTTTATCCTTTATCTTTATGAGTATGAGAAATCCGTTTTCCATCGTAAGACCTGCATCCGTGCGTTCTTCTCACTACTGATTGATTTATTGCATCTTATTTTCAACGCTATGGATACTAGGCCAACGTTCACGCGTTTTCTATGGGCGGACCTGTATGCTGTCGTTCTCAGCACTATTGCGCCAAAGCGGAATCGTATCCTGGTGTTCTCCACACCATAGGGCCAAGGCGGGCCTTTCTTGCACCTGAGAGCCCAGATTCTGGCGTCTTCTTGACAGTTACTTCTTCACAGTTCTTCACAGTTCACAGGTCCTCCGATCTCCACGGGCGGACTCGCAACTCGACCTTCTCCCACTATTGAACCAGAGCGAACCCGAATCCTGGTGCTCTCCACACCACCAGGCCTGGGTGGGCACTTCCTCCATCGTTAGACCCGTTTTCTTGCGTTTTCCGTACTGCTGGGCTAAAGCAGACCCGTATGCTGGCGTTCTTCACTTGATTGAGCCACAGCGAACACAACCTGTATTGGCGGACCCATATCATGCCCTGCACCGCACCAGTGGACCACGGCGGGCCCGTATCCCAGCCTTATCCATGTTATTGAGCTGCAGCAAAGTCCTTCTCCGTCAGCAGACCCATATCCTGGCGTTCTGCACACCACTGGGCCACGGCGAGTCCTTCCATCGGTGAATCAGCACTGGCGTTTTCCTCACTGTTGAGCCACACCGGACACCTTAAAGGTCGACGGACCCGTATCGTGGCGTTCTCCACACTATCTCAGACATTCGGGCGTTTGGAGCGCCTTCAGCGTTTCTCGTGACATGACACCTGCGGGACAAAAGCAAAAGTGGGCGGAGTTGGCGCGCTTGTTCCGCCGTTAATGGCGCCTTATCCTGCATTTGACCTGCCGTGATCCTGATACGGAGATGGCAGGATTAAGGCAGGTCATGTTCCTTGCTTGCAACCGGTGACTATAAAAATAGTACAAAATTGAGTTCGCCGGGCACGTATGTGCTCCCTGCGCCAGCGCTCGACGAGCCGGACATCTGCAACTAGGCGAATTTCCCCTTCCGCGCCGCGCCGGTACGCGACCGCATCCCACACATCATGTCTGGCCAAACGGTACACTAGGCTACAGTTTCAACGGGGCCTCAGTTGACCAATGAAGTCACGTAGGGCTCGTCTAGTCTCCGCCACAGCAGAGACTAGACCAAGCTTTCACAGCCATCTGCGGCTAACATACACTTCGGTTGCTACGTAGCAATGCAGGAAAAAAGGTGCAAGTTAATCTGCATATGTCCTGCCTCATGTGCGCTCACAGCAGGTTTTCCTGCTCCATCCGCACCTTCAGCAAGTATTTCTGCTCCACTCGCGACTACCCTTCGGAAGCCTGCATCGGCCAAAAGTGTGCGGTTTACGGCGCTCCAAACGCCTTAATGTCTGAAATTCAAATAGAGCGAAGCCGTACCCTAGCGTCCTCCAGCCACGGCGGGTCTTTTCTCCATCGTTGGACCAGCATTCTGGCGATATTTTCACTGCTGGGCCGAAACGGGCCCGTTTTCCATTGGCGGAGACGTATCCTGGCGTTCTCTACGTTACTGGACCAAAGCGAGCCCGTATCATGGCGCACTTCACACCATTGGCTCCTCCATCGTTGGACCAGAATTCTGGCGATGTTTTTCACTGCTGGCCCACACCGGACCCTTACTCCATCGGTGGACCCGTATTCTGGCGTTCTCTACGTTATTGAGAAGAGCAAACCCATCCTATAATGCCGGATCTGTATGCTGGTGTGTTCCACACTATTGGGCCTATGAGCCCTTCCTCCTTTGATAAACCCTTATTCTAGTGTTTTTCTTCACAATTAGGCCAAACCGGACCAGTTCTCCATAAGCGGATGCGTTATCCTGGCGTTTTCACCACTTTTGGGCTCCGGCACACCTGTTTTCCATCGGAGCCCCGTACCCATTGCAAATCTCGACAGCAATGGCAAAAGCTTGGGAACTAATCAAAAATTTTAATTAGATGATTGGTTAGACTGTCATGCATTGCTATACAAGTTGAAGCATTTACTCTGTATGTTAGTGCACAGGTTTTCTCAAAATGACGAACGGATATCGTGACTGCACAATCTCGTCGAAATATCAATAGGGGATGCGGTAGAAACATCCACACCGACTGGACCGATCGTGTAGACTCCGCCGCCATCCAGTTTCCGAGACGCCTATAAAATCGGGAATTTGTCAGCATCTGCTTTTGCAACAGTTCAAAGTTGAGTGGGAGGCGTACCCTGTGCGGCACGGTGGTATTTCCTGTATGAACCCTTCCGAAGCTTTCTCTCAGCCTTATGGCATGGTACTAGCTCAAACTTTCTATAGGGTAGCTCTTGATTTGCCCTTTAAAATCGTTAGCGTGAAGCAGCCCATCGGATTCAGATTAGGGCTGCATGAGAATTAGATCACAGCACAGGACCTCCTCTGCGCACCATTCCAGGACATGCAGTTGTTCCATTAGCAGATTTCGAGTCTTACTGAAACGTCCCGTTTGAGCTATGCAATATGAATTTCATGCAGCAAGGTCTCTTCTCACCTAAAATGATATTCGAATAAGACTGAGCGTGACGTCGATGTTGTGAACCACAAAGATCTAAGAAAATTTGCTCTAACCGGGCATCGTTTCAAAAACATGATGAAGTTCCTGAAGGAAGAGAGAAAACGGAACTCCGCTTTCACCACAGAATTCTCTAATGCTTTTTACATCTACACCATTTTTCTGATGAGAATAGAACAGCTCTGTCTTGAAAAGTGGCTTCAGTGCTAAGGTGACATCGTTGCTCCGTGCCGACTACCTCCCACTCGACTTCGAGCTAATACAAAAGCAATTGGCGGCATATTCCCGATCTGCTGGGTTATATGAGTCACTATTAAGTTGATTTAGTGCGGCCATAGAGAGCCAGAGAGTCATGCCATTGCGTTGGATTCTGCAGCTGTGGTGGTACGAAATATGGTGTGCAAGCACTTGTGCGCACCCTGTTCTTGCCCATCTCTTCAGTGAAGGTGCGTGATGCATCGCAGCAGTGGAGGTATAGCTTTCCTGCTACGTATACATATTTTGCAGCCTGAAAGCTTGTGAACACTCCCTCACCCTTATGCTGCAAGACCGCCAGCGAAGGCGATGAAATCGCTATTAGATGTAGCTTAAAGTCGTCAGCGAAGGCGCAGCATTCCACTTATGCTTTAACATGAAGGGGAAAGTCATGCGTGTAAATGTTGAGAAGTACCGGCGAAAGATTTCCACTATAAGGAATGCCGCTGGGGCAGACCTGGAAGTAGAAAAAGCTGCATCTACTCGTACTGAGAAGGTTCTTCCTGAAAGAAAAAAGTAAATCCATGAGCAAATCCTAGGATAAACCCCTATCATATTGGGTTTGGCTATTAATATTGTGTAATATACCCTGTTAAAAGCATTTGCAAAATTAAGGTACAATATGTCAACACTCCTACCAGAGTCCAGATCAAAATCCAATGGTTGAGATAGTGTAATATGGTTGTTTTCGTAGACTTATGCCTTTGGAACAGGGTGATGCGTGTGTTGATGAATGATGATCGGGGTTTTATGGTGAGTGGAGAACGGGGGGGGGGGCGCGCTTGTAGAAGAGGGAATCGTAGTTCTGGTGGAGAATTCGTTTCCTATTTTTAGTAGTATAATACAACAGTGTGTAGGAAAAGCGCGAAAATGTGGCACAGTCAACGCCACAGTACTCCTCATCCTCCGCCATTCGTCGCCGCGAAACCCCGCCCCTGAGAGCATAAAAACTCAAAGTCCAACCCCCTCGGGCTGGTCTCGGTCCGTCGCTACTCGTCCCGGCCCTCACTCGATGAGGCTCGTTTTTAACTCCTTTTAGTTTTTATTTGTACTCTTTCATTTCTCGTTTTTCTTTTCTTTTCTCCTTCCCCATTAATCTCGTTGGGGCAGGAGGGGTCTCCCTCCTGCCCCATAAGGCCACCTGTTAGGCCTCATGCATCTTATGTGCTGATTCTCCGTGTTCCTGTCTGTATATGTATTAATGCCATTAGGATGAAATTAACCAGAAATAGTCTTGTTCACTCAGTCCAGGAAAAGGGGCTAAACACTAGGATCTTTCGGATACATAAGCTCAGGAGTTTTTGGATAATTCGGTACAGGACAATAAGTCTAACCGCTCTGGATTCAAATGGGATTAGCTGATAACGAACAATAATTCCCCTCAAACGTTAATCCCGTTACATGGAGGTTCCGAACTGAGTTTCTAATCCTAGAATCCCGGCAAAAGAACTCTCTCTCTATTATTTAAACAAAACTTCTCTCCATTTCTCCCCCTTTATACAACTCCTCTCCATTTCTCCTCCAATTATTAAATACATAAAACTAACATTTTCTCTTCATATAAGCGCAAGTCACTACCACGCTCTCTAAATGCGAGGCTATAATAATTCCTAATAAAAGTGACAGGAGCATAGCTCCAACGGGTAACCTTTCTAAGCGTAGGAAAAGCCCTGGCCAGGCAAGCGATCCCCTCGCATTACTAAGAGTAATATTGAAATCCAGTGATCGCTTCAGAAAAAGCGCAGTAACAGTGAAAATAACACTAATCATCCTCTCCTGCTCTTATAACTAGTAGCTATCTTACAGCCCCGCTTCACAATTCTCCGTACAGTATAAGTGAAAGTATGAAATAATTCCGAATTTCGAACTGACTATTCCAGATAAATTTCAAGCATCCCTAGAAAAAAACAATGAGCCCAGACGCAAGTGCCCTGATCGCCAAATTACATCATGCCGTGTCTGCAGAAGCCCACCTCGCATACCGTAATACGAGCCACATTCCGAACGCACGACATCACCTTGATCTCATGCCTACCCACATCAATGAGTGCCACCATGTCATGAGACTAACAACAATCCTGGAGATACTCGACAGGAAACCCGTCCACCAAATCCCCTCCCATGGACTCTTGGCATACTGTTACGATACCCTATATGCGGCGGAATTCATTATCGATGGGGAAAATGGACAACGAGTGATAGATCATCGGTCTGCCATAGTTCGGACAGACCTAGATTCAACCTCCATGCTCCCTACCAACGATGACACCATCTTCTATACACTGGCTTCAAGGATGAAAACGGGTTTGGACAATCCGCACGCCCCTCTTGTCCAGCTCGATTTTGGAGGCGCCGACACCTTCTACGTCTTGGAACAACTATGGTTTGTACTGGAGAGAAAACCCGTCCGGGGCCTAAACCCTTGGGTGCTGGTTAACGCCGAGCCGCAATATATTCCAAATCGTCCGATAACACCGATAGACGATGAGGCGAGCTCCAGCTATTCAGACTCCACCGACTCCTACCAAGACGGAGTATAGAGCTCCGATGAGGACGAAAATGCCTCGTTCTCACCAGTCTCACCGCGTTATGGCTACAACGACAGCACCTGGGAACCCAAGACCCCAGAACCAGCCTTCAGTCCATGGTCGACGGACGACGAAGAAGAGCACGCCAATTCCTATCTGGCCCACCAAACGACAACCGCCGTGCCTAAATCTATTTCATATTTCCATTCAGTGAGTATATTTTTTTCTCTCTCTTAAAAGTTTTTGTTCCTTTTCTGCTTAGTAAGATACATAGTGTACTGCAAGTTCTCTCGTGCGAATTAGGAGTACCGTAGTTGTTCGCGTTGATCTTTGCAACAAGGCTCGCGCGCCGCCGCCAATTATTTATAACAAGGCACGCGCGCGCGAAAAAAAAATGCGTGGTCGACGACCGGCCACCGCGATTTCCGCGGACCAATTAGTTATTTAGAGCCTCCGCACAACTTTCGACCAGCGATCAAAAACTCCGGCCACGCCGAGCAATTTGTTACGCGACCATGCAGAAAATGCGGACCAACGGCCAAGAGAGAGTTTACGCTAATGACCGCCCGAGGCCGCCGCGTAGAATAAATCACTGCCGACCCTCGGTCGGAAGAGGGACCTGCCCAGAGACCAACTGTAAGGGGACTGGAAATCAGAGGGACCAAAAGACAGATTGAGCTAGAGAGTAGAACCACAGATCATAAAGCTACTGTAGTTGCCCCGCCCCTTCGACTACTATATAACCAGCCAGCTCTTACAGCTGCCCCCACCGCTCCGCTCCGGCAACTTCCATAGCTACACCCTTGCCTTGCCAAAGTCGAGCCGACTACCTCTACCGCTGAAGTGAGTCTTTTCTACCTTACTAAATAAAACTTAGTATAGTATTAACACTTAAGTCCCAAAAGCACACAACAAATTTTGATCTAACGTAGTAACCTTCAGTAACAAAGCTCAATACGAGCAAACATTCGTCAACGTAAGTTCCAAATTTTTATTTTGCTTTTATTTCTTCTGTTGTGTCTCCGTTCCTCCTCACTCTCCAACCGTGTTCGCAACTCATTTCATTTATTCGTAACAAAAAAACTCATACCAAAACAAAACTAAACAAGAGCAAATTAACAAAACTTACAACAACACAATAAAGTAAAGACTAATCCTTGTAATCTGATAGTAGCGCTCCTGATTAGGCAGTCTAGGCTTCCTACCTTTCCACCCACTATCTCCCAGAGAGCGCAGTCGATCTGAAAATCAGAAAGAAATATTTCCTCTATTCTTTAAACTCAGCCCTGTCAAACTGTCTCAAACCCCACCAGAAAGCAGAGAACCTTCCTCAAGAACAAAACGCAGACTCCGATACGACGAAGCCAGAGAAAAATACCTGAGCAGAAGTCTGGAGCCTGCTGAGACCCGGCGTACTAGCAGAGTAAGCCTAGGAAAACCAACAACAGTCAAAACGGAATCTCCACCTCCTAGCAAGATTGAGACCCCGGAAAGTAAGTCCGCTGTAACAACGCTCATAGAGAACTTAAGAGCAAGTATAAGTAGATCAAAAGAAACTCTTGCCAAAATAGAGGAGACACCGAAAAGAGCCACGATGTTTAACGCGGACGTACCGACCCTGTACGCTTCATGCAAATTACTGGGAAACCGAATTGAGAAATTCTCAGGCGATACTGATAAGACCTTTGAGGAATTCCTGGACGACTTCAAAGATTTAGTGGAAAGTCTAAACATTCCACACCATCATGCCAGAAGTTTACTTCCATTGTACCTCACCGGTGCAGCGAAACTCAAATATCAGAGTCTCACTGAGGACGAAAAATCAACTTGGGAAACAACAGTAACCGCCCTTGTGAAGAAATTTAAGAATCAGGCAATGTTAAGTAACATCCGCGACGAACTCCATAATATGCGCCAAGGCAAGGACTCAGTAGGTGAATTTGCCAAGAAAATCCTCGCTAAAACAAAGATAGCGTTTCAAGGAGAAGATAAAACTGTACCCTAACAAGCTTGCAATTGACTTCTTCATTAAAGGACTACGATCAGATATCAGGGAAGCAATAAGAAGGTTGCCAGACCCACCAGATTTCGAAACTGCAGTCGCTAACGCTGAAAAAGAGCAAAGAATCCTCGAACAAGAACGTCGTGAAGAACGAGAGATCTTAGAAAGCATCAATGCTCTCCTGCTGGACGATAAAGTCGAAGAACTGCAGAAACAAGTCAACTCACTACAACAACGAAATCAGCCGCCAAAGCAAGTTGCCCGAATACCCCAACGCGGAAAACCTCCTCCTCCACGACAGCAATACAACCCAAGATTCAACAGAGGACCAAATTTCATGTCTCGCTTCAATCCCGCCAATCGTAGAAACCTTCCAAATACTCGCCGGTTCTTCGGAAATACCTTCCAAAACTTCTGGAATAGCCGCAACTTCTACAACCCATCTCGCTTCCAGAACCAAGTGTATAACCCATTCAACTTCATGTTTCCGCAATATCCGCAACAAGCTCCTCTCAACCCCAACAATCCGCAACCAGCGATTGCATCGGGAGCACAAGGCGCCCAGCCATACAACCAACCATCAAGATTTCCCACCGCAGCGCAAAACGTCAACTTTCTTTGTATGATCGCCATGGTCGCCACCCTTTACGTACCAGGCGCAGCGACTCAGGCATTCCAAATTTGTGGAAATAGCCCATTTCCCAATGTACTCTCACTTCCTAAGCTCGTCGAATGTAGCGTAAACACGGAAGAACCTATGATAGAGACCACGATAAAGTTATACGCCGAAAACAGCAATCCACTGCGAATGATAGCCCACAGATGCTATAGAGACCTTATTAAAGTATCTGTTCATAACTTTCTCTACATTCGCACGCGTCGCACTGTGGTAGATCGCCAACGCATTTCAATTTCACCAGAAGAATGCCGTTCCGCCGCAGCCGCCGGAACTATACACGGTCACTCATTGACTGAGATTTCTCCTGGCCTAAAAACCACCAGCGAAATAGAAGACGAAACGCGAAATTGCCGCTCTGGGGCACAAATCTATATTTACGCAGCGTATACTCGATCGAACAAGGAGAAATAGCATCATTTGACGGAGAATCGATCCTAAGCACTCTAGCTAACCTAGACAATTGCTCACTCTCAATGGGAAACTGTCAAACCCCTCAGGAAACTGTCATTTGGGAACCAGTCCAGATCACCCCCTGGTGCAGATTTGGAGGAATAGGTGAATATGGTGCCCTTGCTAGCATGAAATACATCCTTCTACCAGAACAGGAGCTCGCTTTTTAATTCAATTTCGACCATCTCCTTAGAACCAACCTAATGCGACAGTGTAACATCTATAATAGCTACCTTACTACCTCCAAGCACCTAGTGTCATTCCCAAAAGTACCACCCACCATCATGATCCAAGACTTCATCATGGATAATACCCCTGGGAAACGATGGAAACGTGACGCTCGCTATCTCACCGACAACGAAAACAGACAGTCCTGCTATGATCAAGTTCCGTATCAGACACCCCCGCTAATCCAAAGGCTATTCGGCATAACTATCTAAACTTCCTCATGTAGAAACGCTGCCTATAAAAGATCCAAGACTTCTTCGTGAAATTAAGCAATGGAACGTAACCAACCAGGATTTCTACCGACGAAGCCAATTGTATGCGTCTGAAGACGTCCGCATAAGCGCATTGCGAATCATACGTTACGGCGAATACCGCTTCCGACAACTGTCATGGCTCCGATCCATTCCTTATAAAAGACCTTTGAATTATGCCGAACTTTCAATAAAACAAGATCTAAAGCAAGGGACCACCGATATTTTTGATGAGTACTTAGCGCAGGAATTTGGAGCGCTAGAGATAGAGATTCCTACAGCTGGTAAGCAACTCAATAGAATAATACCGTTCTTCCAAGATGAAGATCTTCTTGAGTTGGACCTTTCCACCAGGCCACTTTCAACAACTAGCATGCCACCACCATCTACAACTAAAACCCAGAAGACCACCGCAGCACCGTTATCCACAGTTAAAATTCAGACGATAACCACTATGAAAACACCCCCTACTACAACTACGACAAAGGCGCCAATAATCACCACCTCCCGACCAATCACCACAACCACAATAACGCCTACACCCACAACGAGAGTTGTGTATACTACTAAAACCACCCCGACTCTATTTCCAACGCCCATACCATCGCTAACCTCGCCAACTACAACCACGAAGGCAACCACTCTTATACCTGCTGTTTCGCCGCCAGTAGAGTCGCGAAGACCAGAACCAGTCGTACAGTCGACACCTAGAACATCGCCAAAGACCACTCCACTGCCAACCACAACAATTTCGGCGCCAACTACTCTTAAACCAAGCGTAACATCAACATCCCCCTCTCTTCCAAAGAGCACGATCCCACCAATGACCATCATTCCTCGTGTTACCACTCTAGCTACTTCTACCATTTCCACCACAATGAAAAACGCAAAGCAACAATCACCGAACGAGCAAATTTCTCCCTTAAACTACGTTCTTACCTCAGAAGGATTTCCCGATTATTACGAAAACTTCCCCCAGAATGCAATGTTAACTCCTCGGAAATCACTAGTTATGATCAAGAAATCCATCTCAAATGCACGCGAAGATATGCCTCCCCGCGTCCCAAGCCTAAAGAATATGCGTCGCACTTTCAATAACATTTGCATTCGTCAATACTTGAACAACCAGAAGATTCATGAGCTTAGCCGTGCTGATCCGACCTGGCCAGCACGGACTCTTCTTGGAAAATCCGACGTATCTGCCACTTTAGCCAATGATGAACTCCTAGTAACAGGTTGCAGAAGAATGGAAGCCACGCATGTCTATCTAGACCATAAAGTCAATGAAACATGCTATAATCTCTTACCAGTAAAAATCGATGAACAGCTATGGTTTTCCATCCCAGGCACGTTAGATCTAGTTCAAGCTGCTACAGAAACATCGTGTCCGTACATTTCTATCCTACATCCAAAGCAGACTCAACCGTTACTTCCACCGAATATGCTAAATAGTGAAAACGCTAAACCGTTCCTGTTTGACGCACCGCCCCTCTACCAACACCTCTCTCTCAACTCTGCTCCCACTATGCGATTCCAAATCCAGCACCTACAACAGGAATACAGCGCTTTGCAGAACAAATTGCACAAAAGAGGAATTTTGGAAAACACCCTCTTGCAACTGAAAAATGCTGGAGCAGCCGTAGGAAATTCATTGTCTTCCATCTATAATAAGACTACCGAGAAACTTTCCGCAGGCGTTGAAACTATCAGATGGTCCTTGATCAACCTATTACTTTGGATAACCATTCCCGCTATTGTCCTACTGTTACTTATTGGCCTATTCATATGCGCCGTAAAAATATGGTTTATTCGTAGAACCTCAAACACCGCCGCATCAGCAATGTTCCAACTAGCAAGCAACTTCACCACCAAGAAACGCGTAAGGAAAGTCCGTCAAGAAGTCAACACCCTAGTAGAAGAAGGAATTCATCCAAACGCTCCTGGAGAATCACTCTTCGTACCCCGCATCTACTCCGTTATATCGTCCATTACTTCCGCTCGAACTCCATTACAATACGTACAAATCACGTTAAATAACACTCCTACCACAACCCTGGTAGACAGTGGCGCTTCCATATCCTACATGAGAATAACCACCCTCAAAACCCTCGGACCAAATTTACAAGTTAATACTAACGTAACGAATGCTCAAGCAGCTAATGGAACAACGGTAGAATTGTTAGCCACAGTGACTCTCTCGGTACAAATTGGAACTCACCTTTTACATCATAAATTCCTCGTTTCTCCCGATCCTCAATGTCCCGCTCCAGTTCTGCTCGGATCCGACTTCATACGGAAATTGAACGAAGCCGGTCTGAAAGTAACTTTTGATTTACACGCACATCTATTGACCATTGGCGATGACACTCATAGCATGATACAAGTGAACAGTATCATGCCTATTTCCCCATTACCATATGATGTACGTCTCATAGAAACAACAACGCCACCCAAAAGATCGACCAGCATCGTACCAGCGCATATAGATGGTTACTTTTCTTCCGCACCCCTTGATTTTATCATTGAAGATAACGAAAGAGATTCGGAACTAATGTATATCGTAGGTAGGTCATTATCCACACCAAATGGCAATGGCATATGCGCGATAACTATCCTTAACCAATCGTACACTGACATACAGCTGTACGAGAAGATGAAAATCGCTCATGCCACACCAATTTGCTTCCCACAAGAGCAAATATTTGCTGTCCAAAACTCACCATCGTATATACCTCCTGAAGCTAGATGGGAAGACAGAATCCCACTGTTTCCTATGCAACCAAAGACTCCCTATGACGTCGCTAATGAAATAGATCTGTCCAAATCCGCCCTAGCAGAACATCAAAAGGAACAACTTAGAGACCTAGTAAGACTCCACTTTAACGACTTAGAGACCTAGTAAGACTCTAACGCTTTTGTAGGACCCGACGTTCATCTAGGACATTACAACGGACCCATCGAACATCGAATAGACTTGATAAAAAACGCAGCCATCCCAACCAGGAAAATCTATCGAGTCCCTCTCGAGAAAAGGATGGAAATTGAGCGACAAATCACGCAAATGATCGAAGACGGAATAATTCGCGAGTCCACTTCTCCATTTTGCTCACCTATAGTCTTGGTTCGCAAACGAGAAGCTAACTCTTGGAGATTCACCATAGATTTTAGAGGACTCAATGCTATTACGAAACCACAACAATCCATCTTACCAAATATCCAAGACATAATCGATCTCTGCGCTAACAAATGATTCTTCCCTTGAATTCCAACAAGGATTCCACCAGATTCCCCTAGAGGAAACACATTGTGAAAAGACAGCCTTTGCATGCTTCCTTGGAGCCTTTGAATACATCCGAATGCCTACGTGATTAAAGGGAGCCCCCGCGACATTCCAACGAATTATGGCCAACTTCAAGAAACATCTGCGAGCCCGTGTCTTATATATATATATATATATATATATATATATATATATATATATATATATATATATATATATATATATACATAGACGACCTGATAATTACTTCCGAGACACCGGAAGAACATCTTGTCGATATCGACAAAGTACTCACGAAGATTGAACAGATTGGAATGAAGCTCAAAGCCTCTAAATGTGAATTTGCGCGAGAAGAAATCAAATTCCTCGGCTTCATACTAAGCAAAGACGGAATAAAACCTAACCCCGAAAAGACTAAGGCTATCGACGAATATCCGACACCAAAGAACCCAACGGACATTAAAGCCTTTCTAGGAATGTGTTCTTTCTTTCGTAGATTTGTTCAAAACTTTGCCTCAATTGCTTCACCCTTAACGGCACTGACCAAGAAAGATGCCCCATTCATCTGGACTTCAGAATGCGAAACAGCCATGAACTTATTAAAGAAAGCTTTGACAACTGCCCCAGTCCTCGTCGCGCCTAAGCTAGGATCCCCATTTATTATCGAAACCGACAGTTCAGGGAAAGCGGTAGCAGGAGTGCTTAAACAAGAACAAGATGGCACCCTCGGAGTAATTGCATATGCTAGTAGAACCCTTACCATCCATGAATCCCGCTATCCAGCTATCGAACTGGAAGCACTAGGTTTAGTGTACGCCGTACAAAAGCTTCGTCCATACATAGACGGAGCTAAATGCAACGTAATAACAGACCACGCTCCGTTAAAACCCCTTCTCCACCGAAAAGACCTGACAGGAAGATTAGCGAAATACCAGATGGTCTTGCAAGAATTCGACATTGTCATAACCTACAGACCTGGGAAAGGCAACGTTGTTTGCGACACGCTTTCACGCCTTCCTCCTGACGTCAACGCTATAAGAAGTATAGACGAAAGCCCAACTAATCCGCATCCATCCCTTTGTTTTGAATCTATATGTAAAGAACAAGATGAATGTCCCTGGATCGTCTCATACAAAGATGATCTCGAAAGTGAAGAACCAGGCCCAGAAACAGCCAACTATATCATACTGAATGGCATTCTGTATAAGTTACCAGAACGACTATATCAAGACCCACAAATAGTCTTACCGGAAAACTCTAAGATCAAGCACGAACTAATCAAACAAGTTCACGAATCTAACTTCGGTACAGCACATCTAGGCATTCAAAAGACCCGTGCTGATATTGCTAAATTAGCAATTTGGAATAAAATGTCAACAGATATAGCCGAATTCGTAAGATCATGCCCTTTATGCCAACTAAGGAAAAATCCAAGCGTTTATCGCACTAGTGAACCTCTTGATCGTTTCGAAATCCCAAAACGACCTTGGCAACGCCTACACTCCGACGTAGTAGGTCCGCTTCCTCAAACCCTTACCGGAAATAGATTCATCATAGTATTCGTAGATGCATTCTCAAAATTTATAATTGCTGAACCAATCCCAGATCAGAAAGCTACTACTACAGAAGATATTTTTGGAAACCGAATAGTATCCCGTTTTGGACCACCCGAAACTCTCGTGACTGACCAAGGCACTAATTACATGAGCGACATATTCCGCAATACCCTCAAAACCCTTAATGTCACTCGTAGAACTAGCACCCCCTACCATCATGAAAGCAATGGTCAAGTAGAACGAGCCAATAGAACCATCGAGGAACTCATTTCCATCGCCGTTGATCAGAAAAACGATCAATGGGACGATGTAATCCACCTAATGACCCACGCCTACAATTTCACAGATAACACCTCTACCAAGTATTCCCCGCATTTAATTGTACACGGTCGCGAACCTAATAATGCATTTCGACTAGCCTTGCAACTACCATCAAAAACCTTCATAAGCGAAGATGACTACGTAGAACAACTAATATCAACCCTCCAAAACGTATGGAAAGACGTCGAGCACAACATCGCTACCACCCAGCAAACTCAAAAATACCACTACGATCTAAGGAAAAGAGTAACCCCAACCGACTTCAAAACAGGTCAACAAGTATTAATAAGAAAAGATGTAGGACCAAAAATCGCACCTAAATTCGAAGGTCCATTTCCAATCGTAGATATCGAACGACCGAATACCACCGTGAAAGACGGACGTCGCCTCCGCACAATCCACTTCAATCGTCTAAAGCCTTACATCCCTGCAACTGAGATTACCAGTAACGAACAAGAGTAAAAAAAAAGAAATACCAAGATATTCACTAGCATACACGTATTAGTATTCAAGTATCACTCTGGTTAACTTCAACATTTATTATAGACATGCATGAGAAACTGGAAGAAAATTGCACTTCATAGCACCCTTTTTTGAGATAAGCTTCACAAAACAATAGCTAAAGCTCTTAGTAACCCTCATAAATTGTAGCACCCATTAATGAGACCACTGAATAAAGATATAGGCAAGCATAAACAAGTAAACTCAACAACTGTCCACTAACACTCCCCGCCCCTCAGCTCACACTTTTATCGTCTCGCTCTGAGTCGAGAGGAATCGCCTCAAACATATCCTCGCGACCCTCGCGCTTCCCACCATCTACGCACTCCACAATTTTAGTTTCACGAGTACGACGATAACATCTAACGAACCAGCACATAACGAAATTCAGCCCACAAAACACGGCACACTCTTAAAAGTGAAAGAAAGACGACTGACTATGATAGAAAGAAGAATGAAATTAGACCAAAACAAGTAATAAAAAAACTAAAAAAAAACGACCTATCACTAGCGCCACCAGAACTGGCCACAATGAATGCCAATCAGCATCATCCACTCCAGAACTGATAGTCGTAGTAACAGGCGCGCACAGTCCGTAGGATCCACTTCCACTTCGTAGCAAACGCAAAGAAACTCTCTGTCCCTCAAAAAGCAAACGCCGCTGTCAGAACAGCGAGACGGACAGAAACCGCGATCTACGGACCTCACCATCTAAAAAAAGAAGAAAAAAAAGAAATAACGACTCATAACCAAGAGAAAAAAAAGTTATCCAGTATCCACCGTACTACCATGTCCGTTAGTAAGCAATCCAAACAAATAACATTTATTGTAACTTCAATAGGAAAATAACAACTAGAAAAAGCGTACTGTACATAACAAGTAGGAATATCAACAACTAACTACTGTACAAAAACATGCGAGTAAATATACAAAGTATCATACAGGAAAACAACAAGGTGATCGCCTAAGGATCCGCGATCTCCAGAGGCGGCGCATTAGGCACCATACGACCCGCTGCAACACGCCCCTCCGAGCCCTCACGAACCAAAACCACACGGTAGCGACGACGAAAACGGACTACCAGCCAACCAACAGCCCAAAACACACCAAGCAAAGCGGTGCCAACTAAAAAGAAAACACTAATAACCCCATAAAATAAGTACTTTAAGTAACAATGTAAATGACAAAGTAAGTAAAAGATAAAATCACTCACCCAAGCAAAGCAACAACCAACTAATCCAGAAACCCTCCGAAGAATCAGGAATAGTAGTACTGGTAGACAGTGGCGAACAATCCGACGGATCCACATCAACGTCATAACAGACACAAAAATGCTCCTCAGCACTGGCAAAACACACGCCGCGATCCGAACAACGAGCCAAGCAAAAGCTACGATCAACAGAACTAGCCATCTAAAACGAAAACATTAGAAGCAGGACCATTTTAACCAAATTAAACACTTATACCCGCGTAGAATAGCTAAATGAGCAAAATACCACCGAAAAGCGCTGCAAAACAACGGCATTGAAATAGTTGTATTTTCACGTAGAGACCCCCTTCAAAACGACCAAAACTAGCCAAAACCACGTCAAACACATATTAGAAGTAGTAACCAGTAAGAAGAATCAAAGATAATGCGAGTAAAACAAAAAGAATATCAGTTCGCAGCGTCACCGTTCGAAATAACAGCGCTGCCGCCGTTATTGACTCATTTCTAAACAGCCGCGACGCGACCGCACGCGCGCCACTACCACCGCCTAGGCACCAGCGCGCGCTTATTGTAGTCAAAGAAATGTCCAAACAACAACTTCTAGGCATACATCCAAGTAGGAACACTACACTAGTCGATGATATTCTTCTGCGCCGTTCAGGTTGGTAGATGGAATTCTTTATTTTAATCGGCCCGACGTTTCGACGGTAACGTCTTCTTCAGAGGCCTGAAAGTGGTCTCAAGGCTATTTATGATCTGGACCGCCAAACGTCTCATCTCTCTCAGGAAACTATGGACATTCTCCCGAACACATCTGGAAATCCCTCACAGCTGAGTCTCACAACGTACCACGAATTCCACCGATTTTGCGATCTTCGTCCGCACTGTTTGATGACACTCTGGACGAATGAGTGCCACCAGGGACCCAAGATGGTCTATGGGTCACAGATACAATAGCGATCTACAGCTCACAGAGAGGCATGAAGGGCAGGAAGTCATTTGTAATCGCCAAGCACTTATTTCGGTTGTTCATCTTGGGATTTCGAACCGAAATCCAAAACGCCTCTAGGAGCTTCCTTGTCGAGATCTCGGGCTCGTAGGCTAAAATCGTGCACATGACATTGAAGTCCAAACCGTCGTGTTCGTCATGTCTATGCTTCCCTAATGCCGACACCAAGCTGCCTCGTTTTTTGCTGGCCAAATGTTCTTTCATACGTACACCGAGTACTCGTCCGGTTTCACCAATGTATACGGCATTGCAGGTCAAACATTTAATCTCATATATTACACCTGTTTGCGAACAATCCCCATTCTTTCCGTATGGGCAAACAACGCAGTTGGTTGTTATGCACTGTCTATCGTAGAGTCTGTTTCGCACTAACTGTTTCTTGATGTTATCATTGGGGATGTTCACCAAGATCACATCATTTTGCAGTTGTGCTCGTACTAGACATCTTCGAAGTTCAGCGGTTGCCTCATCGCAAACAAATGGAAGACAAAGAGGGAGTTTGTTCGCTTTCAAAATGTTTCAATATGCCCAGGGTCGTTTCCGTGGATGTTGAGGTGTTGAGTACCCGTTGCTGTTCGCAATGCTTCTTGCTAACCGGACCGATTCTTGGCGTTCAGCTTCGCCAGTGCAAACTTGAGTGGCAGTTTTGAACATATTACGTACAACGGCTCGTTTAACAGCGGTTGGATGTGCAGATTTTGCGTGTAATATGATGTTTTTAGCGCTTGCCTTGCGATACCATTTAACCCTAATCAAGCCGTTGTGCAGATGTATTTGAGTGTTTAGGTAGGCCAACCAGCCGTCACTGGGGGTTTCTCGTGTAAGCCTTATGTATTGTGACTGTTGGTTGAGGATGTTGAAACACTCGTCCATTTCGGACTGTGTCGATGTGACTATGCAACAGTCATCAATATACCGACAGTACATCAAGGGTAGACGGGCTAGCACTGGTTCTTCTATTCTGCTCATGAAACAGACAGCAAGAATAGGTGCTAGCCTTTGATCCATAGCAAGCCCTCGTATCTGACTAAAGTACTGTCCGGACCACTTGAAAACATTGCAGTTCAGGCATTCCTTGATCAAAGCAATTGTGCGCGCTACACTTAACCCGTACATCTCAATCGTCGGAGCATGCATTTCTAACATCTCCGATACTGCTTGTAGTGCTGCGCTATTTTGAACATTTGTGTACAAGGAAATCACATCGAATGATTCCATGACACAGTTCTGGTCAAAATGTGTTGTCCGTAGATATTCAAGGAATTGACACGTGTTTGACAAGTGAGAGGGCACTTTGGGTAAGAGTTGGCTTACGATTTTAGTGAGAAACCACGAAATGCGGTCGGTTGGGCCACCCACACAACTTATTATAGGCCTGATTTTGAACGTGTTCGCCGACATCGCCGACATATCACACGCAAAGACCTTGTGGGTTTTGAGGAGACTATAGAACACAGGACATCTTGGATTGTCCAGCTTGAGGCAACTGACGAATCGTTCGTCGAGGCCTGCCGACTTTCCAATCTGAACCCACACATCATTTAATCGTCTACATTGAGCCACGAAATCTTTCTCAGTCGCGCGATGGTACACAGTTTCGTCTTGCAGATGGAGCTCAGTGCTTTCACGATCTAGTGATTGCGGAATAACGACGAATTCGCCGCCTTTATCACTTAGTGATACGCGCACTGTGCCATTGCTCACTAACTCACGCAACTCTCGAAACCCTTCCCGCTGCTTGTGCGTCATATTGCTGTAGCGGTATCTCTTGTATTTGTTGAAAACTTCAAGTACCGCTGATGACAATATGCGGAATTTAATATCTACTTCATAAGCAGGTTCCGGTTCTTTGTAAAACAGGCGTGGGAAAGGAGCTTCGGGCAACAATCTCCTGCTGACTTGATGAAGGCTTTGTGCTCGCTTATCACGTTTCACTTTATCGCGGAGAAGGTCTCTCAATCTATGGAGCCCTCCTACAACTTCGCGGAAAGTTACTGCGTTGATGTTGCGGGCGGATGAGAAAGAAGGACCAAGAGCAAGGAATTCTAGAGCATTATCAATTCTAGAGCTTCAAGTACCGCTGATGACAAAAGCATTTTTTAAAATGAATCTACAGCTGAGAATGCAAGGGTCACGGTAATTGGCAACACTCAAATTTCTGATAATGCTCTAGAATTCCTTGGTCTTGGTCCTTCTTTCTCACCCGCCCGCAACATCAACGCAGTAACTTTCCGCAAAGTTGTAGGAGGGTTCCATAGATTGAGAGACCTTCTCCGCGATAAAGTGAAACGTGATAAGCGAGCACAAAGCCTTCATCAAGTCAGCAGGAGATTGTTGCCCAAAGCTCCTTTCCCACGCCTGTTTTACAAAGCACCGGAACCTGCTTATGAAGTAGATATTAAATTCCGCATATTGTCATCAGCGGTACTTGAAGTTTTCAACAAATACAAGACATACCGCTACAGCAATATGACGCACAAGCAGCGGGAAGGGTTTCGAGAGTTGCGTGAGTTAGTGAGCAATGGCACAGTGCGCGTATCACTAAGTGATAAAGGCGGCGAATTCGTCGTTATTCCGCAATCACTAGATCGTGAAATCACTGAGCTCCATCTGCAAGACGAAACTGTGTACCATCGCGCGACTGAGAAAGATTTCGTGGCTCAATGTAGACGATTAAATGATGTGTGGGTTCAGATTGGAAAGTCGGCAGGCCTCGACGAACGATTCGTCAGTTGCCTCAAGCTGGACAATCCAAGATGTCCTGTGTTCTATAGTCTCCTCAAAACCCACAAGGTCTTTGCGTGTGATATGTCGGCGATGTCGGCGAACACGTTCAAAATCAGGCCTATAATAAGTTGTGTGGGTGGCCCAACCGACCGCATTTCGTGGTTTCTCACTAAAATCGTAAGCCAACTCTTACCCAAAGTGCCCTCTCACTTTTCAAACACGTGTCAATTCCTTGAATATCTACGGACAACACATTTTGACCAGAACTGTGTCATGGAATCATTCGATGTGATTTCCTTGTACACAAATGTTCAAAATAGCGCAGCACTACAAGCAGTATCGGAGATGTTAGAAATGCATGCTCCGACGATTGAGATGTACGGGTTAAGTGTAGCGCGCACAATTGCTTTGATCAAGGAATGCCTGAACTGCAATGTTTTCAAGTGGTCCGGACAGTACTTTAGTCAGATACGAGGGCTTGCTATGGGTCAAAGGCTAGCACCTATTCTTGCTGTCTGTTTCATGAGCAGAATAGAAGAACCAGTGCTAGCCCGTCTACCCTTGATGTACTGTCGGTATATTGATGACTGTTGCATAGTCACATCGACACAGTCCGAAATGGACGAGTGTTTCGACATCCTCAACCAACAGTCACAATACATAAGGCTTACACGAGAAACCCCCAGTGACGGCTGGTTGGCCTACCTAAACACTCAAATACATCTGCACAACGGCTTGATTAGGGTTAAATGGTATCGCAAGGCAAGCGCTAAAAACATCATATTACACGCAAAATCTGCACATCCAACCGCTGTTAAACGAGCCGTTGTACGTAATATGTTCAAAACTGCCACTCAAGTTTGCACTGGCGAAGCTGAACGCCAAGAATCGGTCCGGTTAGCAAGAAGCATTGCGAACAGCAACGGGTACTCAACACCTCAACATCCACGGAAACGACCCTGGGCATATTGAAACATTTTGAAAGCGAACAAACTCCCTCTTTGTCTTCCATTTGTTTGCGATGAGGCAACCGCTGAACTTCGAAGATGTCTAGTACGAGCACAACTGCAAAATGATGTGATCTTGGTGAACATCCCCAATGATAACATCAAGAAACAGTTAGTGCGAAACAGACTCTACGATAGACAGTGCATAACAACCAACTGCGTTGTTTGCCCATACGGAAAGAATGGGGATTGTTCGCAAACAGGTGTAATATATGAGATTAAATGTTTGACCTGCAATGCCGTATACATTGGTGAAACCGGACGAGTACTCGGTGTACGTATGAAAGAACATTTGGCCAGCAAAAAACGAGGCAGCTTGGTGTCGGCATTAGGGAAGCATAGACATGACGAACACGACGGTTTGGACTTCAATGTCATGTGCACGATTTTAGCCTACGAGCCCGAGATCTCGACAAGGAAGCTCCTAGAGGCGTTTTGGATTTCGGTTCGAAATCCCAAGATGAACAACCGAAATAAGTGCTTGGCGATTACAAATGACTTCCTGCCCTTCATGCCTCTCTGTGAGCTGTAGATCGCTATTGTATCTGTGACCCATAGACCATCTTGGGTCCCTGGTGGCACTCATTCGTCCAGAGTGTCATCAAACAGTGCGGACGAAGATCGCAAAATCGGTGGAATTCGTGGTACGTTGTGAGACTCAGCTGTGAGGGATTTCCAGATGTGTTCGGGAGAATGTCCATAGTTTCCTGAGAGAGATGAGACGTTTGGCGGTCCAGATCATAAATAGCCTTGAGACCACTTTCAGGCCTCTGAAGAAGACGTTACCGTCGAAACGTCGGGCCGATTAAAATAAAGAATTCCATCTACCAACCTGAACGGCGCAGAAGAATATCATCAATTATCACAAGTATGCCCAGGTTTAAGCAACAAAGGACATGGAGATTATTACTACACTATTCATTTTAGATGCCCCAAATCGTAACTACCCCCACTAACAACAACTCCCCTCCGCTTCGATTCAGCCGAAAACGTCGCCATGACTCAACATCGTCATCGTCGTCATCGACTTCGTCGAGCTCATCTTCTTCTTCATCGTTTTCATCCTCTTCCTCCTCCTCTTCCTCATCCTCTTCTTCTAAAGTTGTTGCTGAATTTGTTGTACCTTCTCATCCTTTTCCATTCCGTATGTATCGTAATCCTGGAAGCCAAATAACCCGTTCCTCATCTCCATCTTCGGACCGTGACACTCGCTCTCCCCTCGCACCTGAACTGCTACTTCACTACCAGCCAAAACCCAAACCCCCCTACATCCCACAAGGGCTACCACCTCCCATACCCGACCCTTCAAGCTTACGTGTCTTCTCTGCTATGGAGGCCACCCTACCCACACATGCCCCTCATCCCTCCGGTTTTGCGTCAAAGCCACCATTCTTCTTACCGAAGCCAACCTATGCGCAAAGTGCGCAAAACCCCACCACATATCCGTATGCAGAGACACTAATCCATGCCGCAAATGCGGACAGAACGATCACCCCCAAGTACTCTGCACAATAAAACCCTCTCCACTTTTCTAGTTCCGGGGACCGGAACTTCCTAAGCGGTAGGATGTAGGAAAAGCGCGAAAATGTGGCACAGTCAACGCCACAGTACTCCTCATCCTGCGCCATTCGTCGCCGCGAAACTCCTGAGAGCTATAAAAACTCAAAGTCCAACCCCCTCGGGCTGGTCTCGGTCCGTCGCTACTCGTCCCGCCCCTCACTCGATGAGGCTCGTTTTTAACTCCTTTTAGTTTTTATTTGTACTCTTTCATTTCTCGTTTTTCTTTTCTTTTCTCCTTCCCCATTAATCTCGTTGGGGCAGGAGGGGTCTCCCTCCTGCCCCATAAGGCCACCTGTTAGGCCTCATGTATCTTATGTGCTAATTCTCCGTGTTCCTGTCTGTATATGTATTAATGCCATTAGGATAAAATTAACCAAAAATAGTCTTGTTCACTCAGTCCAGGAAAAGGGGCTAAACACTAGGATCTTTCGGATACATAAGCTCAGGAGTTTTTGGATAATTCGGTACAGGACAATAAGTCTAACCGCTCTGGATTCAAATGGGATTAGCTGATAACGAACAATAATTCCCCTCAAACGTTAATCCCGTTACAAGTGATGCCTCCGAGCGAGGCTGAGAGGCTGAATTTTGGATGGTCATTTTGCGAATACGTACTGTCAGTCCTGCTCATCACTGGAAGCCGACCGGAATTCCCACCATCGATCGTGCCAAGCTGTGCTTTGCCTCCCAGTTTCAGCTCTCCTTGATCAATAGGAAAGATTCAACATAAGAATTACGGAAATGATGTTTAATTGGTAAGAATGGCCTTCTTACGTGTTTTTATCGACTAGATCGAAGCATGAAGGAGAACAAATGCGGAAAAAGGAACCATACAGTCTGGAAGCACAAAGTCTTCGACTAATAAAAAGTGAGAAAAAGATCAGCATCCAGATAGACTAGATCTACTGCTATTCATGTCCAACTACAACCATGTCTCGAAGCAAACCAAAATTTTAGGTCAAAAATTTTGCACGGTCGCGCTGTCAGCCCTATTCATCGCTGAGAGCCGGCAAAAAGCCTTCTATGGGCACCACCCAACTGTGCGTCACCCCCTAATTTCAGGTTTTCACATTCAAGAGAAAAGATTCAGCAAGGAAATGACGGAAATGAGGTTTCGTCTGTAAAAATGGATTTTTACATGTTTTTACAGACGGAGTTGGATCACGACGGCGACTGCGGGAAAAGGAACCTGAAAGCGCGAATCTTTGACTATTTAAAACTGAAAGAAAAATCACTACGTTGGAGCACCTCGAACCCACGCCAACGCACGTTACTTTATGTCCTGCAAAAATTTCAGCACCAGAGGGGATCGAACCTTTGACCATGTAGATGTTGCCCTTCGATGCTTTTCGTGACGAACAAGGGCCTCAGTGGGCAAGAGCAAGCATGTGGAGGACGTCTTTTGCCCGCCGCGAATGTTTCACACGTTTTGCAAAAATTTCGGCATTAGCGGGGATCGAACCCTATGCCACGAGGTGAATCCTAAGATTACAACCAATCATCCTTTTGCCCGTCGCGAATGTTTCACATGTTTTGCTAAAATTTCGGCATTAGCAAGGTTACAACTAATCAGGCTCAGAAAGATGGGTGGTCTCATATCTATGCATAGCAAATGGATATAGAGAAAACCAAGTATGAGTAAACATGGCGATGGACGCGAGTACGTTAACAAGTTTACCATGGGTGATTTCAATCATGTATCCGGGCCCTGTTATGAATGTAGCGCTGCCATATGAATCCATGCACAACAGCATTCAAACCATATTTGGCTGTACCACTGGAGCGAGACATTCTCCTTGCTCTACTCAGACTTTCGGATGTTTGGAGCGCAGGTCCACACAGTTTCTCGCGGCATGATACCTGCGGGAAAAACACAAAAGTGGGCGGAGTTGGCGCGCCTATTCCGCCGTTAGTCCTGCATTTGACCTGCTGTGATCCTGCTACGGGGATAGCACGATTAAGTCAGGTCATGTTCTGTTGCAACCGGTGGTTAGAGAAATAGTTCAAAAATGAGTTCGCAGGGCATGTATAGTGGAGTCGTTTTGACAGTGCGTTGTCTGCGGTAACGGCCCCGCTGGCATTGGAGCACGCAGTGCGGTTAGTCAAACAGTTGCCCCACGATGGATCCGGCTTCTTTGACGGGTTTTATCGTCTGTCCCCTTCTTCATTTGTTTTAAGAGCTGAGAAAGAACAATATAAGGAGAAGGAAGCTACAAAACTCTTCAAAGATACGAGATGAATCATAGGTCAACTTTTTGACCGACCGCGCTGCGTGCTCCAATGCCAGGGAGCCGCTGTCGCGGAAAACGCACTGTCAAAACGACTCCACTATATGTACTCCCTGCACCAGCGCTCGACGAGCCGAACATCTGCGGCGTGGCGGATTTCCCCATCCGCGCCGCATTGGAACGCGACCTCATCCCACGCATCTTGTCTGGCCAAATGGTACACTGGGCCACAGTTTCAACCGGGCCTCATGGCCAGACAAATCCCGTAGGGATCGTCTAGTCTCCGCCACAGCGTAGCTTGGCCACCTTGCTATTATGCAGCAAATATGAAGCACTCAAGAACCATTTTAGTGTGGGTTTTGACTACATTGAGCATTTTATCCATGGCCCTCATGGTCAGAAACCCATGATAGCGCTAAAATCTGTGTGAAAAAAACATCGTGGGTGCAGCCTTTAAGAAGTTCATCGAAAGTCTCAATGATGTTATGCTAAAAGAGCGGTAATTCTGAGAAGAAGGAAGAGGAGGTTTCTTTAGTGGGTCGAGTAACAAACGAATGTTTCTATCTTTTCGGCACTTCTGCACTCATAAAGCTCAAGCTAAATACAATATTAGCTCGAAAGGCTCAGCACCAACATCAGCGACGCCCTTTATGAAATGAACAGGATGTTGTCAGATGTTCTTGAATGAGAAGCAGGTCATTTACAGTAGACGTCAACGACGATGACCAATTCGCAGCTTTGGGAAGGACGCCACGCAACCGCATCGCGCGCGCCATAGCTAATGTCTTCTGTTGCTGTTATGCTATTTCTAGCAGCTTTTCTAACCGTTTTGAGAATCTTGGACCGAATCGGGAAGAAAAGCACTCAGGAATAGCATTTCGGCACCGATTCCGGTGTGCGCGGCGCGGTTGCTACGCGTCCTAGAGGCCGCGCATGGGCCACCGTCACTGACGGTCACTGTAAACAGTAATGTGTAAATTTCGTCTCTTAAGAACCAGTTTGAGTCTTCCATAACTGAAAAGCGCTTTGCTGCAGCGAATCGGTTCGAAACGAAAGAGTTCGAAGACGTCAGCAAGCATCTCTACTCTGCCAGCATCACTGCGCACTTCACCTCCATCGAAACCTATTAGTACTCCCAGCTCAGTTTTCCGCTTAATTCTAGCGTTCAGAAACTTATAAAAAGCATTTCTGTCCTCAGACTGGACTGACTGGACTATTTTCTTTTCGATGAAGAAATCAAATTTTTTTTCAATTTCTTCCCAAATCTTTCATTCAACATCCTATACATCGTTCATTACTCTCTCAGACATTCGAGCAGCTCTAGTCTCGGTGGGCGAGGCCATCCAGGAGCGTGCGGCGCGGTTGCGCTGCGTCCTTCTCGAGGCCGCAGATGGGCCACCGCCGTTGCCGTCCACTGTAGATTAGTGGAGTTTTTGCATACTCCATCCTGATCATCTTAAACCAACGACCTTCACTTTGTTTTCTCTTCTATTTGGTCTTCATCCTCTTCACTTGTACCCTCATATCTCTTCTTCTCAAGCTTTCATCTCATTATCTTGTAGGATATTTCGATGATCTGTTCAGTGTAATTTCTGGGACTCGCCACAGTAGATCCGTGAGTTGAAAATAAGAAAGTTTTTCCTGTTGTTCTTCGTTTCTTATTGTTTGGATCATTTTTTTCATTCGCATTCGTGACCTTACGCTTTCGGCATGATGTGCCACATGGGACACATGTGGTCCCTCGTCCACGCGTTGTGCACACGGTTCCGCGCGTCGGGCCGCGCGTTTCAACCAGTTGAGCACTTTGACGTAAATGTGCTAAATCTTTTTTGGATCCTTGCACTTTTTGTATTATATGTGTGCATGACTTCCTTTCTTCTCGTTGGAGACGCGCATAGACTTGCGCCGCTTGGTCTTCGAAAAGCTGTTGAGATACGAGTATCGCTAACTTTACCTTTGTTGCTAATGCTTCCAGCGACTTCCCAGCAAGCCAATCAGTTTGTGGAAACAGCGAATGTCTCCTTCAATTGTGCGATCTCCATTACTAATTGTAACGCGCCTTGGGTCTCGTGTAGAACTTCTCCGATTAGTTTATAGTTAACCTGAAAAGGACAAAAGGCCTAGGAAGAACATCCACAATATCTAGATCCGTCCGCGGGTGGACTTATTCTGAAGGGGTCTCCGGAAAAGTTTGTCGAGGTCCATACTCACTCGGGCCGTGCGAGCGGTCTGCGATGACTGTGTGAGCATCTGCAGCCTGCGATGGCGGCGAGAGCTCCCACGATTTGAGTGTCTAAGTGGAGACTTCACTGGGTTGGTGCATGATTATGCGCAATTTGATCCCATCTCGCAATTAGTTTGGTTTTCCTCGTTTCTGGAATGGAATCCAATAAGGCCGAACTCGTATTTTCCTCAGTATTGAGGAGACATAGAAAGCCCTGCTCAGCTCTTGTAGAACGGAGCCATGCCTACAGGTCTGCTTTTAGCTCCGAAGCTCGGCCCATTTACCTGCGACTCGCGAGTCTACCCTTCAAGGAGAAGAACAGTCCTGAAAACAGTATCTTGGCTGCAGTCATGATAGCGGTCAGCTTGGATGTCCCAATCTTGTTTTTCTTCTTGTTTATTGGTTCATCGTTTTTCCTTGTTTTCACTTTTGCCATCTCGTTTTGTCGTCTTTTTGCGGGTTTTTGAGTACCATTTATTCCATATTGCAGAGCGGATGTTCGGCAACGCATGATAAAAAAATGCTCGTCGGCTTCCGAAGCCAGTGAGTTCTCTGTTATAAAGAAAGGAAAGGTACCAACCAGACTCCTAAGTTTTCAGAAACGACGACGCCTCATCCCGAACACGGCTAATCAAGAAATGGTCGACGAGATCAACAAGCAAATAGACCAACTTCTCGCTGCGGACACTTCGACTAGATCTTCAATCCACTAAGCATGAGTCGAAGCCACGTACCTTTCATCTGAATTCGACGGCTGCTTCAATCTCTGTCTTCTTTAGTACACTTTCTTGATATCTGGTGTTTTTACTATAAAATGAATTCCACTCGTTACTGCCGCGTTACTGCAACACGGCTTTTTTGCAGTTTCCACTACTTTCTTTTTTGTATAGGAGATGCAAGAATTTAGTGACACACATGGTTGCCGTTTGGAGCAACGCCGCATTCTCTCCACTGTTCTCTATCATGTCGAAAATGTGGATAGATTTTTCGAATATGAGCCTGTTTTTGAACTTTCCTAGCCATTTTGAATGCCTGACCATTTCGCTCTTTTGAAGTCGATGCTGGACCTCGAAAAATTTTGCTGATCTCGTCTCGTGATCCTAATTAAAGCAGCTGACATCTCCTGCCACGTCTTTCCTGACTTTAACTACTTGCTTGCTTCGCTTTACTACTACTAACTCTCATTCAATTCTTGCCGCTCACCGATTCTATACTTTTTCCTTACGTAGCCGTTTTATTCTGCTGTATATTTTATTCCATTTGACTGAAGCCGTTATGTTTATTTTGTTTTGCACAATGCCTAGATTATGTAAGTGTCGGAGCTTTCATGTGAAGTTTTTCTTTGTAAACGGTATATTACTTCTGTGTATTTAACAAGAAACACTTGGATGTTCACGTGCAATTTCCAATACCACGTAACTGTTTTTCCATTTGTATGCCTTAAATTTGAAGTTTATGGTTTCCATTAGGTGTTGAAATTTCACTCGAAGCCACTCTATGTTGTGACTGCTTTTCGCTTTTCAGACTTAAAACTTAATTCTAACATACTCGCTGATGTAGGCTTCGAGTGACAAGACAATTTCCGGGAGAATGGATCTAGAATCTGTTTGACAAGACAAAATGAGAGAGAATATGTTGACAACCTATTTTCCGGGTGTTTGGCAAGACAAATGGCAAGAGAACATGTTGACGACTCATTTTCCTGGACAGGCACATACGACGCATTGGCTTTGTAGTCGGTGAGCCGGGTCAATTACCCAAGTTTGAGGTACGTACTTCAAAGGAAGTCGTACATTTGGAGAGTGCCGGTGTCAATCCGAAGTGTGTGCGAGGAAAAATCACAGGCTGATTTTTGCATGAGGATATCCCCATGGTCCTCGCCGCAACACGCACGACAGTGCGCGGCCGGCTGAACACCACGGCGACGTCCACGTACTTCGTGCCTCCAGGCACGGAATCGATGGATGTAATCGGTTCAACTGCTTGAGGAAGTACTTCACCCAAACCACTTCCTGGACCTGACCATAAAATGTGAAGCTTGAACATTGTGATAATTTTGGAGGCCTCTCCTGGCAATGGGAGGAAACAGGAGTACGTGGCGAAATCTCACGTACAATGTTAAAGCGCAATGTTTGCATGGCGACCTATTTTGCAAGATTTGTATGGCGACCTATTTGGCAAGGTTTGTATGGCGACCTATTTGGCAAGGTTTGTATGGCGACCTGTTTGGCAAGATTTGTATGGCGACCTGTTTGGCAAGGTTTGTATGACGACCCATTTGGCGGGACATCATGTTTGGCAAGACATTTGGCGGAGTTCGTTTGCCTGGCTAGTTTGCAAACCCGTTTCCCAGGTTGCCAAACAAAGCTCGCCAAATGGGTCGCCAATCGACTTCAGAGCGACGCGAGGGTGATACAGACGAGGCATCTATCTTACCCTGGGTTCTCCGTTGCTGAGTTCAGCTGACAACAGCGCAGTGTTCAGTTCTCCCGAATAAAGAAGATATAATTGTTTTCACGTTTCAAAAAACTTCTCAGTTATTCTTGGCTACATTTTTATAATTCAGATACCATCTAGTGTAAATTCGCATTATTATTTCGTCTGACAGCTGCGCAACAACTACTTTTTTGAGTTGAGTTGACATTCTAGGCTAATGCGCAGATTTCAGGCAATCTCACTCTTATCCTGTCAACGATTTCTCGCACCCCGTATTCGCCGACGACTCTCGAATTTTATGTTTCCTAACGTTGCTGTGTGTAGAATTTAATCCACAACTGCGCGTTCCATGTACATCTGCCTCTCCGGAAGAATGTGTGCGACTTTCTACACCCCTCTTCGATCCGGGTCCAACTTATCCTTATCGTCATAGGTGAAGGTCCCCCACAAGGGCGCTACCGTCAGTGATGGTTAGTTGAGACGCGTCCCAGGTTATCGTACCACGACTGCAGAATGAAGATGCAAGACGGGAAACATCGGCAGATCTGACCCCCGTACCTTTAATATCATATCCTATTCCCTTACCCACCCTACTTACTACTCTGAAGTCCATTGGCGACCTATTTGGCGAGAGAATGTGTTTGGCAAGACATTTTACGGCTTAAAATCTTGTTTGGCAAGACATTTTCCGGGGAATGGGTCTAGAGTCTGTTTGGCAAGACAAAATGAGAGAGAATATGTTGGCGACCTATTTTCCGGGTGTTTGGCAAGACAAGTGGCAAGAGATTGTGTTGATGACCCTTTTTCCTGGACAGACACATACGACGCATCAGCTTTCGAGTCGATGAGTCGGTTCAATTGCCCAAGTTTGAGTACGCATTCGAAAGCGAGTCGTACTTTAGGGTGGTGGCGGTGTCAGTGCGAAGTCACCGCCAGGCAGGACTACAGCCTGATTTTTGCATGAGAATATCTTCGCGGTCCTCGCCGCAACACGCACGACAGTGCGCAGCCGGCTGAACACCATGGCGATCTCCACGTATTTCGTGCTTCCGGGCACGGAACCAATGGATGTCATCGGTTCAACTGCTTGAGGAGGTACTTTGCCCAAACTACTTCCTGGGTCTGATCCATTAAATGTGAAAAGCTCAGACATTGTGGTAATTTTGGAGGCCTCTCCTGACAATGAGAGGAAATGCGAGTACGTGGCGAAATCTCACGTGCGATGTTGAAGCGCATTTTTTGGCGACCTGTTTGGCAAGATTTGTATGGCAACCTGTTTGGCAAGGTTTGTATGGCGACCTATTTGGCAAGGTTTGTATGGCGACCTGTTTGGTAAGGTTTGTATGGCGACCTATTTGACAAGGTTTGCATGGCAACCTATTTGGCGGGACATCGTGTTTGGCAAGACATTTGGCGGAGTTCGTTTGCCTGGCTCGTTTGCAAACCCGTTTCCTAGGTTGCCAAACAAACCTCGCCAAATGGGTCGCAAATGAACTTCAGAGACGGTTCTTCCGCAGATCGCAGTAGTAGTCCTTCACGTTGTCAGCCTCCGCAAATTTAGGTTCTTCTCCTCTAAAACGATGAGCTAGTTCTCCTAGACCCACTAATATTTTCTCCCTTCTGAAAAAATACCACTACCATGCTGAAATCTGTTGTCATGTTCCGCCGAACGAATTCCTGCAAAGCCCTCTTGTGAAGAGAATTGAGAGAGCAGAGCGCCTTCTTCACCATAATGTTTCTCACAATGTTTCCGTTACGAGATAGGGCTTTTCAGACGGTCGTCTTTAGGACCGGGTGCTTCAACTCTCCTTGGATCCGGGTGAGCGACAAGCAAGTATTAGACGCTGTACAGACCTCTCGTCATGTACTGTAAGAGTTCTTCGGTGGGCGTTCTCCTCGCTGTTGTACTCATCGGGATTTATCAGATAAGTAGAAACCAGGCGGTGGGTAAGGCCAACCTGCCTCTGTTGTGACTTGACTGCTGAGCACTGCCTAAAGCGCGAATTTGGGCTTGCTTCTCCGTGCTTGAGCGTCTACTGCGGAGCATATCGAGGGAAATGGGAAACCGCTATTTGTCATCCCTAGATTTACAATTTTTTCGTAAGCAAGCTGGAACGAGTCAGTTGCTATTATCCACTAGTGTGCATATAGATGTGAAACATGGGAAATACAGGAAGGTCGAATTTGAAAGTTGGAAAAAAGAGTGCGGTGCAGGAATTTGGTCCCACGGTTATTTTGTCCGCTTTAAGGCAGCAGCCACGGGAATTTTCGACCTCGAGATTTCAGCACAATTTAGCGTAACCACGTGCGCTGATCACTGTTACAGTGCTCAAAACAGTCGAAACTTTCGGGATGCTTTTTTCGTTTTCTCGAACATCTCAACTCATTCCCTTCGAACAGGTTGGGCCGAGTTGCGCGATCTGTTTAATGTGGACCGATTCAAAAAAGTCAATACCGCGGCCTTTTATGCCAGCTGTTTTTTTTTTCGAATCAGTTTTTAGCACTGCTTTGCAGTGTTTCTGAAGTTGTTTCTGCAGGAAACAAATATTTGAAAAGGAAGCCAAACCCAGTTAGTTTGCCCCAGAAACAACGATTTCTAAAACAACGTCAGTACAATGAAAGAATTCAAAATTGAAAAAACTGACGAAAGAAAAACGGCGGTTCTAGTAACCAAACAAGTAGATTCGTTGTAAAATAGTAGGTAGAAGATTTTGTTGTGATAGGTAATGTGAGAAAGGAGGGCTAAAGACAAAAGAAGGGCCTTATAACAACAAGAACAGAAATGGCTGCCCACATGACCAGTTGGCGGCAACGGTCCGCTGCCGCCACAACTCGATCGAACAACCCCACGCTGATCCTGCTAATCCAGGATCTTGGATATTCATCTATTTATATCTTAGGAACGGTCGAGTTTTCCGTGCTGCTGTCTTTGTGGAATTGTTGGAACAGTTGGAAAGGTTGCAAAACGCTCATATTCTGAGACTCGAAAATTTACGCGATTGCTGCCTTTAATCTATTTCATAGGTGGAATAGTGGTGAGCACGGGTCTCCGAAAGTGAAGGTCGAACGTGAATATCGGAAGTCTAAAAGCGAAGGTCAAAGTGGCTTTCCAACAAATCGTGAGCGTCGACAGGGGGGGGGGGGAGTTCGTCGTAATGGTTAGGTGGTTATATGAGATTTGTCGATTTCTTTATTGTCATTTTCATCGTAGTAAAAATAAATGTTTCGAAAAGAGAACTCGTTTAACTTAAGGATAACGGCTCTGCGGGGGAGGGGGGGGGGGGGGCGAAGGAATAGGTGTTACGGAGGAACATGGCGAGGACAGTGCTAATGTGATTGTGATCTGAGATGTTATATTGATCTATTAGATTCTATTTCCGTCCATTAAAAAGTCCTAGTTTCTGCATGCTGCACCTGGATAATTCGTATTATTATGATCAAGAATGTTTTTGCTTGCTTCCATCTCTACTCCTGCTTTTTTATTTTGGAAGAAATTACGTTGGTTTTGCGTTACGTAAAATTGCAGTACATGCAGTTAACGCTACAGTGTGAAAACCAATATTATTATTACTAGAATTTGTTAGGTTGTATGCGGCACTCACCACATATTGATAGAAGTTACGAGCCTGAAAGGAAGGATTTTTAGACTGTTCTCGAAATAATTTGGCGTAGCCTTGTTGAGCCAACACAGAGTTGTTATAAATCTTAATTAGGGCGGCTACGATACTGCCTTCTCCAGAGCATGAAAGGCCAATATCCAGCAATTTATCGCAGGAAACACTGCCGCTATAGTCCTCGAGGACTGTAGCACCCTGCGCCGCCATCGCTGGCGACTATGAAGCCGGTGCGTATCGATTCTGGAAGGAGCGTCGCGGCGCTCGCGGCGACCGTGATGTCGGTGTCTATCGATTGGTCTCCAACATTGACGATCGGTGGCCGCTAATGTTGGCGACTGTGGCGTCGGTGCATATCGATTATGGGCGGTCGCGCTCGCCTTCGACGGCGACGCATGGTGCTGTACTCCTCGAGGAGTGTAGCGGCTACCAAACACCACTTCAACCTCCCACGAATTCTTGATCTCTCTCGTCATAGGACCGACCGAAAAAATATATAATGCCGTACCGATCTCACGATGCACCGATGGGGTTGGTTACAAAAGAGTTAAAGAGTGGGGGCGGGGGGGGGGGGGGATACTATAATAATAGGAATCCATCAAAGATTAGAAGAGAATCTGTACAAGGGTATAAGTTTCCTACCTGAACCACCTAGAGATTAGCTACTGCAGTAAAACTTCAAAGGAGCAATTATGGATCTCTCAAAGTTCAATGCTTTTTCATCCCGTCATTTTATGTGATTTAACCAATTTTTTAAGGATTTTTACCACGGTTTTTATAACCACCAAACATAGGCTCTTTTTCGTTACTTATCTGGTTCCGCTGAATGTTCTTCCAGATGTTCTCATGGATTCTAATAGCTAGTCCCTAGACTCCGCCCATAAACTGGCTGAATTAACGAAATGCCGCATTGTCATGAAGCAATACAATTCTGTCTAAGGCCTGCATTGATCCACATCTTCTCAATCGTGAACGTCCAATCCGGGTTGTACGCTCTTCGAAAGAATCGATGTTCATGGCCAAGTTCGTGGACACCGACTCCATTAACTGCATGACCAAACCCACGAATGTATGAACCGTTTCGGCACTGCAGGTTATCATCCACCATTTCTACTCTGACCTTTTTCACAGCCACGTCCACATCTCGTCATCTTAGAGAAAATGGATGAAGATGGATTTGATCTGATACATTCGGTTCTCCCTTCAGAAGTCCTACATGCCATTAAGTCGGTTCCGACTGTTCTATTAGGTTGATGCAAAAGTTTGGTAGTTTTTTTTTCTTCAAAATTCTATATTTTTTCCTAGATGTCATGTAACTTATGTTAAAGGCAACACCCAAGGTTATTTTGCTCTACCAGGTTTTGCTATTTTCTTTGGTTAACGACCATGGTGAAAACGAAATCATGGATCAGTTTTATCAAATCCTTCGAAAAAGGTGGTTTTCGCTGACACCAGTTTAGCTTATTTGCGAAGAATGGCCGAGATGCCCGGACTTGAAACTGGAGGAGGCGGTAATGAAAGCAAGTTTTATCATAATGAAAGCAAGTTTTATCATAAGAAGAAGAGTGATTGTAAACGAAAACACCCATTCATTTTATGCTAAATACAACTCATCCCAACTGATCTTCAGCACACAATTTATCCCTTTATATCTCGAAGGTACTGACGTCTACGACTGTGCAACTTTTGTAGATTGATGGGACAACTGTCATGTACCCAAAATGATCAAAATCTCCGACATCAAAATTTCCGTAGGTGCTGTCTTTAATGGACCTGAACAGCAATTCCTGCTCTTCTTTGTCATTGGCGAATGACTGTCTGTTACGGTTAGAAGCTAGGAAATGTTCGGAAATTCGCAGACACAGCATTTTCAATTTTCCTTTTCCGCATGATTATCCAGTAAGATGACTAGCAATTTGGTTCGAAACACTTTGCTGTCGTATAACGAAGAGACCGCTACCAAATCCGCTGTCGAACTCCGACATGATGGCTTCCGTTTTAGAGGAATGCAGACAAACATTTTTGAAGCGTTTTCTTTGTTTTTTTTTTCTGAAATTGTTGCTGGACGATCCAATACATGCTGTTAATTTTAACACTAAGCACCTGTAGTTACCTATACTTGTCACTTGGTCCATAAAGTCGAGAATGCTTCGATAGAGGAACGCTTAGGACGCACGAAGGCCCGTTTCCTGCCCGGTCAAAATCGGCCAAGCTTCAGAATCTGTTCTGAATTTCGATGACTTTGCCGGCAAACGATTCACCACCCATCGCATTCTCCAGGAATTTTGCGCAATGCCTGTCACTATCCCCAACTTCAGAAGCTCTTGCTACCTAAAAAGAACATTCATTCAAACATTCCGAAGCAAAAATAGCAGTCTATGACTTCTTCGCTTGCCACTTTCTCGTGGTCTGTTTATAGGGCGCCAGGGTTGTGCTCATGAAGATGTGTTCAAGTGCTCAATGGTCTCTAATAATCACAGAAATTATACCGCTTGTCAAAGTCCGGTGAAGTGAAAGAACAAATGGACGAGAAAAAAACGACAAAAAAATCGCACCAATCTAATATTTGCACAGGTACAATAAAAAAAGATTTTGCAGGGCAAGAAGTAAATAGATAGTTGCTTGGTGTGAGACATTTTTCACATCTCTGAGGTTTGTACAATTGATTTCTTCTAACCTTTGATGTTGTGCCGCAATCACAGTCTTTGCCGCAGTGGCGGTCTCCACAGAACATTCAGTCTTTGAGAGTGGCTGGTATTCCGCTTGAGCCTGGTTGTGGGCTCCCGGCTCGTCGTATTTGTGAGGCTAGTTTCGGTTTTCGTGCGACCACAGATGTAATTGCCTTTCTGCAATCACGGGCTTCCATTCCTTCTAGTCGTACCGCCAAGTCTTCCAGCACAACCATTAAAAATGTGGTAGTGATTGCTTAAGTAATTGCTCAAAGGCAACACCCACGAAAAAAAAAAAACGTGTCACTCACATCTTAGCGCGGGCTTCTGACTATGAGGACCATGAATGAAGCGGTTAACTTTGTCAGAACTCACTAAAATGGCTCTCGGATACAGTCTGTTAGCCCAGAACGCGCACCAGAGCGAACGTCACGGCCAATCCAACGTAGGCGCGGTCCTCCGACTGCCAATCGATACGATGGCGCCCGAGCAGTGGCCGGTAAGTGTTTTGCTAACTTTTTTCTACTTCTTCTTATTTCGTTGACGTTCTTCTTCTTTTCTCGTTCTTCTTCTTTTTTATTCTTTTCTGATTTTTCCAGTTAGAATTTGTTGTCTTTTGATGGCGTTTGTTGTGGCAACTTCCTTGCATTATTTTCTTCGCCTTGTTTTGAATCTTCTTTTTTCTTCATTTGTTGGTTTATTGTTTTTCCTTGTCCTGTTAGTGCTGTCTTTTCAGGTGTTGCTTCACGTTCTGAGGAGCTACGAATGGTAGGTGAGCCTACAGATTCTCCCTGACATGGTCCTACCAGGTTAGTTCTTTATTTTTACCTCGTTACTTCCGTTTTACAACCTTCTCTCCTTGCTGATGAGTTCCGGGAAAGGTTGTAATTTCTTTTTCTTATAATTTTCCTCACCTATTGTCCGTTCGAGGATAGGAACGATACGGACGGTCTGTGTTTTTTTTTCTCAGTTTCTGTTCAACTTTCATAATGAGAACTTGCTACTAATTGATTTGTTTGTGACTTTTTGCTTTTTTAAGGGACCACTCCTGTTTTTTTCTGTGTGCCTTTTATTCTCTTCAATACCGCTCGACTTTGAAGAGAAAATAGAATCCAAAAAAGGTATATCAGAAATAAAACTTGATATGCTTATTCACCTGATCACTTGCGCGCAAGGTGGCAAAGTTCAGTCGATTTGAACCCATGGGAGATGTCTTGGTTACAAACTGCACGTACTGCGCAACGAGCATGCATGGACCTTTCGTGGCGCTTAAAAAACTATGGGACGCATTGCATACAAGGGTCTAGCACGGAACACATCACGGGTTTACCGGGAAAACATTCCCCTTATCCAGCTATAATATCACGGGGTCCTTTTTCTCACGGAGGAGAGGAAACCTGGGATACCGGGCTTGAAGATGGGGAAGCCGGTGACCCAAAACAAAAACAAACAACGAAGACAACTTTATCACTGCACAGAAGAAACCAAAACTGGTAGGAGAGGGGGTGGGATAGCATGCGACAACAGGGAATGAGAGTTGGGAAAAACAAAATGCGCGCAAGATAAAATAAAATAGAGTGGACTCGCCGTTAAACCTACAATGAAAAAACGGGTGCGGGGAAAACTCGTCCAGCTCCGCCCACTCGTGGCGGGACCAGTCAACGCTGCCAGCCGCCACTCCTTTGATTTAGGAGCAGCGGGTCTCTTATTTCAACTCACAACGGTAACTACGGTTAAGAGAGACAAACAGGTTTTGAAGTCTTTGGTGATTCCCTCCATTCACCTTCGAGTATCGCGCGGGTCGAGCTCATGCTTCCACGTATACTTCCACGCATCATTTCCTAAGGCGTTTTAAAGTGTCGAGAACCTAGAAATCCCTGCGACTAATAGGTTAGAATATATGCGGTGTATCAAAAGCAACTTGGTACTCTCAACGCTGCAATACATCTATGACCACTGTTTTCAGAATTCTGAATTGAATTAATGGCAAGTTTTGACTCGTGGTGGTGCTACCAACAGGTACTGGTGCAATAAGATTTCCAATCCCTACACGTCTAGCAACATAAGTTAGCAACTGAAGATTGAGTAGTTGTTACAGTGGCAGTGAAGACATCGTGATGAACAGAGCCGGTGAACAAGATCCACTATTCTCTACTAAAGCATACTTGAATGCGCAAGATACGAATAACTCCGGAGGACTTTCATAGAAGTAGTTGTCACTACTCAAGTACACTCCAGCAGAATACTCAAACCAAAGAGAAGATTCTGGAGAACGATATCAGTGTTGTAGCGCTTCTAGACGACTACATTAAACGACGTCAACCCGCGTTCATGGAAATAATACCTAGATTCACCATAATGGATAATCCTCTTGATATCGAAATTCAGATGCTTATTTTGAAGTTTATGGTACAAATACCGCTTCTCGAGCCTTACACAAGCGCATACATACTCGCAAGGATAGGCGGCTCTTATTGTTTATGTACACTTATCTCAGTTTTCAATTATTTTATAAATGAAAGATCAAGCTTTCCTTTCTCATGGAGCTTGTTCTCAGTTCTACTACTTCTACTTTTTACTCTCATTTTACTATTTTCAACAACAGCACTTAATTGATCTGTGGCACCGGTGTTCCAGTCGTATTGCAAAAAAGCATCCTCTAAAAAGGAAACAAAAAACAGAGCTTTGAATGTTGCATCCATGCGTATTTTCTCACGACTCGAAGCGATAGTATTTTCGCTAAGAATTCAGTAACTATTCAAGGAAACTGCCCAAAAATGTGGAACATTCAAAGGAAGCCACTTTCGAAACATGAGGGCATCGTCACGTGCACAAAAAACGGAAGAAAATGAAGCATTGCTCTTGACAAAACAATAATGAGTGGTAATAAGAGAGCTGCTGCTCCTAAATTAAAGGGATGGCGGCTGGAATCGTTGGCTGGTCTCGCCACGAGTGAGCGGAGTCGAACGAGATTTCCCCGCAGCCGTATTTTCGTTGTAGGTTTAATGGCGAGTAATAGAGTGGTCTCTTAAGCTATGTCAGCGGGTCCTCTTTCCTAGACAGAGGTAAGGAAGCCCAGGACACAGAGCTTAAGAAATGGGCATGAATGCACAAAAGAAAAAGTCACAAGCAAATCAATCAGTAGCGATTTCTCATTATAAAAGTTCAACAGAAACTAAGAAAATACACAAACCGTCCGTTTCGTTCCTACTCTTGCACGGACAATATGTGAAGAAAATTATAAGAAAAAGAAATCCCCCGGAACCCATCAGCAAGGAGAGGAAGTCGTGGAATTTAAGTAATGAGGTAAAAATAAAGAACTAACCTATTGGGATCGTATCAAGGGAGAATCTGTAGGCTCACATACCATTCGTTGCTGCTCAGAACGTGAAGCGACACCTGAAGATACATAAAACAGCACAAACAGGACAAGGAATAACAATAAACCACAAATGAAGGAAAAAAAGATTCAAAACAAGGAACTCCGGTACCTGGACTCGGGCGCGGGCTGATCCTGATTGGGGTCATTGATTTGTCGCTGGAGCGCACAGCAGGCAACTCCGCACATAGAGGTTGTTTCATGTGTTGATTGCAGTTATCAACACTGTTTTGCTGATCAGCGACACTAAACCTACATACAGTACTCCTATTAGTTTTAACACTTCAAGCAAAAAGGCTGTTTTTCAGTTTTTCCTTTCATTAGGCACCTTTTAGTTGTGTCATATACGGAGGCGAGAGTTATAGAGAGCTATTATTTCCCTAACAAGGGAAGTGCAAGAGGCTAACCACGGGGATCGAAACGAAACATCCATTTTTGGTAACATTGTCTAAGGCTATGTTAATGTATGTACATCATTTTCGCCCAATGGTCCTGATGCGCGCAGGAGAGCGCGCCAAAGACTTTTCGGCGTCACTCATCTCCCACACGCCCTAGATCTTTGAAAAGGTCTTCTGGACTGAAACTTTGCACATGGGGGTTATTTGAGGTGCTGAGTACGAATATCATATCCATTTTGTACCGTAACGCTGTTTTTGTAGCGTTACGGCAAGTGCACCACCCCATACTACCGTGCACCTACCGTAACCCTACAAAAATAGCCTTACGGTACAAAATGGATATGATATTCGTATTTAGCACCTCAAATAACCCCCATATGCGAAGTTTCAGTCAGAAAAATTTTTTTGAAGAGATTGGGTTCATGATGGTTGAATAATACCAATTTTCTAGTGCGCTGTCAATGGAGTCCTGGCTTGGATTCATGGAATTTTGGCCACGCAATCCAGCAGTGGTTGGCGTGATTAGCTGTCCCATGGATCACCGAACGTTTGCAGACGCATTTTTGAATAACCTGGTTCCGCCTGGTTACGCGACCATGAGTCCTTGCTCCAATCACAGCCGCGATGAGGTGGCCGAGTGAGTAACGAATTGGACGAAGTTCCCGCAGTAATTCTTGTAATGGCGCACATATCTGATGTGTTTTAGTCATTAGAAATACTCTAAACAAGTTTAAAAGCCTCAAATTCAAAAATGCAAAATGGATTCCGCCGACGGGATCCAAACCCTCGACCCTCTGGCTGAAAATCCGACACGCTACCCACTCGACCACTCCGCCACGGCTGGCATGCCTGTGGCAATTGCTCATGATCGCATACCCAGCGGAGCAGGGTCGTTCACAATTGTGTCTTCAAACACTATACAGTCCACGAGACAGCTAATTACAGTAATCTCAGTAAGTTTGAGCCGTCAACGTCGCATAAATCGCCTGTAAAATGAACCCCTATGGCAGCGAAGAAGAAAAATCTTGGACGCGCTCTCCCGGGTGCATCCTGACCATTGGGCAAAAATAATATGTATGCATTATAATCACCTTAGACAAGGCTTCTGAAAATGGGTGGCTCGCTGGGATCCCCGGGGTTAGCCTCTCGCACTTCCCTTGTAAGCAAATTTTTTGGTCACTCTTTTCCACAGCGACAATTTATCTAACGTGAGTAGTAAGTTTCGAGCATACGAAATGGAACGTCCATCAATGAAAAACGGCATTACCAACACCAGTTAATCTCGAATGGCCACCAAAACTGCCCAAGTATTCTGAGCTAACTATGAAGAAGACGTTGCGCTCAAAATCTCGCTCGTAAGCGATTTCCAGAACTGGTCTTGTACTTGGCCTCGAAGACACCAACCACCTTGATCGACCTAATTTTTCTTTGGAAATATGAAATTTGTCCGAGAGCAATCACATGGTCTACATGGCCATCATATTTCACCATTCAAATGAGACATTCTGCGGAAAGAGTTCAGCTGCAATGGTCAAGTCGTTCACCCTAAGATAACGCCAGGCTTCATTCACACTGCCACCCCCGTTAACGCGGACGTCCGAGAGCTTTGTTGATGATGTTCTTCTGTGCATACAATATGGCAGTAGCGGAAGGAAAGCGCTTTAGAACAGTAAAGGGGACATTCTACCGAAAATTGGCAATTGTAAGGAAAACCCATGACTGGAAAGATCGCAAGCACTTATACTGACACCCATTACTTCCTTGCTCTTGCAAGATCTCCAATTCCTTGATATTTATAGTCTGTTCCACGGGGGAAGATAGTTGGGGACGCGCCGCAGAGAAGAAGAGGGCGGGAAAGCGCGCAGAGATTGAAGAGGGTGCAGAGAAAAGGAGACACTGTGCACAATTACTCAACTATCATCGCTGGCGAAACAGACTATAACTAACCTTCAGAGCTTTCAAAGCTACTTGATGGAGGATTAGTGAAATGATTAGGGAGGGTGTGGCTGCACTAAGCAACTATGGTCGCAAAACTCCGTTTCATATTGTGACATAATGTAATGTCATTGAGTATAACTGGAGTATGTCACTGGTATCGAATCGTGAAGAACATTTTTTCTCAACAAAAATGGAAAATGTGTCCAATATGAGCTATTTCAGCCCTTTTGTTTAAGATGTCAAAATCAATAGAAGTACTGTATGTAGTTTCAGTGTCGCTAATCAGCAAAACAGTGCTGATAATTGCAATCACCACATGAAATAACCCCCACGTGCAAAGTTGCCTGCTTTGTGCTCCAGTGACCCATCAATGACCCAATCAGAATCAGCCCCGCGCCCGAGTCCTTTTACCGGAGTTCCAAAACAAGGCGAGGAAAATAATGCAAGGAAGTTGCCACAAGAAACGCCATCAAAGGACTACAAATTCTAACTGGGAGAATAAGGAAAAATAAAAAAAGGTCCAGGAAAGACGAGAAAAAGCAAGAGAGAAAGAAAAGATTCAAAGAAATAAGGAAGAAGTAGAGAAAGGTTAACAAAAACACTCACCGGCCACTGCTCGGGCGCTATCGTATCGATTGGTAGTCGGAGGACCGCGCCCACGTTGGCCGTGACTGCGGGCGAAGTCCAGTCTGAGCTAATAGATTGTATGTACTTCCAATTCGCTACATTGTGGGTGGTCGAGTTACGCGGGTGGAGTGGGTCATGAAAATTGATAATGCTGCCTTTGTTGCCAACGGATTTCTTGGCGCAACTAGATTTTCGACTAATTTTTCAGCTTTTCTAGAGGAGAGAAAGCTCAAACGAAAATGAAATGGAATGTCCACTACAGAGACATACATACCTCAAAAAAAGAAACAAAACTTACGGTTAAGTGCAAAGAGCTAACAAACAGAAAACGCCATATTTGGTTTCGAAAGTTTCGGGAAAAAAGAGGGATCGTAAGGTCTAGTAACAAGTGAAAGAACGCAAATGGGATAGACAAATGGGATAGACAAATCATTACAATGTAAAAATTCTCGGGGTGAGCTTGGAAAACAAACGTTTTCTTTGGAAATCTGATTGACTGCGGCAGAAAACAGCTGATTCGTATCGCGCTACAACTCATCCGCAGATGCCCGGATACTTTGTCTAACTTGTCATATATTAGGACTGCAGGTGCCTGTGTCTGCGCAACTTGCATAACGTTACCTGGACTATTGTCCAGACTCCAAAACATTCAAAGTTTCGGACATGAAAATTATCATGGATGCTGCCTTTAAAGAGGGTATTGATTGAATATTATCTATCTTGTTTTTTTTAGTATGTTAAATTTAGAGTTCAAAATTATTCCCGTCGTTTGTATTGGGTTTGCGATAAGCTCGTGCGGTTTTTTTTTCAACTTGCTGGGATTTTAACTTATTTCGATGACATATTATAGATCATTCCGTATTATATATCATTATTGTCTTCTCTTTAGGAATATTATAACTGATTCCCTGAATACCCGCCTCACCTTATTTTCTATCGCGTGGAATGTGACCCTCCAATTCGTCATGCACGACATCCCCCTACTGTGCGACTTCAATTCTATTAGGTTGTCACGAAGGTTTCCCCCCACTCGCTTTCGTATATTGCAAGAATTTTCAGGATTGTTCGGGAACTCTCTATCGAGAACATATATAAAGGACGGTCAGTAGCCTGCCTATACCTATTTTGTCCTACCATTCCGTTGCGACTATGACCGAAAAAGCCGCCATTGGCTACAAGCATGTTCTGCTGTTCCGGCTTTGCGAGCTCGGGAAACAGCAAAGAAAGCGACGCTCCAAAAACATATGTTGTACGATAAAGCTCCTCTACCTCAGCACACGGTGAAGTGAATCATGATCGTCTCCTGGAGCTGATTGAAGAGAATTCATGGCGCGATACCCGTGATCTGGCAAAGGGACTCCAGGGCTATCGCGATGCAGTTGCTTTCACCTACAATTCTTCGAAGAGGAAAGCAGATGTAGCTCAAGCATTCATCATGATCTGAGCAGCCATCCGCTTCAAGTGCGTTGGGTGCACCCTTTAACTTTTTACCATATTACTAACTTTTGCGTTCGGCTTCCCAACTTGGTTACCAATGTCAAGAAGTGGGCCCCTCTTGTAAATCACATGAGAACATGTGGGTGGCTCAGACGCAGGTAACTGTAGATTCCACCGCCAAAACGGGAACTACCTCTACAGAAGTAAATGCTCTATGTTCGATGGAATTGCGAAGGAACCACTCATTGGAAGCTGCTGCCAACAAACCCTTCTATCACCGCAGGAGTTATTGTCAATAATGATGGCACATATACAGCGTTCTTGACAGTTGTGTTGAAGAACAAAAATTAGTTCGAAAAAGAAGGCTGAAAGTGGCGGGAAACACTCGCGACAACCTAATATATGAAGTGCAGCTCAAGCGGCTAGGGACTCAAACAAAGTCTTCAGAGAGGGCTTTACCTCCTCAACGTGAATGCGCAGTTTCTGGAACAATGAGCCGATTGTTCATTGGGTTTTCGTAAAGAAGGGTCACTGCGGACTTCAAATCTTTGCATCGTCCATGTTCAACTGATCCACTTCTTGAAAAAAATATACAAGGGGTCCGTGCAAGGTGACCCTTCACATTGAGAACGCGCGATCCTTCGGCATAACTTTCTCCATAACGATAATCGGGATGCTGGGATGGAGGGTATTTCTACTCCTGTCCACTGTACGGGACTGTTCCATCCTCCAACAATTCATTTTGTCCACTTTAGTAAGCATTTTATAGAGTTCAGTTCAGGGAATTGAGGTCAGATACCACAAATTGAGTCGTTTCAAACAATGTGGGTTTTCATGGGGATGGAAATGAAGAGCTATACCATCCCCGACAACATTTGTGGAGGAGGAAAGGAGCTATTCAAATTGCTTATTATGATTGATGTCGTTTACGAAAAAGAAATGTGACTTCGAAAGACTTGCGTTTTCGTGTCCTAAGCAAACCCACAGTGATGATTTTTGTTTTCTGGGTGAAAATAAATGAGCGATTTAGTGTGTTGTAGCGAACTTGCGCGTTGACTTGGCTACTGTTTTTACGGATGGGTTCCATGTTCGCTTCCAATCTTCATATGGCAAGTCGTTTCCATCCTCGTTTTTCCCTTCTCAGACATTCCGGCGTTTGGAGCGCCGATGAATCCGCCCACTTTTGGCCGATGCAGGCTTCCAGCAGGTAATCGCGGGTGGAGCAAGAATACTTGCTGAAGGTGTGGATGGAGCAGCAAAATCTGCTGTGTGTACGCATGAGGTAGGGTATATGCAGGTTAACTTGCACCCTTTTTTTCTGCATTGCCACGTGACAACCGAAGTGTATATAAGCCGGCAGATGGCTATGAACGCCTAGTCTAGTCTCCGCTGCGGCGGAGACTAGACTAGGCGACTCAACTGAGGCCCGGTTGAATCTGTGGCCTAGTATACCGTCTGGCCAGATAAGATGAGTGGGATGCGGTCACGTGCCGACGTCGCGCGGACGCGAAAATCCACCTCGTCACTGGTGCTCGGCTCGTCGAGCGCTGGTGCACGGAGCACATACGCGCCCGGCTAACTCATTTTTGTACTCACCGACACCTGGCGGAACAGGCGCAAAAGTGGGCGGAGTTGGTGCGTTCATTCCGCCGTTCGTTGCGCCTTATCCTGTGTTTGACCTGCCTTAATCCTGCTATCCCCGCTGCAGGATTACGGCAGGTCAAACACAGGATAAGGCGCAACGAACGGCGGAATGAACGCACCAACTCCGCCCACTTTTGCGCCTGTCCCGCCAGGTGTCATGCCGCGAGAAACAGTGTGGACCGGCGCTCCAAACGTCCGGGATTGATGCACTGGCACATGCTCTTTTTTTGTTTCTGTTTGATTTCTGTCGTAGGATGTTGGTGCTCGTCTTGTTTAGACTGTGATGAGGAAATTATCTGCAATAGCTTGATGGAATTGTGTTATCTTCAGCGTGTGTCCACGATTGTTGCGAGTAGGAATGATTTGTAGTGGGAATGAGTTGGCGGCATTGTTGCGTGGATGGTGCTAGAACAACTCAGCTAGGTTTTGTGTGGCTTGTATGTTTATGGCCATTGGCTAAATATTATCTTTAATTTTGTTGTTATTCAGAATCTAATTTCTCAAGTACATAGATATTTAGCACGGGAACGTCGGGTTATGATCGAAGAAAAAATGAATAATCATGAGGAAATCAGTGATCACCATTAATAGGTTTTATGGAGAAAATATATTACTGTACTAATTAGCTCCTGGTTGTATCGTTTCTTCAAGGGAAATTATTGGAGCGATATGGCTTTGACGAGTCTGAATTATAGATGATGACTTGTGAAGATGCCATTTGAGACATAATTGTATAGTGAAAGTGATATAGGGAATTAGTTATTCCCTGTTATCAAGTGAAATATGTACTTATTAATTGTTGGGATTCCAATGAACTGACTCTTAATGTTAGACGAAGCTTCATGTGTTGTTATGTAGTGTCTATGACCATGCATATGTGACTAGAATTTGTTTCTCTCTGAGACTGATCCCCCCCCCCCTTCCACAGCAGGCTCTGGAACAGCGCTTATTTCCTCAACCACGCTCCTTTTGTCATCCATTACAAATCGATCGTTCTTGCTACTATTCAGTGACATTTGTGGATATCCTTCCCTCTCGAGAAAAAAATCTCGCTGAGTTCTTTTTTCCAGCCACAATATTTCACGTTTCCACTGCTTCAGGCGTCACTGGCAACGTGCGTTAACTAAACCTCCTCCAGCCAGGAGCCGAGAACCATCGTTGTATTCATGTAGACTTGAGGCTCACTGGCCAACTTTCCGTTCGTAATACCGTAGAGCAGAGCCAAAGGACAAAATCACCAACCAATGGAAGTAGGTAAACCTTGTTCGATTTCCTGTAGGGTGATGGAGTTCAAAGATTTGGGACCGGTTTGGCCCCCAAGTTGTGTTTAGGATGATCCCATAAAGATTTATGGAGATATTTACATCAGCAAATACTAGTGACTCACCACCACACACAGCAGGTGGGTACAAAGTTTATCTAAATCTTCAAATAAAACAAAAGGTTCTACTGTGAAAAGAGTTCAACTGGCGGCGGGGACGCTTCTTTTCCTATGTACAAGAAAGAAGTCGAGATCGCACAATGAAAAAGAAATCAATTCCCGAAAAAGCATGGCCGGTGTAGGTTATATGCAGTGTCGGTGCGGCCTTATGCCGCTCGAATTCAAACACAAAACATCTTGGCGCGGATGCTAAGATATTTGAACACTAATGAATTCTGCCCTAATTCATAACCGTAGGGATATTTTCATGTCTAGTACTCTTCGTCCTACTTCTTCCACCGACAATAGCCTGTCTACTGAACAATCTATTGCGTTCATCTCTATGGGTTCCGACATAGAACAACAGCACATTCTCAGAGATTCCGGGACGGCGAACGCATGCCGAACACGTTTCAACAGCAGTTACACCGCGAGGTGAAAGCTTATTTTGTCGCCCCACGAGCTGCGTTCGCCCCTAGAACGCTGTGTTTCGAGGGCGATGAACTGGTTTGCATGTCTCAAACCTAGGATCGCAGCTCAATCTGGGCACATGGCGTGTTTGTACTACAGACTTGGGTAAGTGGTCGCTTACCCAAGCTCATCCAGAAATATTAATTATTGCACTGGGCCACGGTTTTACCCGGGCCTCAGCCAGCCTGACGAGTCTCCCTGGGCTCCCCTTGTCTCCGCCGGAGCGGAAACACGACTAAACTTTGATGCTCGACCAGCGGCTTATATACACCTCCCAGGGGGCGTGTTGCCACGTGACAAGGAGCAGGCAGAACGCAGGTTGAACTGCACCACAGTTCATCGGGCAAAAAACGCAGCCGAAACACAGGGTTTGCTGCTCCTAGCATACGGAATGCAGCAGTTCTTCCTCTTGCAGCAATGTCTGTCTTCCATTTCTTGGGGATGTGGCTTGCCAGGTTGTGCTGCATTTGTGTTATCCAGTTATCTGAGATAAACAGGAGGAAGGAGCTAGAAACTGTGCGTGGAATGGCTTATAGCGGACGGCTACTAATGAGTATGTGTTGGCCCAAACTAGAGCCAGTGGATAATTTATTCGGGTCACAGGTTTTTAATCTTCCTCTCTCATCCCGCGTGAGTAAGGGCAACGCTTTTCAAAGTCTTGTAGAGAACCGTGGCTATGGGAAAGCCATCATTCGACTGCGACAGAGACCTTTGGCGACTGACATGATGTACGTCAACATAAATGGGCTGCTATGCAACATGAGTATAAGTGCAATCACCATAAAGACAAAATGAAAGGAAGATGATTTGCTTTCATTGTAGTTTTTCGTTTGCCAGAGACATTACGACTACATCATGTCATTCCAGAAAAAGGTTATGCAAATGAATAAGGAGTTGGAAAGAGGTGAGGGGATTTGCAACCTGATCTAAAGTCAAATATTAGGTTGGTGCAAAAATAATGCGCGTTTTTGGCTGCTTCATCTTCGGTGCAGAAAACCTCCGATGTTTCTTATCGTCGGTATGAGAAGTTGCACAATGTTTTGTAGCAAATTTCATGGCCTTTTCAAATATCTCATGCATTCTGGGCGAAGTTCATGTTTTTGGCGAATTTTTAGTTGTGGAACGAAAGGCGCCAAAACAAGTTTTTTGCCAAACTCTTTTCAGCGGGCTGATACTCGACGGCATCGCAGCAGGAATCGCTCAGAATACCACCATAGTTTTGGCGAAGGGAGTGTGAGCGAATGCATTCGCCGAGCTGCTCCCGGATTTTTCGGCTTGGTGTGCCTTGCTTCGAAAGTAAGGAATGTCGCATAGGTCTTCCTGGGGTTTGCGACCCCCAACTGATGACAATTAACAAACAGCACCCATCCAAAACAACATATTTGGTTTCGCAGAACATTGTCGGTGATTTTTATCAGACCATCCCTCCCTTCAGTAAAAATGGAAGGATGAAAAAGCTCGACGAGTTGACGTGGCGCATACTGAATGAGTACCACATTGATCCTCGTTGAGAGGTATGCTTCGCACCATTGTAGTGAAAGATTTGCGGCGAAACAGTCGGTCGCTTAGTAATTAAATATGAAATATAGACCCTCTTTGGCAAAATGAAGTGCCTTGCTCAACAGTTGGACGAGGAACATGCACCGAAATACTCCCAGAAACCGAAGCAACACCAAAATAAGGTCACGGCGACTTTTTGGTGAACTGCTGCCAAAATTGCTCACTGCAACCCATTCATTCTTCCTAATCTGGTAAGTGGTTTCAAGACGTAAATGAAATAAATTAGAAACTTAATGGCGTGACCCCAGCGTTGCTCAATAAAATGGATTCTTCACTCCTACATGGTACCGTTCAGGCACACCCTATACGACAGATTCTTCACAGGTTCGAGCAGCCGAGCTAGGAAGCTCGGACTCCTACATCATAATCAGCAAGCTTCTCGCTCACCGACTACCGCTTCCACGAGAACCTGGACTACTTCTTCCGAGAGAATTTTCTCAAAGACTAAAGTGATATCAAAACTGCTCTCCGGGAGTTCGTCGATTCTAGAAGGTCCTGTCAGAACAGCACGGTAGTCGGAAAAGGTCTACCTTATTGCTAAAGATTTGCGGATTAAAAGGTTCTATTGCGGATTAAAAGGTTCTAAGCCTTTTGAAGAAGATCGATTTTGAACGAAGTTATGAGGTTTGGAACCAAAGACATGCAAACGCGCATTATTTTTGCACCAACCTAATACCTAACCCTAATCTAAATGTGATCCTTGAGGCCAAGCCCAGGCACGAACGAAGCCCGAGTCCCAAACCTAAGTCCAACTTCTAGTTAAGATTAGTTGAAGTCCTGTTCTAACCCTGAGAATAATTCCGAGCCTACAAGTAAAGTTGCACGATAATAGGAACATACCTTTTCTGTTATGCCAAAGACATGACTTAGAGTCATTCCTGAAAGAGCTGAGTAAAGTTTCAAGAGTTAGGAAGAAGTGTGAAGTTTTACTTACAGCTGTTTGTTCGAGCTGAAGCCCTATCCTAAGACCTTGTCCAAACCCGTGTTCAAGGTTAATCGCTTTTAAGCATGTAGATGGGAATACAGCTTTTAGTATACCTTAGATATCGACTCTATTTTCAGCACAGGTTGAGAAGTTTGTCCAAGATTTTATTGATCAGCTTTCGGCGCTTAGCGCCTTTTTCAGATCTTAACAAAATCATACAATATATGCATTACAATATGGCAATGGCGTGGCTACTTTTCACCCACCAAGCTCGCCAGCAAAGAGGGAGTAATGAATTCAGTGGGTATTTGAGGGTCGTGGTAAATGGGTCCTTCGTCGAATAATCGCTGTTCCTCTTGCTTTCCCACAATCGATCAAGCAATAAGTCTTAAAGCCTCCACAAGCTTCTCCTTGTTGTTGATCTCTGGTTTCCACCGCCTTATTTCTTTCACCTCTAAGATCTTCCTTTCTAGAGGTTTTTCGATGCGGCGATGCAACACTTTAACCTCAAAACCTGGAGCAGACTCTCTCGCGTGCATGTTATGAGAAACCATTACTGGGGTATGATTGTGGGTGCACGAGTGCTCGTCGATGCTCTTCTAATCTTTTCTTAAGTGGCCTCTCCGATTCTCCCACGTATCGCTGGCCACATACAGTGCATGTGATAAGGTAAACGATACCACGTAAGTGACAGATTTTTTGATTACGGCAGGACCGATACGATCGCTGGTCACATTTCGTTTCGTAAAGGCGCGACGATTTTACCATCTGTTTGAATGCTGGCGGTTGTCGAAGTACAAGGCGCACTGGTAGCCCACATTTCCGAACGATGAAATTGATCCGTTTGGAGCAATTATCGTTCACGTATGGCAGAACCAATGCAGTACCATCAGGGGTCGCGTATGGTCTCCATGAACTTGCATTCCCTGTGGTGTAGCCGTTCTCAAATAGGATGCTTTGTATTTGTTCCTCACTTTCTGAGTGCTCTCTGCAAATCCGTTTGCTGGTCACCTTCAAGTTTCGCACTACATTCACTTTCATGTGAAGTGGATGAGCACTCCGGGAATGTAAAATTATGCTCTTAGATAAACTCTTCTTGTACCAGCGTATTTCCATCTTTCCCTCATGAATCCGAACTCTATTGTTCATTTCTGTCGGGTTCTTCGGTGGTTAATTTTATGTGAACGTCTTTAGAATTCAAATTCGAGAGTGTGGCAGCCAACTCTGAAGGTGTTGTCCCAATACAAAAACGTCGTCGATGTAACGTTTATGAAAGAGTATTCCAGTTGTTAACGATGCCCTTTCGACATGATCGAGGTACACAATGGCCAATAGTGGGGCGATGCGGATCCCCATAGCCAGCCCTCATTTCTGCGCATAGAACTTGTTGTTAAAGCGAAATATGTTACATTGAAGTGCGGCCGTCAAAATGGCTTCGATGTCAATCGTAGAGAAACCGAATAATTCCACTTCGTTACAATGATCATTCAAAAGTTCAATTAAAGTTTGGATGGGAGCGGTTCTGTTGATGTTCGTATACAAAGAAATTGCGTCGTAGCTGACGGAGCATGCTTTATCCGGAATCAGACAGCATTGAATTCCATTGATGAATTCGTTCGAGTTCACAATGTGAGCTCACACGAATCGTAGAAGTGGAGCAAGGATCTTCACCAGCAGCCAACTCATTCTGTCCGACGGTCCAGCGCAAGATGAGATTATTGGTCTCTCTCTCTCTCTTCACTGCAGATATATTCACATGTGTGAAGTCAACGTTTGGCTCAAGCTTATGGGTTCTGATAAGCGAGTAATATGTTGGAACTTCAGGGTGAGTTGTGAAAAAATGCGACGTTGTTCTAGCATCGAACTTTCCGCGGAGGACAGATTTGCCTATGTCTTTTAGCAGTTGACATGATCTTGTGAAACAGCTGTTCGAACTGGGTTCGTAGACACTGTCGTCAGCGATCGCCGTAGTCGTTAAGGTCTCATCAAGGATTTGTGGTATGACGACGAATACACCGTCCTTGTCATCCACAGTTATCCGTAAAGTCTTCCTTGCATCTTTCAGCTTCCTCAACCCTCTAAGCTCATGCAAAGTTAGATTCGACTCAAATTTTGATCTTGATGCTTCTTGATAGATACGGTTTAAGTCTGCTTCGAGAACTTTGATCTTGGGCTCCAGGTCAGGGACAGGTTTCGGGAGGCCAATATGGGATTTCGGGAACGGGAGAGAAGCAACCAACGTGGATACCTTGTCGAGAACCGGTGGACCTATCTGGTATCGCAACCTCAACTGATATGAGAATTTGCGAATTCCGCACAGAACTGAGTCAAGAGTTTACTCAATGACCGGTTCTGCGACCGCAAACGAAGGTACGAAATTGAGTAGCGCCTTCATATCTCCATCTACTGTGTCTGTGCCAAGTACTGTGCAACGCGGAGGTTTATTCATGGATGGTACAATAATTGGTCTGATGAAAGGTGAACAGTTATTCATAGATGGGAGAAGGCTCTCGAATTTCCTTCGAAGACGATTTTGGTCTTGTTTCCGGATGCGTGTGCAGATTTGTTGATTTTCGTCAGAAAGTGCCTTCCAGATGTTCTGCGGTAGAATCGCTTCAACTTGTGCATGTGTTCTCACTCAATACATACTCCTCGTCGACGTCTACGCTCAGCTATGCTCGCATTTAATAACGCTGATTCCAAGCGCGTAGTTGTTGTTCTGACCATGTCATTGCGTTGATAAGGGATGCGTGATGTTACAGTGTCGATGAAAGCAGGGCCGGTAGTAATCCACCCCGCAAGTTGCCAACTCGCGGTGGCACCAGGGTGCGACATCAGTGGCAGCCGGAACGGTGCGGAGGCACCTCAATCAATAAAAACTCCTGAATTTTGCAACTTTACCTCACACGGGTGCTATCCCTGTGACCTTGTTTTACCCCCAGGTACAGTGTTCAGATGTCCTTGTTTCAAACAGCCGTGCGCGAATATTCGGAAACTCCAGCTGCCTACGAGATCGCGATCTTCTTGGGCGCCACCAAAGCTGCCACCTCAAGGTGGCAACGTAGGTGGCAGCAGGCGAGTGCGACGAGAGAGTGTGTAAGGAGAGAGGTTTCCCCGTCGGCAGGTCGGACATGCCCTGGGGCATGTCCGAGGTCGTACCTCGTCGAGAACTTCAACAGAGATCGAGGGGATTCACCCGACTATATTGTATTGTTAAGAGACACCTACGATAATGCTGCCAAGGGTTAGCGAGAACAAAGATTAACCTGATGGCACAAACAGACCTCAAACTAGATAGGAAATCGGAGCAAAATTAATAATATGGAGAAATGAACATGCTTGAGCACAATAACAGTTGATTTCAGCACCTCTACCAATACCATACACACTGTTGTGAGATGAGATAACAAAAATCAATCAAAATCTGATCTGGTTGGTGTTTGTGTTGAGATTCAATCGCACGTCGCAACGTGTTGACATGGCCAAGTGGTTCAGTCGCTTGCTTTTGATCGCGCTATAGTGGGGTTCGATCTTGTGAGCGTCGCTAGGTTTTGCAGCCATAATGGAATGCCGCATCTCACACCTACTTCGCATCCAAAGTTGCCACCTTGTAGGCAGTGTTGCCGTCATGGTGGCAACATTGATACCAACTTGCGGGGTGGATTACTACCGGCCCAGGGAATAAACGGGATTTGCGACAGCGAGTTAAGAATACAATGGCTTCATCACAAACAGTTGCCAATTGATGAAGTGCGCAGTATTGTAAAATAACAGCAAAGTCAGCCCTACTGATATTGTGATCATGTTGCAGGCTCTTCAGATATACTAATATGCTGTTGTCCCGAAGTCTCATTCGATATCGACTCTATTTTCAGCACAGGTTGAGAACTTCGTCGAAGACTTCATTGATGAACTTTTGGCGCTTAGCGCCTTCTTCAGATCTTAACAAAATCATATAATATACAGGAAGCTCCAAATGTCCGCAGTCAAGAGGGGCATGGCCACGGCGCGGCTCCTTGATCAGACACAGGCAGCGCTTTCCATGCTGCCTCTGGCTTCTTCGACTCTGCAGACAACAAGTGACAGCGTGCAGAGCGCCTGTGTCTCTGCCTAAAGCCGCGTCGTGGCCACGCCCCTCTTGACTGCGGAAGTTTGGAGCTTCCTATATGCATTACAATATGGCAATGGATTCTCAACCTGTGCTGAAAATCGAGTCGATATCGAATGAGACTTCGGGACAACAGCATATTAGTATACCTCAGACATATTAATGCTTCCTTTCCAGAATAGGTTAAATGGTAAAACAAGAAGGGTGTAGGTGAGCAAGAACATTGGTGCTTCAGCTGCATACCGTCTACTTCCAAAAGTGTTATCTTAAAAAATTGTTTAGTATGAAACTTAGTCGAAATAGAAAGTTGTTATACTAGCGCCCCTTCGGGACGCTAGAAAGTGGGGTGAGGCAGCCACTTGAGGCATGTGCAAAAGCTCCACACGTGCAAAATGCTTAGAAAATTAGCAAATAAGCAAAATTGATCATTAACTGAGCTCAAATTCAAGAACTTTCTTATAAGTTACGTATAAGAGAAGCAGAACAAATCTTCCAATGGGCCCAAACATGAAGTCCTTCTTATGAGTTGAGTATGCGAATGAGAAGTTCGTTCCCCATCGTATGGCGTATTCGTGCGTATTCCTCACTATCGGTCCAACGCAGACGCGTTCTCCATCGGCGGAACTGTATCCTGCCGTACCCCACATTATTGGACAAAGCGAAATTGTATCCGAGTGTTTTCCACACTACTGGGCCGCAGCGGACTTTCCTCCATCGGTGGACCCGTATTCTGGCGCCATCTTCACGCATTAGGCCTGAACCGTATCCTGGTATTCTCCACTTTACTGAGTCACAGCGGACCAATCCTATGTTGGCGGACCCGCATCCTGGTGTTATCCATACTACTGGGCCACGGCGGGCCCTTCCTCCATCAGAGCGCCCGCATTCTGGCGCCTTCCTCACAGTTAGGGCAAACCGGATCCGTTCTCCAGGGGCGGGTTCGCATCCTGTCATTCTTAGCACTAAAGTGAACCCGTATCCTGGCGTCCCCCACAGCACTGGGCCACGGCGGGCCTTTTCTCCATCGGTGGACCCGTATCTTGGCGTCCCCCGCTCCATTGGGCCCTAGCGGGCCTTTTCTCCATCGGTGGACCAGTATCCTGGTGTCCCCCGCACCATTGGGCCCTAGCGGGCCTTTTCTCCATAGCTGGACCCACCTCACGGCGTTCCCCACAGCCCTGGCCACGGCGGGCCCTTTCTCCATCGGTGGACCCGTTTCTTGGCGTTCCCCGCACCACTGGGCCACGGCGGGCCCTTTTTCCATCGGTGGACCCGTATCCGTATTTAGTTGATTGGATATACAATGTCATGCCTTCCTATATAGAGGCAATGCGGCAATAGCACCCACCAGATGAGGCGACCGCGTAGGTCCACCCTCCCGAGCTTCCGAGACGCGGCAGGCCTCATAGCATCCGTCCATCTCTTCCTGCAAGTGCACTCAGCGTCGCATCAGTGGAAGGCTGGTTTTCCTGCTGCGTATATTGTGCAGCCTGAAAGCTCGTAAACACTCCCTCACTCCTATGCGGCGAGACCGCCAGCGAAGGTGATGAAATCACCATCCCGTGCATGCGGGAGAGCCAGCAGTGACGTAATTTCGGGTCCCGAAGCGAACGTGTCTGCGTCCATGGAAATCGGCCATTTCGCCACACAGTCTGCGCCTCAAGATTGCGGTGTCTATGAGTGCCGCCCCGTATCTCTAACCGCTCTAGCCCCCTTACGGCGCTTTGTTTAATAGATTGTTTTGAACTTTATTCATTACTATTACGAAACACAACGATGTGATTTAATATCCCGACAAACGAAAACCAATAGAAGCAAACACTATGTGGAATCAGTGATTTTAACACGTAGGTGCGAATAAATGAACGCTACGTAACCAGTCAGATATGAAGTTGTGTAACTTCTATCTACAAAATAGTAAATATTTAGATATTCTCTACAGAACAAACCATAAAATATTTCAACGAAGAGGAAACAGTAGAGGAACAAAATTGTGATTGGGAACTTCCAAAGATCGTACCTCTATCCTTATTCGTTATTGCCGATTTCGTTCAATGTGTCTTTTCCAGTATTATGCATCATAAGATAGTATTAGAATAGTGTTTCTATCAGAGCATACCATCTTTATCTTTTTATTGTCGCCTAGCTTGATTGTTGGCCTGGTCAGTGTATTCGCATAATATTTGTAGAAATAACTATAGACTGAATGCAATTGTAAACGTTATAGGCCTGACGAAGGTATTATTGTACCGAAAGCTAGCCAATAAAGTGAAAACGCAGGAGTACCCAAATCCAAGCCGAACAACAAATATTTGACATGAGGCTCCGGGATAGCACAATCCTATTATAATTGATTTATTGGCTAACGTTTCGGCAAATCGCCTTCTTCAGAGCCTGAAATGGGTGATACGAAATGCAACCTATCCGACCAAATGTCTCTTCAATCAAGTAGGAAAAATTCAACGGTCAATTTTCGATCACTGGCTAATCTGCGTGGCCAAAAATTCACCTTTTGAGTGCGCCGGTGGAATTCTAGAACAGAAGCAGACGCGACCGCTAACTGATTACGAAGACGAATGACTAAGGACGCCTTCCCAGATCAGAATAACTAACCCAGGTAAGGTGCGAGCTCCCGCGTAATCGAAAGGCACTCTTCCTTGCGATTCATTTTAGGACTTTTTGCATGAATCCAGAATGCTTCTAAAGTATTGCGGGCGGATGTTTGAGACTCATGCGCCAAGATCTTTACATTAACTTCGAAACTCTCTCCTGCGTGTTTTTGCAACCTGTGTGTGCCTAGAGGAGTGGATGGGCGTGATCTATCCCTACCATCTAGATGTTCCTTAATGCGAACGGAAAGCGGGCGCGCCGTTTCACCTATGTACTCGTCACCCGCAATTCATACAGGAGATCAGATAGATGATCAGAATACGTTTCAATTTGTTCGGTGATAATTCTACCACCGATACAATACCGTTTTTGGCCACGCAGATTAGCCAGTGATCGAAAATTGACCGTTGAATTTTCCTACTTAGTTGAAGAGACATTTGGTCGGATAGGTTGCATTTCGTATCGCCCATTTCAGGCTCTGAAGAAGGCGATTTGCCGAAACGTCTAGCCAATAAATCAATTATCAACCTCGTGTGCGGCTTACCATGAACATACAGACAAATTTTGCGTTAATTTGGCCGGCTTTTGTAGAGCTGGACTCATGCACAGTGACGTAGTCTTGTGCCGAGGAATGTAACTTCGAAACTTTTCACCATCCAAAAACAGCAAAACGTCCAGGGCGAATACATGCCGGTATTCTTGTGTATCCATGCGTCAGAAATTGAGAGTCACCTGCAGCCTTCCAGGCTGAGAAACTCCTGCTCACATCACCAAACTTCTCCGACCAAATTTCGGAGGCAACATGAGAGTGCTTCTTTTCAAAACTAACTCTGGTAACTGCGTACATCGTCCAAGCCGTCTATATCTTGCATCTTTTGTGCAAAAATATCATTATTGATTCAATCCGTACTAAAATTACTAAATGCGCAAGGAAAAAGGACCACCTCATGTCTGCTCATGAATATGCGGAATTCAGCCAAGTCTCATCCCCCAAACTTACCGTTCTCTCGAGTAGCTCGCTATAACGCAGCTACAGAGGGATTAACCGAAACAGTACAACGAATTTATAACTTTTATCATTCCACTATTTCGAGAAGATTTAGAATGTGAATAATTGAGAGGATACCTCATGCAATGTGAGATTTGAACTTGACGTCAATTAAAAAATTCGCCTTCAATCCTGACTGCATTGTATGTGGGGATGAGAAGGAGAACTATTTCAGTCGTGTATAGTAAATCTGCCCAAAAATCGGTCGATGCATCTTGGAAAGAGCACCGAAGCCGCTGGCTACGGCGTGATTTGACAAGCCAGATGAGTGGAGGGATTAAGCTTGAGCCCATCCCTTTAGAAAAGAAAATGGGGGTTCGTACCATAATATTGATGTTATTTCTCTACACATACCCTCGTTGTTGCAATTTGGAGTGAGCTCAACCTCGAATAATTTGAGGTTTTTCTTACTGAGTACATATTTATGAAACGGTCTGATATCGAACTGAGATCGAAGATTCGAGTCAGTGGACCAGGCTTTACAGGTGGTGATATGAAAATTGGAGACAAGGGGTTTTTTGACATGCCAATTTCACCAGGTGTGGTGGTGGATTCCAAACATCAGCGCAATATAGGTGAACTTAAAAATATTGGCGTGCCTACATATTTATGAAACGCACTGTATAATCACGGGTTAGCGGTCCGGACTTCTTCCGCGGAAGATGGAACAACCGGTGGGTCAGAGCTCGATTCTAGGCGCTCTTGTGGTATCTTGCCTGAGACAAGGTCGAGAACTGTCGATAAGACGTTTGATCGTCTAGCACACAGATCGAACAACTGGGGCCACCTTCAGACCTCTGACTCTGCGTTAAAACGTTAGCTCAATAAAGTTCTACCATAACAACCTGGTGTGGCAGAAGAAGTTACATGATCTGATAGATGTTATATAGCGGTTCATGTCGTCAATGCTACATCCGAAACGCGCTGGCAAATGCGCATACATCCAGTAATCATGGATCTGCCTACAACCCGCTCTCCTCAGATTGACGTCCCTGTCGCTAGAGGTCTAGATAAAAAAAAACCAGAGAACAGCTTTTATTGAGGTAAGTGCTTATTAGAATAAAATCCATCATGGGTGACGGTAAAATGAAATCAGTAGAGTATCATGAAAAAAAACAGACAAACTCAGTGACCGGTAGGTATCAAACCAGTAGCTATAGAACCAATAAAGAAGTCTGAGACCAACACCACACAAAACTAGCAGTTCAGAAAGAACAACTGAGCACGCTCTGTGAACGAATTGGTGAGACATTCCGGCCTACCAATGCTGCTGGTTTTCGCCCACCACCTACCTTGAAGCACCACTTCACCCCCACCAGCATATACGAAAATAAATGCCTCGAGGCAAGGAGCCAGTATCGTATCAATGAGAAAATTTGCCAGCTACGGGGCACGGTCTATCCAATCAAGTGCTATGGCTGTGTAGAAACGTTTGTGGGTAACACTACGAGACCGCTTCGGAGACGGCTGGATGAGCATCGTCGAGCATTATTAAATCCGTCCTCCTATACGTTGCAGAGCTTCTCGAGACACCGCACATTGTGGCACACGTATGAGCATGCCCCAACGTTCACAGCCATAATCGACATATCAGACGAGCTTTGGAAAGAAGAGAATTGGAGGCGATGGAAAGAGGGAGACACAATCCACAGACCAACCATAGGGAGAAATTATGAGAGATGTTAAGGTTGATATCGTGAGCAAAAGTATAAATGAGTTGATCTCTAGTCGTCGCATGGTTATTTCATTGTGTAATCAAGATCGCAGAGGTGAGGCCGCTTGCTTTACATTTTAGCTTGTGTTTATAAAAATGTATCCCAATGTGCGGGAAAACATTCACCAGGTGGCTGTCGTAGTCGGAAGTCTTAAAAATCACCTGCTCGCTGGTATTATCAGTATTAAAATGTATTTTCGTAAACTTCTGATGATTGATTGTTAAGATTATGGTCCCAGGAAGGCATTAACGACGAAAGCTTAAAAGAAAGCAACTGAGTAGAATTTATTGTGCAATTGAAGGAGAAAAACTCATTACAACTCATAGCTAGAACTAAAAAAAAATCCTCCACACGAAACCAAACACCCATCACATATATGGGTGGAACGTAATTCCATAACCTGGTCTGGTATAGCGAAGGGCTCATCCACGCCCTCTAGCACGTGGAACTCCTCGACCACGTCCTCGTGGAAGATCCATCTTGTTGGGTCTACAGTGTCCGTCGTTGAGATCGTTTCTTCTAGTAACTTGATTATTCCGGCTCCAAAAAGTGCTGTCTACGTGGTGCGCGTTCTTCTGTTCCTATTATGCCTTTGCACGATGTACTGGATGAACAAAATCTTCATAAAGGCCTTTTTTCCTGCCCTCACATATAGAACTAAATACATAAGCCTGAAGTGATGTGAGTACTTGAGAATATTCAGAACTTTTTTTTCGAATATCCGAATTTCGAAGTTATTCGTTTATTAAAATTTTCGAACATTCGAATTTCGAACCTATTCACTTTTTTCGAATAATCGAATTTCGAGTCTATTCGATTTTCACTTTCTTCCGAATTTCCTAATTTATTCGGTTTTTCGATCCCAAATAATCGAACAAATTCGAAATTTGGTTTCGAATTTATTCGCTTATTCAAGCAATTTGAGTACTTCGGAACAGATATAACGTAGAAAAATAGGGCGGAGTGATGTCCTCTAAGATATGTGTAACTGTCCCATTTCAATAATGACACGAACAGAGGGCAAGAACCGAGTCTGATTTTGAAAAGTTATGATGAAATTTTTTAATTAGTGTTTACCCTGATTCATTCGAAGACAGTAGAGCCTGAAAAAAATATCGAAAACCATGATGACCACTCGATCATTGCGAACTACTCGGTATTATTATGCAGAGTCTGGAAAGAAGAGCTTTGCAGACGCATAATTTCCTCGAATATTCGAAATTATTCGGTTATTCGAAACGAAATCGAACTCATCTCGGATATTCGAATATCGACTAAATTGGGAATTGCACTTTCATCGAGTACTCGATTTTTGAATAAATTGGAAAATAGCCTTCTCTCGAATATTCGAATTTCGAATTACTCGAATTCGAATGTTCATTCGAATTTTTTACTCGAATATGTTAATCGGTCCGAAGTATACTTGACTCCCTCTGGCTGGTAGACAGCCACTTCCGATCTTCTGGTTTTCTCTCCTAAGCAAGCAAACGGCTCATTCAGTGATGGCACCGGCGCGAACATTGTAATCACGTCACTCCTCATAACAGCAGCTAAATCCCTGATGCTTCCGAAAATGTCGCGGGTGTCTTTGCTACGAGCACTATACACGACTTGGCCTCTGGTGCTGCTGACTACTACCATCCTTCCTCCTAACATGGCTATCGTGGTCATTGCTATTGCCAATCCTTGTTATTCAGACGCTTGTCCGCCGTCGGAATTATGAAGATACAATTGTTCAGATCCGTAGTGTTCCGGAGCGATGAAACCACGTCCTTGAGACCGCCGTACACAACAATATTAACCCTTCCTCCAGATGAACGCATCTCGCTAGTCCTCTCGACCCGCAAGGTACAAGACTGTCCTTTGCGCAGGTCCCCCTACGTCAACATCTTCCTAGGAAATGCGTGTGTGCGAACCAAACTCCGGCATTTGCTAGATCGTTCAGTTGCGTGATATCTATAATGACATTCTCCTTGGAAGCAATCGCTATGTTACTTCCATCGTTACCAGAAGTGCTTTCATAAAATTTATTTATTTATTTATTTATTTATTTATTGAATACGCACATAGGCGTGCATGACAATGTTAGCAACAAAATTAGATTGAAACAATAAAAGATCAACCAAACGAACAACCAAGCAAAGATCAATGGAGGACATTGGATTAAGGATTAGTAATATTCGGATGAGAGGGGTAGGGCTCAGGCATATTCTATTAAGTTGTTACATGAGTTCCCGCTGTTTTTGCATAGAGATTTTTGAACGCTTGTAATAAATATTTGCCTATTAGATTTTGCTTATGTCCGCATATCATTTTAAAGCGTGTGATCTCCCCAACACTGTGGAATGTGAACTATAATTTTCCATCTTGTTTTGAAGATGTACTTAACTTTGGAGCGAACCCTTCAAGAATGCAAATGTACTTAACTTTGGAGCGAACCCTTCAAGAATGCAAATTCGGTAACTGCACTTTCACGAATAATAATTTTACCATAGCATTGCATGAGGATCACCAAATTTGGGTGGAGTAATCCGAGGCCACTCTTAATCCCTTTGGTACTTTCTCTCCCCATTTTATTGTCGTGCAGTCTCAAGCACAGGCAACAAACTTGGTAACCCAAAATTTTGATTAAGTCGTTTTTCTCTCTGGAATTGAAGTGGATCGAAGTGGGATTTCTTTTACTGTGGCTACAAACATCAACCGTTTGCGGACGCACTCTGTGGAAATCACACCATTTTGCCCCACCAAGGAGGGCGCCTTAATTTTGTTGGTCGAACTCTCCTGAACTGCAAAGAGCTCATAGAGGAATTTTTAATTGCGCATTATGTAGCGCAAATTTAGCTCTAACCACGCGCCGGCTATCAGACCACAAAAACGTCTATTGAGCGAGAACCGATTTGCCAAAGGCAGTGACCTCCAGCACTAATCGACTCACATCTTTGCCTCGTAGTTCATGGGTTTACGGAGCAGCGGAGTCGAGCTTCAGCTATGAAAACTACAAAAGACCAGCGACTGCTGTGGTGCATACTTCGACTGATACCTATAGTTATTTGATTTTTTATAAAACCTTCTAGTCGAAAATGACAAAACAGCGGAAACTTATGTAACAACCTAATATATACTGATGTGTAGTAAGAACGCTCTAAAAACTGTATGGGAGGACCTACCCTAGACGTACAGGACCAGCCTTTTCTTCCATGAACCATTCATTTGCAAGGGATATAATCTGCTAAAACAGGCTACAGAGCGTTGGAAGCATCCGCCCACATCAACCAACAAGATACCCTCATTCTCCATCAGAGTCACAGGAGCAACGCAGGCAGTTCAAAACACGGGTATATTGGTTGACCCCACGCAACCGGTGCGCTGAGCGGCAGCAACTACTAACCCTGCACCTGTTTATGCACAAAAAGACATTGGTGTTCACGCAGTTGGAAAGGTTTGCTGAGCGAAGAGGGTAGGTGGGCCCGTTCAAAACTACTGAAATAAAGCAGAATCTCAGCCTGAACCTTACTTTTGTCAAACTCGCTAGCAGATCAGACAGTCTTCCTGAGATGCGTAGGTAGGAAGGATGGGAGAAGGAGAGAAGTCTAATGAGAATGAGTCGCAGGTAGTACTGGAGATGAATAACATAACTCCAAAACCATGATAACGTTGACAGGAAATGCTAAAATAATCGAAGAGGGCCTAGATTATTAACTGCACAACGTCCTCACGGCCCAATAAGTCAAGCGAGTTCACATCCAGGAGAAGTCTCTTCAGTTTACTTGAGTTCTCGGAGGTGTTCATACGAGTGAAATACACGGAAATCTTCGAATTTGAGGTTTTTCGACCATAAACACTGAGGAGGAAGTTTTTTTTAAGTACAGAAACACGATGAGCAAAACAATTTCGCTCTAGATTCTTCCGCCATCTACAAGTCCCAGAAGGAACTAAATTGAAGCTGAATCTACGTTCATTCGCGGGGGGGGGGAGAAATCCGAAATTCGGAAGGTCTCAGATTTAACTCATCTCGGAGAATTTGAAAACCCATAACGAGATCAGCCTCCACTCTCCTGTAGTATACCGTTTGCAGACCTAAGACTTCTAACCTAGCCTTATGGCTCGGCAGAGATTCCGGATAATGTTTATTTGGAAACGCGCGGCAATATAAAATTCTAGCAAAGGTTTTCTGAATTTTTTCAAGTTTCCGGATGCCTTTTTTCAAACAAGGGGTCCATAACTGACTCCCATATCCCAGCTCTGACAAGACGTATGCTTTGTATGCTTTCAACAGGATATCGATTTCTGAGGAGTGTAAATTTTTCAGTATGAGTGCATGAGGTGTCTAGCTTTAGCAGCTACTACTTCAGCATGATGAGAATATTTTAGGGAGCTGTCGAGGATAATGCCTAAATCACGAACTTCTCTTCTAAGCGAATTAGCGTAATCGTAATCTTTTTTTCCATAGAGCAGGTACCTTCCTTGTGATGAGCGATGTATTAAAAATAGGTAACAGCGTAGAGAGAGGTGATCAGCGAGTATTTTGAAGAAAAACGGTGGAACATGGTCGGATGTGAGCGAAAATGAGCCTTTGGAAGCTCTAAGATATTTATGGATGTCGTTATATGAAATACGTGGAAGTGGACACTCTGCGAAGGACACAGTTTCAACTTTGGGACTTGAGGTGCTGGCACTATTGAAGACACTTGAGAAATATTTGGCAAGTGCACTGGCTTTGTCCGAAGCATTCGAGAACTTGTGGCCAAAACTGTCTTCAAGCGTAGGAGCACACTTTTCATTGGAAATGGGTATTTTCAAGTCCGTGAACAATTTCCTCTTGTTATTTTCATTAGCCATCCTTCGCTCTTTGTAGCCCAAAAAACGTTTCAAATGATAACTAAGTTTTTGGCAAACACTTTTGCATCTTTCGTTCCACAAAGGATTAGCTATATCACGAAACAGCCTGCTCTTCCGGCTGATAAGATTTTAAATATGAGGCGGATAACGGCTGAGGGAGTGATTGGACTCCCTAAGGGGAACGAAACGGCTAACGAGTTCATGAAGGAGATCGGTGGAACGCGCACAAATATCATCTATATCTACATATTCGGAAAAGAGTGCAATCCATTCAGTTGCGGAAAGTTCAGTTTTGATACTGTCGAAATCCGCTCTGCGAAAGTCCAGATATTTACTTGCTCTTTGCCTTGGGCTATTCATAGATATTGAGAACATAATAATGTTGTGATCAGTATTTCCAAGAGGTGGGAGCGTTTCCTTGAACGAAAGAATTTCTGAAGCAGTCATTATAATGTCAGCGTCACCGAACCATGAGTGGGCGATAAGACGAGTTGTCGAAGCCCCAATGAGTTGAAGAAATCGAGGGATTTTGTAGAAGAAGATTCTCGAGATTTCATGCTTATGCAGTCGACACACCAAAGTTCAATTCTCCGAGAATAGTTACATCATAAGCCACTGAGGACGAGTCTTCTAATACAGGAATCAGTTCGGCATCTTCGAAAGCTCTACCAGCAGGAGGTCTGTAAACTAGGATGAATCTATGTCGCTGTATTGATTCCGGAAATGTACCGAAGGTGATGAGATCATAAAATGAGTGGGAGACAATCTGACTTGCTCATAAATGATATGGTCGAGTATGAGAACACAGACCCCTCCTCCTTTTCTACCAATCCGATCTTTCCGTAGGACAACATAGGTTATCAGCCCGATTAGATCAGAATCAGAAAGGTTACAATTAAGCCACGTTTCGATGACAAAGACAAAAGTTGACTTATATAAGGATAACAAGCAGTGAAACTCTAGTAACTTGTTAGCAATACTTCTACTGTTCAAGAGCATACAAGACAGATCATGTGACCCACGCTGGATTACAAGTTTTTTGATGTGGAAGCTTTGATTTTAAATCTCAGAAGATTTAATTACCTGGTCTCTATATACCACACATACCTTATTGCCATGGTGCTCTCTTTCGTTCAGTTCACGAACTTGCCTTCTTAATTCCTTATCCCTGTCTCGCTCTTCCTTGGTCGTTGATCTCCCAATATATGATGTATACGTGGTCAAATCCGTTCAGCGATCGCAGCGTACATATGGTGGGCTCGAACACCCTCCAATTAACAATCTGTTTATTCACCACTGGACGTCCGCGCTTCAGTGCGGACCGTAACAGCACTAAATATAATTGCCCCGCCCATTTCTGAGAGAGGAAACCGAGAGGGCGTTGCGGCCTTTTTTATGATGAGCCGCAACAGTACGGGCATTTCGTAAGGCTTCAAAGTAGAACCTTTCTGAAGGTAACACACATTTAACCAATCGTGGTTTACCTTCGGCAGCAACTCCCATCCGATACACTTCGCTCGGACGAGCGTCAATGCCAAGGGCATTCAGGGCTGGGTTTCCTCATGAAACGATAGCTAAGCAAACCAAGGTTGGCTAGCATGATTGGTTATCGTGCTGACTACATAGTGCTAAGAGACGCAGACGGCAAAATTTGGTTTGCTATCTGGATTTGCTTGCTTATCGTTTCATGAATCCCAGCCCAGAACGTCATGAACGGCAGACTCCGTATAAGTTAATCTCTCAAAGGGTGTGAGACTTCCTTCGGCTTCAGCCAAACCGAAGATAACAATAGACCTTGATCATTTTTCCGTTTCTACTATCTCTCTAGGATTCATCCTAGAAAGATGTAGTAACTGATGCAGCAAAGGTAACGCTTAAGGGGCTTTGTTCTCCAAAATAATCTGGAGCTTGGAGATTACGTCATCTTTTTCCCACAATTTGGCACTGATACGTGAGGAAACCGACTCAGAAGTAGGTTCAGAGGGTGTCTTAGCAGTTGATCTCGTACTGTTGACGGACCTTCGGGTTACGGGCATGGCAGAGAGTCCAAAGTGCGACCGCTCGGAGTGGGAGACAAGAGGTGAATAAATATGCTAACATTGACGCTTGAAGAATGTGCGTGAGGTGCTAAATTATGTGCGCAGACAACCAATGGCAGCAATTCATCCCCGTGCTCTGAAATCACATCTCTCTTGTTTAGCATACCAGTGATTTTCCTTTTGCGCGCTTGATAAAACCGTTCCACTTCGGGTAGAACCCCTTTGTCGTGGACTGCCTTATGCCAGAGATTCTGCATACCTCCGACATTACACTAATGACAAACTCAGAACCCTGGTCCGAGTGTAGAACTTTCAGCCAGCGACATCTGTTGAACTTTTGACCAGCGACATCCTTCGCAGATCCATCGCTCGAATAGAGTCCTAGCAATTGTTCCTGCAGTTTCATCTGGAACTGTGTACGCTCCCAAGAATTTTGTGAAGTGGTCGAGTACTATAAGAGCATAGCGGTTACCACTCTCGGACTAACCTAACTCCACTATGTCCATACCAACTAATTCAAATAAATTTGACGTGGTGGTTGTGTTGAGTTGTTTTGAGTTGTTTAGGACGGGTGAGCCGCGGTGACCACGTTGATCTACAATATTCGGTACGCTGGTGCCGTCATAAGATTGCGCCCAAAAACGAAACTGACGCGAGGCACCCGCGGACGCCAACAGACACTTCTTCGTGTGCATCGACCGAGTGCGGAATAAGCTCCAGCGTGGAGTTCGTCTGTTTCCTGCTACTGTGCGATCTCCTTTCCGTTGCCGCTCCCAGTAAAAAGGAAACGCTCCGCAGCCCCTTAACTCCCATGTGGTAGAAGATTTCTTTGTCTGTTGTTGTGTTATATATGGATAAACGTCGATAGATTTGTCGTCTGCTTGGAGGTGTGGCAGAAGTCCTGGCTGGTGCATATTTGTTTTACTTTCTGTTTGGGTAATCTCTTCAGAAAAACTTTACTGTTGATTTCAAACGAGGTAAATTGCACTCGTGCTTTCGTGTAAGAGAACACTTCCTACATGCCCTAGACCATTCGATTTTATCTTTCTCCATACCTTCTCAGGGTGTGGGTGTGGGTGTGGGTGTGGGTGTGTGTGTGTATGTGTGTGTGTGTGTGTGTGTGTGTGTGTGTGTGTGTGTGTGTGTGTGTGTGTGTGTGTGTGTGTGTGTGTGTGTGTGTGTGTGTGTGTGTGTGTGTGTGTGTGTGTGTGTGTGTGTGTGTGTGTGTGTGTGTGTGTGTGTGTGTGTGTGTGTGTGTGTGTGTGTGTGTGTGTGTGTGTGTGTGTGTGTGTGTGTGTGTGTGTGTGTATGTTTCACCTATTTGGATCTCGATTGTTGTTTCTGATCCTACCGATCAATTGAAATTGTTTCTATCACTGCCGGACACAGAAGAAGGGGGGGGGGGGGAGAGTGGCATAGGAAAAAAATGGGGTCTCCGCCGCTTTGGCGACCCAGATGGAAAATAAAATTAGCGAAAATAATAATTATAATAGTAAACAACTAGCAAAAATTATTTTAAAGTAATAATTAAAATGAAAAAAATCAAAGATAAATGGACACAAGGTTTTTATTTGTTTTGTGAAGTATTAGGTGTTAACATAAGTCCTTGCCCTTTTTTCCGGATGCATTTTTCTCCATCAATTTGCCACCCTTTAGGAACAAATCATATA